>NC_069403.1:49901462-49951462 GCF_026875155.1 Cherax quadricarinatus
TTCTTTCCAGGTGCTCCACCACTCTCCTCCTGATGATCTTCTCCATAACCTTGCATACTATACACGTTAGTGATACAGGTCTGTAGTTTAGTGCCTCATGTCTGTCTCCCTTTTTAAAAATTGGGACTACATTTGCCATCTTCCATACCTCGGGGAGTTGCCCAGTTTCAAATGATGTGTTGAAGATCTTTGTTAATGGTACACACAATATCTGTGCTCCCTCTTTAAGGACCCATGGAGAGATGTTGTCTGGTCCCACCGCCTTTGAGGTGTCAAGTTCGCATAGCAGCTTCACCTCCTCCTTGGTTATATGTACCTCATCCAGCACTTGCTGGTGTACCCCCCTGCTCTGATTTCCTGGAGTCCTACTGGTTTCCACTGTAAATACTTCTTTAAATCTTGTGTTGAGCTCCTGACATACCTCCCGGTCGTTTCTTGTGAATTCCCCATCACCCTTCCTCAGTCTGATTACCTGGTCCTTGACTGTTGTTTTCCTCCTGATGTGGCTGTACAACAGCTTCGGGTCAGTCTTGACTTTCGATGCTGTGTCATTTTCGTATTGCCGCTGAGCCTCCCTTCTTATCTGTGCATATTCGTTTCTGGCTCTTCGGCTAATCTCTTTATTTTCCTGAGTTCTCTGTCTTCTGTACCTTTTCCATTCTCTAGTACACCTAGTTTTTGCCTCCCTACACCTTTGGGTGAACCAAGGACTCGCTGTTCTTCCCATTATTTCTGTTTCCCTTGGGAACAAACCTCTCCTCTGCCTTCTTGCATTTTGTTGCCACATAGTCCATCATTTCTTGTACTGGTTTTCCTGTCAGTTCCCTCTCCCACTGAATGTCTTGAAAGAAGTTCCTCAAGCCTGACTAGTTCCCCCTTTTGTAGTTTGTTTCTTCCCACCCTATTCCTGCTGCTCTCTCCACTTGGAGCTCAACTATGTAGTCGAAGCACAGAACCACATGATCACTAGCTCCCAGGGGCCTTTCATACATGATATCCTCGATGTCAGAGCTACTCAAGGTGAATACAAGGTCCAGCCTTGCTGGTTCATCCTCTCCTCTCTCTCTGGTAGTGTCTCTAACATGTTGATGCATGAGGTTTTCCAGTACCACATCCATCATCTTGGCTCTCTATGTTTCGGGACCCCCATGGGGCTCCAGGTTTTCCCAGTCAATCTCCTTGTGATTGAAATCACCCATAACTAGTAACTTTGATCCCCCCCATGTGTGCTCTCCTGGCCACCTCGGCTAGTGTGTCGACCATTACTCTGTTGCTCTCATCGTATTCTTCTCTTGGCCTCCTGCAGTTCTGTGGTGGGTTGTACATTACTGCAATTATCACCTTATGTCCCTCAGACTGGATTGTTCCTACGAAGTAGTCCCTTTTGCCCGTGCCATCCATTCCTTCCATTTTCTCAACCCCCCCACTGGTTTTTAATGAGCAGTGCAACTCCTCCTCCCCCTCTCCTCCCTCTGTCTTTCCTGAGGATTTGATATCCGGATGGAAAGATTAAATCTGTTATTATTCTGGTGAGTTTTGTTTCTGTGAGTGCTATTATGTCAGTGGATGTCTCCTTGGGGTTGGGGAAGTGGGAGACCTGATAAGGGACTATGGGTGGTTGCTGTGGGGCTGGAGTTTGTAATGCAGTGGGTGGGGGCATTGGATGTGGTATGGGTGTTTTGGTTTAGTGTGTTTGGTTGCACTGGGGTTGACCTGGTTGGGAGGCTTCTATAGGAAGTTATGAGGGAGGTTGTATTTGATCTTCCTGTGTCTGGGATCTCCTGTCTGTCTTCTCCATCCCCTCTCTTTCCTCCTTTCGCCTTTGTACCATCTCTCTCTGTTTCTGCCTTTCTGCTTGTGTTCTGTTGCAGTCGAGATACACCTTCCTGTATGCCGGCATGTCCCTTAATCATGCTTTCTCCTGCAGGATCCTGTTCCGAGTCGATTCTGCCTTGAAGGTCACTTTCACTGGTCGGGTTCTTTTTTTTACAACCCCCCCTATTCTCCGAAAATTTTCCAGCTGGGTCATGTCGTCTTCTCCTATTGCTTTCAATTGCTTTTTTTCCCCTTGTTTTCTTGCTTCATATGTTTCCCCTTCAACTTCCTGGAGCCCATACACAAAGACTGACCTCACCCTTTCATTCTCCCACTGCATATCCCTGTGTATCCCCTCATTCAATTTGATTTCCTTCATTGCAGCTTTCCTTTCTTCAGTTTCACTAGCTAATGTACTTGGGCTCAGTGGCCTGTCATTTTCCCTTCTCGGCTTTCCCTGGGCTCTGCTGTGGTCTGTTAGGGCCTCCACATATAGCTTAGCTCTTTCATTTACTACAGTCTCCACTGATTGAGCTTCTACATGCAGTTTTGCTCCTTCTTTCCCTACAGTCCCCTTATTTGTGACTGAGGTAGCAGTCTCTGTTGTCAATCCCAAAATGTTCTTTAGTTCTTTAGGCTGTTTCAGATTTTTTCAGTTCCTCTTCTAAACTCTGTATCCTGGCCTCTGCTGCTTTGACTTGCACCTCCCACTTCCTGCTTTCCCTGTCTATCCTCTCTTCCATTCTCATGCTAAGTTCTTCTAGTTTCTTTTCCCATTCATGTTCCCTTTTTGTGAGCTCTGCTGCCCAATCTTCCTTTGCAGTTTCCTCCTCCTGTCCCTTGGTTTTTCTTGTTGCTCACATGGCAATCGATTTTTGTTTTATCCTGATTGCCTCAGAGTGGGAAACCTATGTAATTCTGTATGTTAGGTTAGTATTGTGTATGTCAGAGTGTGGGGGGGAGGTAGTGGAGGAACTGTGGCTATGTGGGAGAGTAGTGGGGAGGGGGAGTGGGAAGGAGGGAGAAGCAAGTGGGTGAGTGGGAGAGGGAGAGGGGGGAAGGAGGGAGAGGTGGGGAGGGGGGGTGAAAGAGGGAGGGGAGGGATCAGGTGAAGGAGTGAGATGTCGGTGGGGGAGGAGGGAGTGTATGTGTGAGTCTGGCAGTGTGTGTGTGTCGTGTGTGTGTCGTGTGTGCGTCGTGTGTGTGTGTGTGTGTGTCGTGTGTTGCGTCGTGTGTGCGTCGTGTGTGTGTCGTGTTGTGTGGGCGTGTGTGCGTCGTGTGTGTCGTGTGTGTGTGTCGTGTGTGCGTGTGTGTGTGTCTCGTGTGTGTCTCGTGTGTATGTGTCTCGTGTGTGTGTGTCTCGTGTGTGTGTGTCTCGTGTGTGTGTCTGTGTGTGTGTGTGTCGTGTGTGTGTGTGTCGTGTGTGTGTGTCGTGTGTGTGTGTGTCGTGTGTTGTGTGTGTGTCGTGTGTGTGTGTGTGTGTCATGTGTGTGCGTGTGTGTCGTGTGCGTGTGTGTCGTGTGTGTCGTGTGTGTGTGTCGTGTGTGTGTTGTGTCGTTGTGTGTGTGTGTCGTGTGTGTGTGTGTCGTGTGTGTGTGTGGGGGGGGGGGGTGTGTGTGTGTGTGTGTGTGTGTGTGTGTCGTGTGTGTGTCGTGTGTGTGTGTGTCGTGTGTGTGTGTGTCGTGTGTGTGTGTGTGTCGTGTGTCGTGTGTGTGGTGTGTCGTGTGTGTGTGTGTCGTGTGTGTGTGTGTGTGTCGTGTGTGTGTGTCGTGTGTGTGTGTCGTGTGTGTGTGTGTGTCGTTGTGTGTGTGTGTGTCGTGTGTGTGTGTGTGTCGTGGTGTGTGTGTGTGTCGTGGTGTGTGTGTCGTGTGTGTGTGTGTGTCGTGTGTGTGTGTCGTGTGTGTGTGTGTCGTGTGTGTGTGTCGTGTGTGTGTCGTGTGTGTGTGTCGTGTGTGTGTGTCGTGTGTGTGTGTCGTGTGTGTGGTGTGTTTGTGTCGTGTGTGTGTCGTGTGTGTGTGTCGTGTGTGTGTGTCAGTGGTCCTTGACTGGCCGCAACTTCTTGTGACCTGGCCCCCACTCTCCTGGGACTTGACCCCACCTACTTACAATGTTGCCCTTAAAAGCTGTGTGTGTGTGTGTGTGTGTTGTGTGTGTGTGTGTGTGTGTGTGTGTGTGTGTGTGTGTGTGTGTGTGTATACATGGTTGCAGAACTCGAGTCATAGCTCCTGGCCCCGCCTCTTCAATGGCCGCTACTGGGTCACTCTCTCTGCACCATTAGCTTTATCATACCTCTGCCTAAAGCTGTGAATGGATCCTGCCTCCACTACATCGCTTCCCAAACTATTCCACTTCCTGACTAATCTGTGACTGAAGAAATACTTCCTAACATTTCTGTGATTCATTTGGGTCTTCAACTTCCAACTTTGTCCCCTTGTTGCTGTGTCCCATCTATGGAACATTCTGTCTCTGTCCACCTTGTCAATTCCTCTCTGTATTTTGTATGTCGTTATCATGTCCCCCCTATCTCTCCTGTCCTCCAGTGTCGTCAGGTCGATTTCCCTTAACCTCTCCTCGTAGGACATACCCCTTAGCTCTGGGACTAGTCTTGTTGCAAACCTTTGCACTTTCTCTAGTTTCTTTACGTGCTTGGCTAGGTGTGGGTTCCAAACTGGTGCCGCATACTCCAATATGGGCCTAATGTACACGGTGTACAGAGTTCTGAACGATTCCTTATTAAGATGTCGGAATGCTGTTCTGAGGTTTGCTAGCCGCCCATATTCTGCAGCATTTATTTAGTTAATGTGCACCTCAGATGTGCCTGGTGTTATTCTTACCCCAAGATCTTTTTCCTTGAGTGAAGTTTGTAGTCTCTCTCCCCCTAGACTGTACTGCATTTGCGGTCTTCTTTGCCTTTTCCCAATCTTCATGACTTTGCACTTGGTGGGGTTGAACTCCAGGAGCCAATTGCTGGACCAGGACTGCAGCATGTCCATATCCCTTTGTAGTTCTGCCTGGTCTTCGATCGAATGAATTCTTCTCATCAACTTCACGTCATCTGCAAACAGGGACACTTCGGAGTCTATCCCTTCCGTTTTGTCATTCACATATATCAAAAATAGCACGGGTCCTAGGACTGACCCCTGTGGAACCCCACTCGTCACAGGCGCCCACTCTGACACCTCGCCTCGTACCATGACTCACTGTTGTCTTCCTAACAGGTATTCCCTGATCCATTGTAGTGCCTTCCCTGTTATCCCCGTCTGGTCCTCCAGTTTTTGCACTAATCTCGTGTGTGGAACTATGTCAAACGCCTTCTTACAGTCTAAGAAAATGCAATCTACCCACCTCTGTCTCTCTTGTCTTACTGTTGTCACCCTGTCACAGGATTTCCAATCCCTGAAACCGTGTTGGCTGTTAAGCTCATTTCTCTAGGTGTTCCACTACTCTTCTCCTAATAATCTTCTCCATGACTTTGCATACTATACATGTCAGTGACACTGGACTATAGTTTAGTGCTTCTTGTCTGTCTCCTTTTTTAGATATTGGGACTACATTTGCCGTCTTCCATACCTCAGGTAATCTCCCTCTTTTGATAGACGTGTTGAATATTGCTAGTGGTACACAGTGCCTCAGCACCCTCTCTCAGGACCCACGGAGAGACGTTATATGGCCCCATCGCTTTTGAGGTGTCTAGCTCACTCAGCAGCCTCTTCCCTTCTTCCACGGTTGTATGTATTGTGTCCAACACTTGGTGGTGTACCCCGCCTCTCTATCTTTCTGGAGTCCCTTCTGACTCCTCTGTGAACACTTCCTTGAATCTCATGTTGAGTTCCTCACATACTTCTCTGTCGTTTCTTGTGATCTCTCCTCCTTCCTTGCTTAGCCTGATTACCTGGTCCTTGACTGTTGTTTTCCTCCTGATGTGGCTGTACAACAGCTTCGGGTCAGATTTGGCTTTCGCTGCTATGTCATTATCACATTGCCACTGGGCCTCTCTTCTTACCTGTGCATATTCATTTCTGGCTCTACGACTTCTCTCTTTATTCTCCTGGGTCCTTTGCCTTCTATACTTCTTCCATTCCCTAGCACACTTGGTTTTGGCCTCCCTGCACCTTGGGGTGAACCATGGGCTTATCCTGGCATTTTCATTAGTCTTGTTACCCTTGGGTACCTCTCCTCCCATCTCCACTTGTAACTCTACTGTGTATTCGAATCTTAAAACCACATGATCGGTGGCCCGAAGGGGTCTTTCATATGTGATGTCCTCGATATCTACACTACTCAAGGTGAATAGTAGGTTCAGTCTCGCTGGTTCATCCTCTCCTCTCTCTGGTAGTGTCCCTTACGTGTTGGTGCATGAAGTTTTCCAGTACCACCTCCATCATCTTATCCCTCCACGTTTCTTGGCTCCCATGTGGCTCCAAGTTCTCCCAATCGATTTCCTTGTGGTTGAAGTCACCCATGATTAGTAGCTTTGCCCTGCTCGCACGAGCCCTTATTGCCACTTTAGCCAGTATGAGTGTGTGTGTGTGTGTGTGTGTGTGTGTGTGTGTGTGTGTGTGTGTGTGTGTGTGTGTGTGTGTGTGGTGCGTGCGTGCGCAAGCAAGCTACAAACGTGTACGCTAAGTATTTATGATTATTTCTTACAGTAATCGTATACTGTATTTGTTACAATAAGAGTTTGTACCATTATGGAGCTACGTTAAGCATTAGCCGAAAAAAAACGAGAATGAAGTAAAATAAATAACACAATGTTCAGTCCCTGACGAGTCCGCCAGTGACGATGAAATGCTAAGTGGGTTCATGTAATAATGAAAACCATGGTGGAATAGGAGCTCTGACTCACGTGAGAACCTAGAGCCTTTTTACACTATTTGTTATTAAGAAACCAACGTCAGAACTTTCTCTCTCAATAGTAAATTGTCTATGCGTCGGTAAAAAGGAATCAACAATGAAGCTCGAAGCGTGGTAGGAACTTGGTTTAATCCCAGGACAAGAGGAAACGTTGGATACGGATTTTTAGAACCATATCCTTCATTATTTATTACATTTCCCCTTCTTCCCCACCTCTGTGTACTTGCTCTCCCTCTGTGGGCACCTAGCTCCCTTGCAGTGCTCCCCTTTCTTTGTATTTGACTGGCTCGTCCTCCTTATTCCCCACTACTACTACCACTGCTACTACTACTACCACTGCTACTACCACCACCACTACTACTACTACTACTACCACCTCTACTACCACTACCTCTTCCTGCCTATATATACCCCTTCCTGCTCTACTTCTCGTTAGCAGAACAGGTCGATTAGAGGTCCGTCAAGACACACCAGAGCACTGCTTACTCACGATGCATTACTCTAACAGAGTAAAGATCAGCCCAGCGAGTGGCACAACCAATGAGTCGTCATAACTAGCACTTGCAGCTGCCGTTAGTGGCAGGCTGCAAGTCAAATGTAATGCGATTTTATCGCTCAAGGAGGCCTTTGTTGTCGTCTGTACAGACGACACAGAGGCTGAGAAACTACTTACCACTACTGCTACTGCCACTCTACGAGACCAGGGATTTCTTATCTTGACTTCCCCAGCACTGAGGGCCAGGAGAAATGTGTTCCTCAAGCGACTCGATAACCTTATCACTGTACAGGCCACTGAAGAAATCAAGTCATCTATCGAAGCAAAGAACCCTTGGGCCAAGGTGGACTTCATTACTAAAATACCCAATGCTCATCCATGCTGAAGGTCACCTTCAGTGACGTCAACATGGCAGCCAGAGCTCTCGCTGAGGGCCTGGCTATTCACTACTTCCACATCAACCCAGCCTTCATCGAAGCAGAGAAATTCCAACATATCTCACAGTGCTATAATTGTTACTCATACTTACACACCACAAATGATTGTCCTACCAAGGACAAGAAGTTTTGCTCCACCTGTGGCCGTGAGGGTCATGACTTCAAGAATTGCACTACTGCTTCACCACCTAAATGCTTGAACTGCAAGAATGACCACCATACTCTTGCTGCCAGGTGCCCTACCAGAAGAGACATACTCAAGAAACAACAACAACAAAAGAAACCTAACCCACAAGCAACCACATATTCTGCTATCGCCAAGCTTCAAGCAGACACTACCAATATACTACATGCCACGCAAGCTGCTCCCACCACTTCCCTGCCAGCACCTACTGCCGACTCCACCAAGATTCTTTATTGAATTATGTATGCTCATGTACAGAATGCAGCTGAGCCTGGTTCCTTCAACACCACCATCAATGAACTTTTCAAACTAAATAATATGCCTGGTCTCACATTCCCTGCATCACCACCTTCCACTGAGATCCTAAAATCTACTGCAAATATTGCCAGCATCACCGCTGCTCCACTGCTGTCACAACCTCCACTAGACACAGAGATGGACCAATCAGAGACCACTGAGACGTCGGCAAACCCCACCAATGAGAGTCCACTACCGCTTGCATCCACTGCTAGACCAACTGACCAGTCGGAAATCTCGCCTTCACCAGTTCAGCCACCAGCCAAGAAAGCAAAAACACAAGAAACTGCGGATGCACCTCACGGTGCCACTGACACTGCTGCACCACAACAAGTCCGATACCTGAAGGGTGTATACTTCTACACAACCAAGCAGTATAAGAACACAATGCTGTCTTCAGAAATCCATCAGCACCTCCAGGACGGAACAGTCAAGTATACCTACGACCAAACTGTTACATACACCACTGCAGACATGACCAGACTACTCACTGCCAACACCCAACACCTTGTGGAAGTCGAGTACACCTCAAAGAGGAAATTCAGGATGCTTCAGAATGGGGACCTTGAAGACGGTACCCTCCTCTAGCACGACTATCCATGACCATTCACCATGAAGATAAGTTTCCCCAGCACTTTGCTGTCCGCTAAAGCTGGGGTGTGGCTCCAATCGACCCTGTAACTGCTGCCTATGCCGGACTGCGCTTCTCTTCGGGGAAGTCAGCGCAAGATAGAAGAAGACAACACCCTCCAACCGTAGGGCCAAGAAAGAAGAAAGAAGATGATCGTCACCCCCCACCTGGGGGGCCACTGCCGGGTCACCATCTGGAGAAGACCTGGACCGGAAGTACCGGCGAATCAACATGAATGAATGAAAATGAACACCAACACACGACACTCCACACAGGAGAGCACAGCGCTAGCACGATCGACACCATGCCTGCCCTTCTGAAGAATTGAGACACTTATGCAACACATGGGAATCTTTATTGAAGAAACGTTTCGCCACACAGTGGCTTCATCAGTCCAATACAAAGTAGAAATGGGTAAGGAGAGTAGAAGTTTTGAGGTAATCAGTCCCTCAACCTGGAATCGATGTGTTCAGTCCATCACTCTTGTAGGAAGTGCAGCACAGGGCCAGAGAGGTGGCTTATATACTGCGGTGAGATGAGTCCAAGCAGGAGGAGGCGGGGTCACAGTGGGACCTGCCACTAGTGTAAGTAGGTCATGGGATCTTGGTACAAAGACTTCAACGCTTGCCCAACCTTTGGACACACCCATCTGGGTTTTCATTCTGATTTCTTAATAGTTCTTGTTCTTTATTTCCTCTTATCTCCATGGGGAAGTGGAAAAGAATTCTTCCTCCGTAAGTCATGATCGTCGTAAGAGGCGAATAAAATGCCAGGAGCAAGGGGCTAGTAACCCCTTCTGTATAAATTACTAAAAAGAAAAACTTCAGTTTTTTTTTTTAAGATCACTCTGCTTCAGTGAGACATGGTCGGTTCGCTGAGAAGAATGTATATATAGTATTTATATGTAAAATATGAAGAATATGCATTAATTATTTTCATAACATATCAGTATGAGTGTAAAGTACAAATTAATTTCAATGCAAAACAAGAAATGGTGGTAGAATTGGGAGTGTGTAAAAACCCTGTCGTTTATCATTACACTAAACACTCCGGCCTAAGTAAATCACCCACGATAGCTGATGATTCCAGTGCCATTATGCACTTAAAGAAATGAAATATTGATGCTGTTAAAGTTGGACTGGCGTAATCTGCGTCTAACGAGGCAGTTTATCTCCCCACCCAGCTAATGAAATGATTCATGCTCAGCATCATTCTTTTTGTATTCTGGTGTGCAGAGCCTGTAAATGTAGGCACCTGTCTCGCTGTCTCCGTTGTCAAGGTGAGCGCACACTCATTCACTACACTATACGACGTATGTCTCAGAGCTAAGGGACATGAACTATGAAAAGGTTAGAGGACTATCATGATAACAGAGGACAAAGATCAGGGTAGACATGATAACGACGTACAAAATACCGAGAGGAATGGCTGAGGAATCAGGAGTTAAATAACACAGGAGACAGACAAGGATATTAGGAAATATTTCTTCAGCCTCAGAGTAGTGAGTGGAATGACGTCAGTAACGAATTGGTAGAAGTTGAAGCCATACATAGCTATAAGAATCGGTAAGAGAATTCGCCAAGAATGAACCTGGAAGTGACCATTTGAGAAGCGGGGCCAGGAGCCGAGACTTGACATCTGTAACCATGTATACACGAGTACATCTATACAAATGAGCACGCGTGCGTGCGTACGTACGTAAACACAGATACAAACATAATTAGGCGAGTACGTACACACACGCACGCACACACACACGCACACACACACGCACACGCACACACACACGCACACGCACACGCACACACACACACACGCATTAAGGATCTATCCCTGCAACCACAAATAGGTGAGTGCACACACGGGCGCACGCACACGCCCACAAACGCACGCGCGTACACACCATTATATACGACATACGTCGGGCCAATTTTGGAGCAACACCAGTATGGTCACCATACCTCTTCAAGCATGTCAAGACACGGGGTAAAGTGCAGAGTTTGCAGCGAGACTTGTCTCGGAGGGAAGGAAGTACAGTGTATTTATCTAGATTTTAAGGAAGTTCTTGATAAGTTCCTCATGGAAGACTAATTGTGGAAACTGCCAAATATTGGAGGAGTTAAAGAAAAATGGTTACAGTGGAAGAAAGCCTTTGTTCAAGAGGAAAATGCAGTTTTAAGAGGAAAAATATCTGCTTGGGTGGATGTCATAAGTGGGGTGCCACAAGGATCTGTACTTACCCCAATAATGTTCGAATTTATATCAGTGATTCAACAGAAGGAATAAAAATACAAATATATTTGCAAATGATGCAAAGTCTTACGTAAAATTAATAATTTAAATGTAAAGAGGATCTAAATAAACTGAGCTGTACATGTGGTAGATGGATAATGGAATTTAATGCAGATAAATGCAATGTAATGGAAATAGCAAAAAGTGAAATCAGGCCACATGAATATAGAATCACAGATGAATGAAAGCATCAGGTGGAACAAGGGATCTGGGAGTTATTTACCTCCCCCCCCCAAAAAAAAAAAAAGAATGTCACCGGAAGATCATGTAAATGAAACTGAGAAACTTGCATGCTCGCCTGAAACTAAGAAATAGGTTTCATATATAAGGATAGGGAAATGTCAAGAAAGTTGTTTATAACTTAAATTATTTCAAAATTAGAATATGCGGCGATTGTGTGGCGCCCATACCTGGAAAAAAATAGAAAATGTTAGTACCAGTGCTGGCGCCAGACCCTGCCTGCCGTCAGTGCTGGCTCTAGACCCTGCCTGCCGTCAGTGCTGGCGCCAGACCCTGCCTGCCGTCAGTGCTGGCGCCAGACCCTGCCTGCCGTCAGTGCTGGCGCCAGACCCTGCCTGCCGTCAGTGCTGGCGCCAGACCCTGCCTGCCGTCAGTGCTGGCGCCAGACCCTGCCTGCCGTCAGTGCTGGCGTCAGACCCTGCCTGCCGTCAGTGCTGGCTCCAGACCCTGCCTGCCGTCAGTGCTGGCACCAGACCCTGCCTGCCGTCAGTGCTGGCTCCAGACCCTGTCTGCCGTCAGTGCTGGCACCAGACCCTGTCTGCCGTCAGTGCTGGCTCCAGACCCTGCCTGCCGTCAGTGCTGGCTCCAGACCCTGCCTGCCGTCAGTGCTGGCGCCAGACCCTGCCTGCCGTCAGTGCTGGCTCCAGACCCTGCCTGCCGTCAGTGCTGGCGCCAGACCCTGCCTGCCGTCAGTGCTGGCTCCAGACCCTGCCTGCCGTCAGTGCTGGCTCCAGACCCTGCCTGCCGTCAGTGCTGGCGCCAGACCCTGCCTGCCGTCAGTGCTGGCGCCAGACCCTGCCTGCCGTCAGTGCTGGCGCCAGACCCTGCCTGCCGTCAGTGCTGGCGCCAGACCCTGCCTGCGTCAGTGCTGGCGCCAGACCCTGCCTGCCGTCAGTGCTGGCGTCAGACCCTGCCTGCCGTCAGTGCTGGCTCCAGACCCTGCCTGCCGTCAGTGCTGGCACCAGACCCTGCCTGCCGTCAGTGCTGGCTCCAGACCCTGTCTGCCGTCAGTGCTGGCACCAGACCCTGTCTGCCGTCAGTGCTGGCTCCAGACCCTGCCTGCCGTCAGTGCTGGCTCCAGACCCTGCCTGCCGTCAGTGCTGGCGCCAGACCCTGCCTGCCGTCAGTGCTGGCTCCAGACCCTGCCTGCCGTCAGTGCTGGCGCCAGACCCTGCCTGCCGTCAGTGCTGGCTCCAGACCCTGCCTGCCGTCAGTGCTGGCTCCAGACCCTGCCTGCCGTCAGTGCTGGCGCCAGACCCTGTCTGCCGTCAGTGCTGGCGCTAGACCCTGCCTGCCGTCAGTGCTGGCGCCAGACCCTGCCTGCCGTCAGTGCTGGCGCCAGACCCTGCCTGCCGTCAGTGCTGACGCCAGACCCTGCCTGCCGTCAGTGCTGGCGCCAGACCCTGCCTGCCGTCAGTGCTGGCGCCAGACCCTGCCTGCCGTCAGTGCTGGCGCCAGACCCTGCCTGCCGTCAGTGCTGGCTCCAGACCCTGCCTGCCGTCAGTGCTGGCTCCAGACCCTGCCTGCCGTCAGTGCTGGCTCCAGACCCTGCCTGCCGTCAGTGCTGGCTCCAGACCCTGCCTGCCGTCAGTGCTGGCTCCAGACCCTGCCTGCCGTCAGTGCTGGCTCCAGACCCTGCCTGCCGTCAGTGCTGGCTCCAGACCCTGCCTGCCGTCAGTGCTGGCGCCAGACCCTGCCTGCCGTCAGTGCTGGCTCCAGACCCTGCCTGCCGTCAGTGCTGGCGCCAGACCCTGCCTGCCGTCAGTGCTGGCGCCAGACCCTGCCTGCCGTCAGTGCTGGCGCCAGACCCTGCCTGCTGTCAGTGCTGGCGCCAGACCCTGCTTGCCGTCAGTGCTGGCGTCAGACCCTGCCTGCCGTCAGTGCTGGCGCCAGACCCTGCCTGCCGTCAGTGCTGGCGCCAGACCCTGCCTGCCGTCAGTGCTGGCGGCAGACCCTGCCTGCCGTCAGTGCTGGCGGCAGACCCTGCCTGCCGTCAGTGCTGGCTCCAGACCCTGCCTGCCGTCAGTGCTGGCTCCAGACCCTGCCTGCCGTCAGTGCTGGCTCCAGACCCTGCCTGCCGTCAGTGCTGGCTCCAGACCCTGCCTGCCGTCAGTGCTGGCTCCAGACCCTGCCTGCCGTCAGTGCTGGCTCCAGACCCTGCCTGCCGTCAGTGCTGGCTCCAGACCCTGCCTGCCGTCAGTGCTGGCTCTAGACCCTGCCTGCCGTCAGTGCTGGCTCCAGACCTGCCTGCCGTCAGTGCTGGCTCCAGACCCTGCCTGCCATCAGTGCTGGCTCCAGACCCTGCCTGCTGTCAGTGCTGGCTCCAGACCCTGCCTGCCGTCAGTGCTGGCTCCAGACCCTGCCTGCCGTCAGTGCTGGCTCCAGACCCTGCCTGCCGTCAGTGCTGGCTCCAGACCCTGCCTGCCGTCAGTGCTGGCGCCAGACCCTGCCTGCCGTCAGTGCTGGCTCCAGACCCTGCCTGCCGTCAGTGCTGGCGCCAGACCCTGCCTGCCGTCAGTGTTGGCGCCAGACCCTGCCTGCCGTCAGTGCTGGCGCCAGACCCTGCCTGCCGTCAGTGCTGGCGCCAGACCCTGCCTGCCGTCAGTGCTGGCGGCAGACCCTGCCTACTGTCAGTGCTGGCTCTAGACCCTGCCTGCCGTCAGTACTGGCTCCAGACCCTGCCAGCCGTCAGTGCTGGCTCCAGACCCTGCCTGCCGTCAGTGCTGGCGTCAGACCCTGCCTGCCGTCAGTGCTGGCGCCAGACCCTTACTGCCGTCAGGGCTGGCGCCAGACCCTGCCTGCCGTCAGTGCTGGCGCCAGACCCTGCCTGCCGTCAGTGCTGGCGCCAGACCCTTACTGCCGTCAGGGCTGGCGCCAGACCCTGCCTGCCGTCAGTGCTGGCGCCAGACCCTGCCTGCTGTCAGTGCTGGCGCCAGACCCTGCTTGCCGTCAGTGCTGGCGTCAGACCCTGCCTGCCGTCAGTGCTGGCGTCAGACCCTGCCTGCCGTCAGTGCTGGCGCCAGACCCTGCTTGCCGTCAGTGCTGGCGTCAGACCCTGCTTGCCGTCAGTGCTGGCGTCAGACCCTGCCTGCCGTCAGTGCTGGCGCCAGACCCTTACTGCCGTCAGGGCTGGCGCCAGACCCTTACTGCCGTCAGGGCTGGCGCCAGACCCTGCCTGCCGTCAGTGCTGGCGCCAGACCCTGCCTGCTGTCAGTGCTGGCGCCAGACCCTGCTTGCCGTCAGTGCTGGCGTCAGACCCTGCCTGCCGTCAGTGCTGGCGTCAGACCCTGCCTGCCGTCAGTGCTGGCGCCCAGACCCTGCTTGCTGTCAGTGCTGGCGTCAGACCCTGCTTGCCGTCAGTGCTGGCGTCAGACCCTGCTTGCCGTCAGTGCTGGCGTCAGACCCTGCTTGCCGTCAGTGCTGGCGTCAGACCCTGCTTGCCGTCAGTGCTGGCGTCAGACCCTGCTTGCCGTCAGTGCTGGCGTCAGACCCTGCTTGCCGCCAGTGCTGGCTCCAGACCCGCCTGCCGTCAGTGCTGGCTCCAGACCCTGCCTGCCGTCAGTGCTGGCGTCAGACCCTGCCTGCCGTCAGTGCTGGCGCCAGACCCTTACTGCCGTCAGTGCTGGCGCCAGACCCTGCCTGCCGTCAGTGCTGGCGCCAGACCCTTACTGCCGTCAGAGCTGGCGCCAGACCCTGCCTGCCGTCAGTGCTGGCGTCAGACCCTGCCTGCCGTCAGTGCTGGCGTCAGACCCTGCTTGCCGTCAGTGCTGGCGTCAGACCCTGCTTGCCGTCAGTGCTGGCTCCAGACCCTGCTTGCCGTCAGTGCTGGCGTCAGACCCTGCTTGCCGTCAGTGGTGGCTCCAGACCCTGCCTGCCGTCAGTGCTGGCGCCAGACCCTTACTGCCGTCAGAGCTGGCGCCAGACCCTGCCTGCGTCAGTGCTGGCGCCAGACCCTTACTGCCGTCAGAGCTGGCGCCAGACCCTGCCTGCCGTCAGTGCTGGCGCCAGACCCTGCCTGCCGTCAGTGCTGGCGCCAGACCCTTACTGCCGTCAGTGCTGGCGCCAGACCCTCACTGCCGTCAGTGCTGGCGCCAGACCTGCCTGCCGTCAGTGCTGGCGCCAGACCGTTACTGCCGTCAGAGCTGGCGCCAGACCCTGCCTGCCGTCAGTGCTGGCGCCAGACCCTGCCTGCCGTCAGCGCTGACCCTAGACCCTGCCTGCCGCTAGTGCTGGCGCCAGACCCTGCCTGCCGTCAGTGCTGACCCTAGACCCTGCCTGCCGTCAGTGCTGGCGCCAGACCCTGCCTGCCGTCAGTGCTGGCGCCAGACCCTGCCTGCCGTCAGTGCTGGCGCCAGACCCTGCCTGCCGTCAGTGCTGGCGCCAGACCCTGCCTGCCGTCAGTGCTGGCGCCAGACCCTGCCTACTACTGTAATTTCTAACCATGGCCACAATATTCTACAACAGAAGGCAGCTGGTAACTACTGTCAGGTAGAATGTATCTTGCGTATTTAGAACCACCACAACCAGGTATACTTCAGGTATACCATCACCAGGTATACCACCACCAGGTATACTCCAGGTATACCATCAGGTATACCATCAGGTATGCCACCACCAGTTATACGCCAGGTATACCACCACCAGGTATACTCCAGGTATACCATCAGGTATACTCCAGGTATACCATCAGGTATACTCCAGGTATACCACCAGGTATACTCCAGGTATACCACCACCACCAGGTATACTCCAGGTATACCACCACCACCAGATATACTGCAGGTATCCCACCACCAGGAATACTCCAGGTATGGAGATTGAGACACTTATGCAACGTTTCGCCACACAGGAAATAACAGGAAATAAGGAATAACAGGAAAAGTCGGTCGATGGATCTATAATTTCCTCACTAACAGAACACAGAGAGTAGTCGTCAACAGAGTAAAGTCCGAGGCAGCTACGGTGAAAAGCTCTGTTCCACAAGGCACAGTACTAGCTCCCATCTTGTTCCTCATCCTCATATCCGACATAGACAAGGATGTCAGCCACAGCACCGTGTCTTCCTTTGCAGATGACACCCGAATCTGCATGACAGTGTCTTCCATTGCAGACACTGCAAGGCTCCAGGAGGACATCAACCAAATCTTTCAGTGGGCTGCAGAAAACAATATGAAGTTCAACGATGAGAAATTTCAATTACTCAGATATGGTAAACATGAGGAAATTAAATCTTCATCAGAGTACAAAACAAATTCTGGCCACAAAATAGAGCGAAACACCAACGTCAAAGACCTGGGAGTGATTATGTCGGAGGATCTCACCTTCAAGGACCATAACATTGTATCAATCGCATCTGCTAGAAAAATGACAGGATGGATAATGAGAACCTTCAAAACTAGGGAGGCCAAGCCCATGATGACACTCTTCAGGTCACTTGTTCTATCTAGGCTGGATATTGCTGCACACTAGCAGCACCTTTCAAGGCAGGTGAAATTGCCGACCTAGAAAATGTACAGAGAACTTTCACGGCGCGCATAACGGAGATAAAACACCTCAATTACTGGGAGCGCTTGAGGTTTCTAAACCTGTATTCCCTGGAACGCAGGAGGGAGAGATACATGATTATATACACCTGGAAAATCCTAGAGGGACTAGTACCGAACTTGCACACGAAAATCACTCACTACGAAAGCAAAAGACTTGGCAGACGATGCACCATCCCCCCAATGAAAAGCAGGGGTGTCACTAGCACGTTAAGAGACCATACAATAAGTGTCAGGGGCCCGAGACTGTTCAACTGCCTCCCAGCACACATAAGGGGGATTACCAACAGACCCCTGGCAGTCTTCAAGCTGGCACTGGACAAGCACCTAAAGTCAGTTCCTGATCAGCCGGGCTGTGGCTCGTACGTTGGTTTGCGTGCAGCCAGCAGCAACAGCCTGGTTGATCAGGCGCTGATCCACCAGGAGGCCTGGTCACAGACCGGGCCGCGGGGGCGTTGACCCCCGAAACTCTCTCCAGGTCTCCAGGTAAACAGTGGCTTCATCAGTCCAATACAGAGCAGAAAGGTGTAAGGAGAGGAGGAGTTTGAGGTAATCAGTCCCTCAGCCTGGAGTCGATGTGTTCAGGTCATCAATCTTGTAGAATGTACACTGGTCAATTAACAAGAACTCATTTAAAATTAAGTCCCTTCTAAAATTTTCTCTTATACGTTTAAAGATACATTTTTCCCCATTTATGTTGATGTAAAGATTAATAATTTTGTTCCCAAAGAACCTTAGAAAACTTACCTAACCTTATTATAAGAAGCGCAATTTAATTTAGCCTAATCCAACCGAATATACTGTATTTTAGATAAGTTTACAATAATTTAATAATAAAGAAACACAACGAAATAATTTTTTCGTTGGTTTCAGAATGATTTTTGCGAAATTATTGCATACACACAAATTTTCACTTGCCTTATTCTGCCAGAAGAGCGTTGCTATTTGAGCCAAAATCGGAAGTTTTACCTATGCGGTACACCATTATATATAAAAGTTTGCTTTCTCGTATTTTTTAACAATTTACTCTTGGCATCGTTAAAATTAACTTCTCGTTTATTGGTCCAGTTATTTTTTTTTAAAGTTCTCTAAGAAGGCGCACTGATGGTGCTGCAGTTTTTTATTTTATTCCTTCACTGACTCACTTGTTTGACTGTCTACATTATTGTCCAGGTACAAGACAACACAGTTCCTGTCCTCTGTATATATATAACATTTCTCATATACAACAGTCCAGATATATCGGAATTTTTATGTAAAGTTTTCTTGTATCAAAACTATCACTAAACAGAGCTAGGAGAATAATTTTTTTTTTTAGCTTGGCCTCCTTTGCTATGCCTTGCAAATTTTCTCTATCCTTTTCCCCTCCTGGAATAATTCAGCCTATACAAAGTCTCGCGAAATATTGGTCAGGAAGAGCGAGAGGTTGCACCATAATTCCCCTCGCCGCTCTCCTTCACAAACTTCAGTTTAAAGTTAAGCGACTTATAAATGGCTTGGCTGGCACTACCACTCATATGCTCTCCTGATGCTCCTTCATTATCTTACCTGGCTCGGCTCCTCTTCTGGCGGTAGATGAGTAATATGTGTGCAGGCTTCTTAGGTCGAAATACAAGAGGAGACAACAGAAGTAATAAAGACGTAGATAGATGTTAAGTCTCTCAACCTTAAAGAAGTTTGATGTGGTCAGTTCCTCAACTGTGGTGTTAAACACTATGGCTTCGATCACGGTATACTATTAATAGTATACGATGATACGAATATACAATGGTACAAATTTTATTCTTTCCTCCCTCACACCAAAACTGTCACCAGCATCAAGCCACAGTTTCCCAATATTTTCCATAGGTGACCTGTAGCTCTGTACAGGAATCCTCAAGGCACCCGGGTTTCCATTCCCGGTAACATAAAATTAACATACAACTGCGATAACCCGTCAGCCCCTGAGGATGATGGCAGTAATATAGACTGTGGCAGCGAGTGCAGTGACAGCCTATTCATGTCCTGGGGGACGCTGTCAGAATGTGCTGCTGCCGCTGCTGCTGTTGTGCTGCTCCACTTGGCGCTCTCATGATGTTGGTTATTGCCGATGGAATGGTTCAGTGCTGCTGCGACTTCAAGTGCTGTGGTAGGAATGTTGAGCTTGGTGTTGACGTTAGTTACTCCAGATGTTATGAACTTGGAATTGACGTTAGCAGCTACGGGGGTGATGAGGCGTTGAAGCTAGTAGCTACAGGGGTGATGAGGCGTTGACGTTAGCAACTACGGGGATGATGAGGCGTTGAAGCTAGTAGCTAAAGGGGTGATGATCTTAGTATTTTTCTAGCTTCTAGAGGTGACTACACTAATAATCCACCAACACACACGTAAGCTTTAAACAATACTCGAAACGAAGAGGTTTCATACAATGGGTATCATCGAAAGGTAAATATGTCAACGATAATAAGATGTATGTTTTACAGAGCACTGCCCTCCACACACACACACTTGGGTCACAATTGGAAGCTGAAGACTCAGACGAGTCAGAGGGAAGTTAGGAAGTATTTCTTCAGTCATAGAGTCGTCAGGAAGTGGAATAGCCTAACAAGTGATGTAGTGGAGGCAGGAACCATACATAGCTTTAAGACGAGGTATGACAAAGCTCTGGAAGCAGAGATAGAGAAAGAGAGAGAGAGAGAACCTAGTAGCTATCAGTGAAGAGGAGGGGCCAGGAGCTGAGTCTCGACCCTGCAACCACAATTAGGCGAGTACAATTAGGGGAGTACACACACACACACACACACACCACACACACACACACCCCACACACACACACACACACACACACACACACACACGAGACCGCGAAGTATGTGAGGGGCTCAACAGGAGATTCAAAGAAGTGTTCACAGAGGAGCCAGAAGGGCCTCCAGAAAGGCAGAGAGGTGGGGTACACCAAGTGTTGGACACAATACGTACAATCGAGGAAGTGAAGAGGCTGCTAAGCGAGCTAGACATCTCAAAGGCGATAGGGCCGGATAACATCTCTCCATGGGTCCTGAGAGAGGGAGCAGAGGCGCTTTGTGTACCACTAACAACTATCTTCAACACATCTATCGAAATAGGAAGACTACCGGAAGTATGGAAGACAGCAAATATATTCCCAATTTTTAAAAAAGGAGACAGACACGAAGCATTGAACTACAGACCACTGTCACTGACGTGTATGGTATGCAAGGCCATGAAGAAAATTATCAGGAGAAGAGTGGTGGAGCACCGTGAAAGGAATGAGCTTATCAACGACAGCCAGCACGGTTTCAGAGACGGGAAATCCTGCGTCACAAACCTACTGAAGTTCTATGGCAGGGTGACGGCAGTAAGACAAGAGAGAGAGGGGTGGGTAGACTGCATTTTCTTGGACTGTAAGAAGGCGTTTGACACAGTTCCACACAAGAGATTAGTGCGGAAGCTGGAGGACCAGGCAGGGATCAGGGGATACCTGTCAGGAAGACAACAGCGAGTCATGGTACGTGACGAGGTGTCAGAGTGGGCGCCTGTAACGAGCGGGGTGCCACAGTGATCAGTCCTAGGACCGGTGCTGTTTCTGGCATTTTTGAAAGACATGACGGAAGGAATAGACTCGAAAGTGTCCCTGTTTGCAGGTGACGTGAAGTTGATGAGAATATTTCAATCGGACGAAGACCAGGAAGAACTACAGAGGGATCTGGACAGACTGCAGGTCTGGCCCAGAAACAGGGTCCTGGAGTTCAGCCCCACCAAGTGCAAAGTCATGAAGATTGGGGAAGGGCAAAGAAGACCACAGACGGAGTACAGTCTAGGGGGCCAGAGCCTACAAACCTCACTCAAGGAAAGGGATCTTGGTGTGACTATAACACCGGGAACATCTCCTGAGGCGCACATCAACCAAATAACTGCTGCAGCATATGGGCGCCTGGCAAACTTAAGAACAGCATTCCGACATCTAAATAAGGAGTCATTCAGGACCCTGTACACTGTGTACGTTAGGCCCATATTGGAATATGCAGCGCCAGTTTGGAACCCGTCACATAGCCAAGCATGTAAGGAAACTAGAGAAAGTGCAAAGGTTTGCAACAAGACTAGTCCCGGAGCCAAGGGACGTATCCAACGAGGGGAAATCGACCTGACGACACTGGAAGACAGGAAACTTAGGGGGATATGATAACGATATACAAAATACTGAGAGGTATAGACAAGGTGGACAGAGACAGGATGTTCCAGAGATGGGACACAGCAACGAGGGGTGGCAGTTGGAAGCTGAAGACTCACATGAATCACAGGGTTGTTAGGAAGTACTTCTTCTGTCACAGAGTTGTCAGGAAGTGGAATAGTCTGGGTAGTGACGTAGTGGAGGCAGGATCCATACATAGCTTTAAGAAGAGTTATGATAAAGCTCACGGAGCAGGAAGAGTGACAGGGTAGCGAACAGTTGAAGAGGCGGGGCCAGGAGCTGTTACTCGACCCCTGCAACCACAACTGAGTACACACACACACACACACACACACACACACACACACACACACACACACACACACACACACACACACACGTGTCTGTAAGTAAACAGGAAGAAGTGGTTACGAATACATTTCTGTAGTGTTGGAAACTTAACAATCGGAGCCAGGAACCAGAGCTTCAACCCAGCACTGTTTGGTATACAGCTGGAAGATTACGTAAAAATACTCGTGCAAGCACACGAACACACGCAAGCGCTCGCACACACGCAAGCGCTCGCGCAAACGATCACGAACACACGCAAGCGCTCGCGCACACGAACACACTCAAGCGCTCGCGCACACGAACACACTCAAGCGCTCGTGCACACGAACACACTCAAGCGCTCGTGCACACGAACACACGCAAGCGCTCGCGCACACGAACACACGCAAGCGCTCGCGCACACGAACACACGCAAGCGCTCGTGCACACGAACACACGCAAGCGCTCGTGCACACGAACACACGCAAGCGCTCGCGCACACGAACACTCAAGCGCTCGTGCACAAGAACACACTCAAGCGCTCGTGCACACGAACACACTCAAGCGCTCGTGCACACGAACACTCAAGCGCTCGTGCACAAGAACACACTCAAGCGCTCGTGCACACGAACACACGCAAGCGCTCGTGCACACGAACACACTCAAGCGCTCGTGCACACGAACACACTCAAGCGCTCGTGCACACGAACACACTCAAGCGCTCGTGCACACGAACACACGAAGCGCTCGTGCACACGAACACACGCAAGCGCTCGTGCACACGAACACACGCAAGCGCTCGTGCACACGAACACACGCAAGCGCTCGTGCACACGAACACACGCAAGCGCTCGTGCACACGAACACACGCAAGCGCTCGTGCACACGAACACACGCAAGCGCTCGTGCACACGAACACACGCAAGCGCTCGTGCACACGAACACACGCAAGCGCTCGTGCACACGAACACACGCAAGCGCTCGTGCACACGAACACACGCAAGCGCTCGCGTACACGAACACACGCAAGCGCTCGCGTACACGAACACACGCAAGCGCTCGCGCACACGAACACACGCAAGCGCTCGCGCACACAAACACACGCAAGCGCTCGTGCACACGAACACACGCAAGAGCTCGTGCACACGAACACACGCAAGCGCTCGCGCACACGAACACACGCAAGCGCTCGCGCACACGAACACACGCAAGCGCTCGCGCACACAAACACACGCAAGCGCTCGTGCACACGAACACACGCAAGCGCTCGCGCACACGAACACACGCAAGCGCTCGTGCACACGAACACACGCAAGCGCTCGCGCACACGAACACACGCAAGCGCTCGCGCACACGAACACACGCAAGCGCTCGCGCAAACAAAGGATCACATTTAACGGAAATTGAAGAAAAACATTTGGGAGAACTAGTTAAAATAACTAGAAAATATTGTATTGATGCTGGTGGTGGTTGTTGTGGTGGGGTGGTTGTTGTGGTGGTGGGGGTTTTTGTTGTGGTGGTGGGGGGTTGTTGGGGGGGTGGTGGTTTTTTTGGGGGTTTGGGGGTTTGGTTTTTGGGTGGGGGTGGTGGTTTGTGGTGGTGGTGGTTGTTGGGTGGGGGGGTGGTTGGGGGTGGTGGTGGTGGTGGTGGCTGTTGTGTTGTGGTGGGGGGCCCTGTTGTGTTGTGGTGGTGGCTGTTGTGGTGGTGGTGGGGGGCTGTTGTGGTGGTGGGGTGGGGGTTGGGGGGGTTTGGTGGTGGCCGTTGTGGGGGTTTGGCGGCGGTTGTTGGGGGTAGTGGTGGTGGCTGTTGTGGTGGTGGGGGGGCTGTTGGGGGTTGGTTTGGTGGCGGCTGTTGTGGTGGTGGGGGCCCCCTTTGTGGTGGTGGGGGTGGTTTTGTGGTGGTGGGGGGGGGGGGGTGGGCTGTTGGGGTGGTGGTGGGGGGCCTTTGTGGTGGTGGGGGTGGCCGTTGTGGGGGGTGGTGGGGGCCCGTTGTGGGGGTTTGGGGGGTGGCTTTTTGGTGGTGGTGTTGTGGTGGTGTGGTGGGGGGGCGGTTTGTGGTGGTGGTGGTGGCGGGTTGTGGTGGGGGTTTGGGGTGTTGTGGTGGTGGTTGTTGTGGTGGGGGCGTTGTGGGGGTTTGGTGGGGCTGTTGTGGGGGGGGGGTTTGGTGGGGTTTTGGTGGTGGGGGGGCGGCTGTTGTGGGGGGTGGTGGGGGCCTTTGTGGTGGGGGCCTGTTGTGGGGGTTTGGTGGTGGCTGTTGTGGTGGGGGGTGGTGGCGGGTTGGGTGGTGGGGGTGGCTGTTGTGGTGGTGGTGGGGGGCTGTTGTGGGGTGGGGGGGCCCTTTTGTGGTGGTGGTTTTGGTGGTGGCGGGTTGTGGTGGGGTGTTAAATGGTGTCTGTTGTGGTGGTGCTGTTGGTTGGTGGCTGTTTTGGTGGTGGTGTTGTTAAATGTTGGTTGTTGTGGGGGTTTTGGGGGTTTTTGGGATTTTGGGCTGTTGGGGGGGTTTGGTGTTTTTGATGTTGGTTTGTTGTGGTGGTGGTGTTGTTGATTTTGGCTGTTGTGGTGGTGTTGGGTGGTGGCTTTTGGTGGTGGTGTTGATGGGGGGTTGTTTTTTTGATGGTGGCGGGTTGGGTGGGTTGACGGTGGTTTGTTGTGGTGTTGAGGGTGGCTGTTGTGGTGGTGTTTTTGTGGGGGCCTTTTTGTGGTGGGTTGTTTGGTGGCTTTTTTGGGGTTTTGGTGTTGATGGTGGTTTGGGGTTTGGTGTTCATGGGGGAATGTTGTGGTGGGGGGGGGATGGTGGTTTGTTGTGGTGGTGTTGTTGGTGGCTTTTTGTGGGGGTTTGTTAAAGGTGGCTGTTGTGGTGGTGTTGTGGTGGTGTTGGGGTGGTGTTGGGGTGGTGTTGAGGGGTGGCTGTTGTGGTGGGTGGTGGTGTTTTTGGGGGCCCTGTTGTGGGGGTGGGGGTTTGTTGTGGTGGCTGTTGTGGTGGTGGTGGTATTGTGGTAGCTGTTGTGTTGGTGGTGGGTTGATGGTGCCCTTTTGGTGGGGGGTGGTGTTGATTTGGCTTTTGGGGTTGGGTGGTGGTGGTTTTGATGTTGGCTGTTGTTTTGGGTTGGTGGTGGTGTTGATGTTGGTGTTTTTGTTGGTTTTGGTGGGGGTTTGTTGATTTTTGGGCTTTGTTTTGGTGGTGGGGGGTTGTTGATTTTGGGCTGTTGTTTTTGGTGGGGGTGGTGTTGATGTTTGGCTGTTGGTTGGTGGTGGTGGTGTTGGCTGTTGTGGTGGGGGTTTAGTGGTTTTGGGTTTTTGGGCTGTTGTGGGGGTTGGTGTTGATGTTGGTGTTTTTTGTGGTGGTGATGGTGGTGGCTTTTAGTGTTGGTGGGGTGGTGGTTTTGATTTTGGGTGTTGTTTTGGGTGGTGGTGGTTTTGGGATGTTGGTGTTGTTTTGGTGGGGTGGGTTTGATTTGGCTTTTGTTTTGGGTTGGTGGTGGGGGTTGGGGGTTAAATTTTGGGCTGTTGTGTTGGGGGGTGGTGGGTTTTTGGTGTTGGGTGGTGGTATTTTGGTGTTGAGTTGGGGCTTTTTGTGGTGGTGGTTTTGATGTTGGCTGTTGTGGTGGTGATGGTGGTGGCTGTTGTGGGGGTTTGTTGATGGTGGCTTAGTGGTGGTGTTGATGGTGGCTGTTGTGGTGGTGTTGAGGGGGGGCTGTTGTGGGGGGGGTGGTTTTGATGGGGCCCCTGTTGTGGGGGTTGGTTTTGGGATGGTGGCTTTTTGTGGTGGTGGTGTGATGGTGGCTGTTTTTGGTTTGGTGGTCCTGATGGTGGCTGTTGTGGTGGTGGTGTGATGGTGGCTGTTTTGGGGTGGTGTTAAAGGTGGTTGTAGTGGTGGTGGTGTTGTTTGGTGGCTGTTGTGGTGGGGGGGTTTTTGATAGTGGCTGTTGTGGGGGTGGGTTTTTGAGGGTTGGCTGTTGTAAAGGGTGTTGATGGTGGCTGTTGGGGTTTGGTTTTGATGGTGGGGTTGGGGTGGGGTTGTGGAAAGCTGTTGTTTTTGGTGGTGGTGGGGGGCGGGTTGGGGTTGGTGGTGGTTTGATGTTGGTGTTGTTTTTGGTGGTGATGGTGGGGCTGTTTTTGTGGTGAGGGGGTTTGGCTGTTGTGGGTGTGGTGGTGGTGTTGTGGTGGGGGATGGTGGGGGGCTGTTTTTGGTGGTTTTGATTTGGTTTTTGGGGTTTGGTCGTGGTGGCTTTGATGTTGGCGTTTTTTGGTGGGGGTGTTGATTTTGGCTTTTTGTGGGGGTGGTTTGGTTTTGATTTTTGGCTGTTGTGGTGGGGGTTTTTGATGTTGGCTTTTTTGGGGTTTGGTTTGGTTTGTTGATTTTGGCTGTTGTGGTGGGGGGGTGGAAGTTGGCTTTTGTGGTTTTTTGATTTTGGGGTTTGTTTTTTGGTGGGGGTTGTTGATGTTGGCGGGTTTTTGGGGTGGTGTTTGGGTTTTTGGGTTGTTGGGGTGGGGGGTTTTGGGATTTTGGCGTTGTTGTGGTGGGGTTTTAAAGTTGGCGTTTTTTTAGGGTGGTGGTGTTGTTTGTTGGTGTTGTTGTGGTTTTGGTTTTTGATGTTGGCTGTTGGGGGTGGGGGTTGTTGATGTTGGCTTTTTTTGGTGGTGGTGGTGTTGTGTTGGCTGTTTTTGTGGTGGTGGTGTTGGTTGGCGGGTTTTTGTGGTGGTGGTGTTGATGTTGGCTGTTGTTGTGGTGGGGTTTGTTGATTTTGGCTGTTGTTGTGGGGGGGTGGGGGTTGATTTTTTTGGCTGTTTTTTGGGGGTGGTGGTGTTGATTTTGGCTGTTGTTTTTGGTTTGGTGGTGGCGGTGGTGGTTTTGATTTTTGGGCGTTTTTGGTGGTGTTGAGGGTTGGCTGTTGTGGTGGTGGTTGGTGGTGGTTTTAAAGGTTGGGGCTGTTGTTTTTTGGTGGTGGTTTTGATGTTGGCTGTTGTTGTGGTGGGGGTTTTTGGGATTTTGGGTTGTGTGGGGGGTGGTGTTGATGTTGGCTGTTGTTGGGGGTGGGGGGTTTTTGATTTTGGGCCCTGTTGTTGTGGGGGTTGGTGTTGATGTTGGCTGTTGTTTTGGTGGTGGTTTTTGGGAGGGTTGGCTTTTTGTTGGGGGTGGTGGTGTTGATGTTGGCGGTTTTTTGGTGGGGGGGGTGGCGGTGGTGGTGTTGATTTTGGGGTGTTTTTTGGTGGTTTTTGGTTTGGCTGTTGTGGGGGTGGTGGTGGTGGTTTTTGTTTGTTGGCTGTTGTGGTGGTGGGGGATGGCGGTGGTTGGTGTTGAGTTGGCGTTGTGGTGGTGGTTGGGGGGTGTTGAGGGTTGGCTGTTGTGGTGGTGGTGGGGGCGGGGGGTGGGTTGATGTTGGCTTTTGTGGGGGGGGTTTGGGGGCCCGGTGGTGGTGTTGATTTTGGGCCCTTTTTGTGGGGGGTGGGGGGTGGGGGTTTGGTTTGGTTTTTGATGTTGGCCCGTTGTTGTTGTGGGGGTGGTGGTGGTGGTTGGTGGTGGTGGTTTTGATGGGGGGGTTTTTGTGGTGGGGGGTGGTGGGGGTTGGTGGTGTTGATTTTTGGGCCCCGTTGGGGTGGGGGGGGTTGGTGGTGGTGGCGGTGGTGGTGTGGGGGCCCGGTGGTGGTTTTGATGTTGGCCTTTTGTTTTTTGTGTGGTTGTTGGGGGGTGGTGGTGGTGGTTGGTGGTGGTGGGGTTGTGGTGGTGGTGGTGGGGGGTGGTGTTAAATTTTGGGCTGTTGTGGGGGTGTTGAGGGTTGGCTTTTTGTGGAGGTTTTTGTTTGGTGGCTTTTTGTGGTGGTGGTGTTGATGGTGGCTGTTGTGGTGGTGGTGTTGATGGTGGCTGTTGTGGTGGTGGTGTTGATGGTGGCTGTTGTGGTGGTGGTGTTGATGGTGGCTGTTGTGGTGGTGTTGATGGTGGCTGTAGTGGTGGTGTTGATGGTGGCTGTTGTGGTGGTGTTGATGGTGGCTGTTGTGGTGGTGTTGATGGTGGCTGTTGTGGTGGTGTTGATGGTGGCTGTTGTGGTGGTGTTTTGATGGTGGCTTTTGTGGTGGTGGTGTTTGATAGTGGCTGTTGTGGTGGTGGTTTTTGATGGTGGCTGTTGTGGTGATGGTGTTTGATGGTGGCTGTTGTGGTGGTGGTGTTGATGGTGGCTGTTGTGGTGGTGGTGTTGATGGTGGCTGTTGTGGTGGTGGTGTTGACTGTGGCTGTTGTGGTGGTGGTGGTGTTGACGGTGGCTGTTGTTGGTGGTGGGGGGTGTTGACGGTGGCGGTTGTGGTGGTGGTGGTGTTGATGGTGGCCTGTTGTGGTAGTTGTGGTGTTGATGGTGGCTGTTGTGGTGGTGGTGTTGATGTTGGGCCCTGTTTGTGGTGGTGGTGGTGTTGATGGTGGCTGTTGTGGTGGTGGTGGTGTTGATGTTGGCTGTTGTGGTGGTGGTGGGTGTTGATGTTGGCTGTTGTGGTGGTGGTGGTGGTGGCGGTGGTGGTGTTGATGTTGGCTGTTGTTGTGGTGGTGGTGGTGGTGGTGTTTGATGTTGGCTGTTGCGGCCCCTGCCAAACTAGCGGTTAAATAGTTAACCTGCCGGCCGGCAGTACCACTGGGGGCGTCATCAAACCCAATGTGGGGGCTGCTGAGCCGGCCTTAGGGCAGTAAGAGCCTGAGTGCCTCACGGTACACACCTAAGCAGTAGGTACCTGACCACCGAAGGGTACACGTCTACTGGCTTTAGTAACAGTATGTACCAGAGCGCCTCGCTGTACACATCTAAGCAGTAGGTACCTGACCACCGAAGGGTACACGTCTACTGGCTTTAGAAATATTATGTACCTGAGCGCCTCGCTGTACACACCTAAGCAGTAGGTACCTGACCACCGAAGGGTACACGTCTACTGGCTTTAGAAATATTATGTACTGAGCGCCTCGCTGTACACACTAAGCAGTAGGTACCTGACCCCCGAAGGGTACAGTCTACTGGCTTTAGAATATTATGTACTGAGCGCCTCGCTGTACACACCTAAGCAGTAGGTACCTGACCACCGAAGGGTACACGTCTACTGGCTTCAACATTAAGTACCTGAATCCTCAGGTACACGTCTATGCAGTAGGTACCTGACCACCGAATCGTACCTATTACTGGCGTTAGAAGAACCGCTCACCGCAGCTCACTGAGTCTGTTGGCCTCAGTTACTTGACGGCCGCATTCAGTGAGCTTGCGCATGGTGTTCGGCTAGCGGTGTGTCAACCGCCTTTGGAGAGGATTTACTGGACTACCGGTGTGTCTGTGGACTCACCGTCTACGTTGATCAATGTGGGCCGGAGTCGTCAGATGCTGTTTTAGTGGGACATTACATGAAGAAAAGGTTGGAGTGTTACACTGAACTGGGCCAGGACCGTGTGTGGAAAATGGGGGGACGTACGATGGAGGGAACACTGAAAATTGCATAGGGAAACCGTAGGGGAAACACTGGATGAAAAGGGGTCGTGGGAATGAAGAGGCCGGGTTGTAGTTTTTACACTGCCCAGGTGTGGGGACTGACTTGTGTCGTGGAGGAGTTGATTGAAATTTTTATTATAAAAATGTTATTTTTAATTTATTGTTTTGCTTGAGATTTATATTATAGTGACAGTGTGTAAAGAGTTGTCCCCTTTGGGGGTTTTTTATTTTTTTATTTTGTTAGATGCTAATTATTTTTATTTGTAAATGTACAAATACATAGTTAAAACCCTCTAGCCCAAAGATATTTGATTTTTTTTATTTAAAGATTAATTTTATTAAGTGTGTATTTATGTATCCCCAACTCTTTTTCAAAAGGAGTAAATCTTCCTCTTCATTTAAAAATTACTTTTTTGTAATAGGTGTTGTTGCGGTGGTTTGGGGGTGGGGGTGGTGTTGTGTTGGCTGTTTTTGCGGTGGTGGTGGTGGTGTTGTTGTTGTTTATGTTGGTGTTGTGGAGTTGGGTTTATGGGGCTGTTTGGGGGTGTTGATGGTGGCTGTTGTGGTGGGGTTGAGGTGGCGTTGTGGTGGTGTTGTGGTGGTGTTGTGGTGGGTTTTTTGTAGTGGTGTTGTGGGGGTGGTTTTGAGGGTGGTGTTGTGGTGGTGGTGGTGTTTGATGGTGGTGTTGTGGTGGTGGTGGTGTTTGATGGTGGCTGTTGTGGTGGTGGTGTTTGATGGTGGCTGTTGTGGTGGTGGTGTTTGATGGTGGCTGTTGTGGTGGTGGTGTTTGATGGTGGCTGTTGTGGTGGTGGTGTTGATGGTGGCTATTACAACCCAGGATTCCAAATGGCCTGTTACCCCGGGTGTAATGGGAGCAAATAAACACAGTAGAAAAAGTTTAGACTTATATTATCCTTCACCAATTTATAACAGCAATATGTACACTATGTACAGTGATAAGTATAGTGCACTCCACGGTAAGCAAAGCAGAAATAGAAGCCACAAGATAGCAGACCGTGCTTCAACCAGCTCTAGAATGGGAATGACAAGGGCAGACAGGAGAGCGGTACCCACATAACCTCTGCGATTGCCAAAACCATCTTCTTATTGGCTAGAGCCTGGTCACTAGTTGAACGACGGGGCCCCGTCATCAACTCTTAGCAACCTGGTTCGCTGGTTGGGGGAGATAGCCTGTAAATGAGGGTGTGTACATGCGCCGAATAAAGGTTACGTACTCTTTGCATGCCACACCCCCACCCCGAGAAGGCTCAGGATTAGGCTGCCACCTCCCAGTGGTAACCGTGCCGCCATGGCACAAAATATGGGACCGCCTTTCCTCTCTCCATCCAACTCTTTGATAGAGCTCAGCTTTTCTCGTGACCAAAAGTCAAACCCTAAACTTAGAGTGAGACAGCAGTCAGACAGGCTAGCATAGGTCCAAGATACAGGCGGACGGTAGCCCGCATCCCCTCACTAAAAAAAAACCCCACACCAGGGGATAAAAAAAAGAGCATGAAAAGGGGTTACCACAAATAACATCCTAACCTAAATAATATTAGACTCTAGATAAAGAGTCTGCCAACGTATTTTCTTTGCCGGCAATATATTTAATAAAAATATTGTAGGGCTGCAGCCTTAACGTTCAGCGCATAAGCCTTGTGTTGTGGTTCTTCATGGCTTGGAGATATACTAGAGGATTGTGATCACTGTAGACTGTGACCACCTGCGATGTCTGGCCCACCCTAAACATCGAAATGCTCCAAAAACCAGTACCAGCGCGAGGGCTTCTTTTTCAATGGTAGAATAAGCCCTCTGATGCGGCTGGAACTTTGCTGAAAAGTATGCTACAGGCTGCAACTCCTTGTTCCCGATTTGTAATAGTACTGCCCCAACCCCAGACTCACAAGCATCAACCTGTAATGAAAAAGGTTTGGAGAAGTCTGGAGACAAGAGAATGGGTGCCCGTACACAATAATCTTTTTGCTTTATTAAAAGCAGTGTTACAGTCTGACGTCCAATTAAAGGGAAATTTATGACTGGTAAGAGAAAGGTAAGAGGGGCTACAATATCTGAGAAATTCTTACAGAATCTTCTGTAAAATCCTATCATGCCTAGAAACGTTGAAGAGATTTTCCTATCATGAGGAACTGGATAATCTTTAATAGAAAGAACTTTAGCAAATTTAGGTGCAACTTTACCACTACCTACTTCATGGCCTAGAAAAGTGACAGTGGCCTGGCCAAAGGAAGATTTAGATAAATTAACTGTTAAATGGGAACTCTTAAAGGTCTCAAAAAGAGCCTTAGTCTAAGTAGGTGTTGATCCAAGTATCAGACACCACAACAATTCATCTAGGTACGCTGCCGTGCGTTCAAGTCCTTTAATAGCCTGATGGATAAGTTTCTGGAATGAAGAGGGGGAATTTTTCATTCCGAAGGGTGTAACTGTGTATTGATAATGACCTCCTGGAATTACGAAGGCAGAGATTTCCTTCGCCTTATCTGTCAAAGGTACCTGATAGTAGCCTTTGAGGAGATCTAATTTGGACACAAAAGTAGCCTTACCACAAAAGTCAATTACGTCATCCAGACGAGGAAGAGGGTAGCATCTGTAATTGTGACCTCGTTCACTTTACGGTAGTCTGTACACATACGAAACCCTCCATCAGCCTTCTTCACAAGGATGCACGGTGAAGCCCATGGACTAGATGACTCCTCCACTAAACCATGCTTTAACAAAAATTCTACTTCCTGCTGAAGTAGCCTTTGCTTTTCAGGATTAGCTCTGTAGGGGGAGAGTTTAATTGGTTTAGAGTCTCCCACATCTACATCATGGTAACCTAACGTACATTTTTTCGGCACATCCGAAAAAATATTAGGATATGACTGTAGAAGCTCAGTTAAATTTGTTGCTTGCGTTTCAGATAATCTCTCCATTAAAGGGCTAGGATCCTTGAGGAGGACAGAATTTGAAAGTTTAATATTAATTTCAGAGATAGAGTGCAAAGAGTTAGAGTTGTCCTCAGAGGTAGAGGACAGTCATTACTGGGACTTTATCTGGTGTACGGAAGTATTTTAATTGATTAATGTGGTAAGTTTTAGTTTTTGAGGTCTTATCAATGGGAGCTACCACATAATTTACATCAGATAATCTACTTACAATCTGCATAGGTCCCGTAAATCTAGCTTTCAAGGTGTGGCCAGGTATAGGTTCCTGCACCAACACCTTGTCTCCTGGATGGAAGGAGCGGAATTGTGCACTTCTGTCATACCTCTGTTTCATCTTGCTTTGGCTGTCTTTAGGTTAGCTTGGCTAACTGACGTGCCACCTGCAACCTTGAAGACGGATTGTAGAGTGTTGAACTAACGTCTTCTCCCATCCATCCTTCTTTGAGCACCGAAGAGGACTCGTACATTGTGCCAAAGATCAGCTCAAAGGACTATACCCTGTAGACTCTTGCACCGTTTCTCGTACTGAGAACAGCAACAAAGGTAGTGATTCATCCCAGTTGTAGGGAAGTGCATGCAAAAACTTCTCATCATTGTTTTTAATGTCTGGTGGAATCTTTCCAAGGCGCCTTGGGACTGAGGATGATAGGCAGTGGATAAGTTGTGGATTATCCCTAACCTAGTTAATACTTCCCTAAATGCTTTGGCAGTGAAGTTAGTACCTTGATCACTTTGAATAGTTTTAGGAATGCCAAAATAAGAAATGAATTTTGTTAAAGCTTTGAGAATAGCTTTAGTATTAATACTACGCATGGGAATTGCTTCAGGGTATCTGGTTACTTTATCCACAATCGTAAATAAATACTGATTTCCAGACTTTGACCTAGGTAGTGGACCTACACAATCTATAATTAAATCTGCAAAAGGTTCTCCATCAGCAGGTATAGGTTGGAGAGGTGCAGGTTTAATGGAATGTCCAGGTTTTCCAACTTGCTGACATTCTCGGCAACACCTAATATGATTCTTCACATCTTTCTTTAATTTTGGCCAAAAAAATTCTTTTGTGATTCTATAAAAGGTTTTTGTAATTCCTAAGTGCCCTCTAATGCCGTTTTTATGAGCTATATTTTAATATGCGAGGTCTATATTTTGTTGGAACCACAAACCCTGTTATAAAATTGCCGGCCCTCTATCTCCTTACCAGTCTCAGTGCAGATCAAATAATCGTTTTTAACTTCATACTTGACCGGATGACCCAAAGAGGATTTCCCCATGGTGCCTCAAAAGCGAATTTTAAAGAAGGGTCCTTTCGTTGTTCCCCCCGGAAGGACAGTCCCTCGGGCATGGAAACAGAGACATCTGGCAATCCTGCAACCTGGGATAGGAAGGCTTGATCGGGGTCTGTTCACTTGATCTACGAGGCTCTGGCCAGTTTTCTTTTAAAAATTACTTTTTTTTTGTAATATATGAGTGGCCTGTCCGGGAGGATAATGATTATCAAGAATGATTTCTGGATGATCATATCCGGGATGACGGTTCGGGATACATATTACATTGATCTTTGTGTGTCGGTCCTTTTGTGGTGGGGGTGTTGCGGCCCCCTGCCAAACTAGCGGTTAAATAGTTAACCTGCCGGCCGGCAGTACCACTGGGTACGTCATCAAACCCAATGTGGGGACTGCTGAGCCGGCCTTAGAGCAGTAAGTTCTGAGTGCCTCATGGTGCACATCTAAGCAGTAGGTACCTGACCACTAAGGGTACAGTCTACTGGCTTTAGTAACAGTATGTATCTGAGCGCCTCAGGATACGCACCTAAGCAGTAGGTACCTGAACACCTAAGGGTAACAGTCTACTGGCTTCAGCAACATTAAGTACCTGAACTCCTCAGGGTACACATCTACGCAGTAGGTACCTGACCACCTAATCGTACCTATCTACTGGCGTTAGAAGAACGCTCACCGCAGCTCACTGAGTCTGTTGGCCTCAGTTACTTGACGGCCGCATTCAGTGAGCTTGCAGCATGGTGTTCGGCTAGCGGTGTGTCAACCGGCTTTGGAGAGGATTTACTGGACTACCGGTGATGTCTGTGGACTCACCGTCTACGCTGATCAACTGTGGGCCGGAATCATCAGATGCTGTTTAGTGGGACATTACATGAAGAAAAGGTTGGAGTGTTACACTGAACTGGGCCAGGACCGTAGTGTGACACTTAGGGACGTATGATGGAGTGGAACACTGAGATATGCACAGGACCGTAGTGGAACACTGAGATGAAAAGGGTGTCGTGTGACACTGAAGATGGCCTGGTTGTAGTGTACACTGAATAGTGTCATGTGACTGGCCTCGACCGGATAAGTGTCGTGAGAAGCAGTTGATTGTAATTTATTATTATACAAATGTTATTTATAATTTATTATTTTAGCATAGAGATATATATATATAGTGACACAGTAGTGTCAATAGAGTTGTACCCTGTGTAGGGTCACGAATAATTATTTATTGTTTTAGTTAGATGCTAATTATAATTTATTATAGTAACATGTACATATCATATATCATAGTTCAAATACCTCTAGACCAAAGATAGTTGATTTTTATAGTTGATTAAAGATTAATTTATTTTAATGTGTGTATTTATGTATCCCGAACTCTTTATTACAAAAGGAATAAATCTTACCATTTATATTTAAAAATTACTTTTTTGTAATATATGGGGGCCTTTCCGGGAGGATAATGATTATCAAGAATGATTTCTGGATGATCATATCCGGGATGACGGTTCGGGATACATATTACATTGATCTTTGTGTGTCGGTCCTTTTGTGGTGGGGGTGTTGCGGCCCCCTGCCAAACTAGCGGTTAAATAGTTAACCTGCCGGCCAGCAGTACCACTGGGTACGTCATCAAACCCAATGTGGGGACTGCTGAGCCGGCCTTAGAGCAGTAAGTTCCTGAGTGCCTCATGGTGCACATCTAAGCAGTAGGTACCTGACCACCTAAGGGTACAGTCTACTGGCTTTAGTAACAGTATGTACCTGAGTGCCTCAGGATACGCACCTAAGCAGTAGGTACCTGAACACCTAAGGGTACACGTCTACTGGCTTCAGCAACATTAAGTACCTGAACTCCTCAGGGTACACATCTACGCAGTAGGTACCTGACCACCTAATCGTACCTATCTACTGGCGTTAGAAGAACCGCTCACCAGGTGGCTTAGTTGGCTGACGTAGACGTTCTCCCTCCGGCTGGCACTTCATTCTCCAAGGTTGACGATCTCTGCTGATGCCAGGCTGTTGAAAAGAGAGACGGGACCGCTCGGACAAGGAGCGGTTAGTTTCGAAGGTATCAGCCAACCTGGCTGCCTCCAATGCAGTGGTTAAGTCACGATCCTGCAGAAAGACTCGAACCTCTGGTCCCACAGACTCCAGCAGGTTATCAATCAGAATAAGCTGCACCAGTTCCTCAAAGGTAGAGACACCACTTGCTTTATACCAGCTGGTAAAAGCTTTGGTTTTCTGTCTCACAAAGTCGACTAGGGATTGATCAAGCTGTCGTCTGCCCAATGCCCAATTTGAAACTCTTGCGGTATTTGGCTGGGATACACGTATATGCTCCCAACACTGTGGTCTTCACTACTTGATAATCAGAGAATTCAGCGTCATTTAATACTGACGTAAATTCCTGTGCCTTACCCGATAATGCTGTATGAACCAACGATGCCCAATGCTGTTCCGGCCACCTCAAGGCTCGAGCCTGATTTTCGAAGCTTTCGAAAAATTGCTCTGGTTCGGCCTCATTGAAGCGGGGAACAAACTGTACTGCTTTCTGTAAACTAAAATTATTTACAGAATTCGAAAACTGCCTCCTTCCTCTTTCCCTATCAAATTCTTCCCTTGCGAATGCTCTCTGTTCCCTAGTTTGCTCAAGATTGATTTTTTGCAAGCTCAAGTGCCAACGACGCTGATTCACCCTGAGACAACCCAGCTGCACTATACTGACCATTTTGCTCCGTAGGTGTATCATCTTCCTCCTGCGAGAACATAGTAGTTTTTGCCCTAGCTCCCGTAGAGGGAGGAGTCTGATGTGCCAACTCTTCTTCTATAAGTTTGTCAGCAATTAGTGAACGCAGTTGCGCAGCTGTGAGAGTGCGTTTGTATGTAATGCCAATGGAACGAGCAATTTGCCAACAACGCTGTAGGGACAATTTAGGTAGGTTATGCAAAGTATATGTCGACACCAAACGTCTGACTCGTCTAGGTGGCATAAGTTATTCGCTATGCACAGTACGATTGCAGAATACCCCAACGTAACACGTTAATTTGCAGAACACGCTTAGCTATGCACAATACGATTGCAGAATACGCATACAAGCAAAGCTGACTGCAAAATTCTCCACACCGAACAGGCTAGTAACAACTGACACGCAAAATTTGTAAAGCAATGCCAGACAGCAAGCTGCACAATGTTCCTGCTACGAGCTTCACCTTAAGCTCAACCGTTTCTCTAAGTCCAGCTCAACTCCCGGACAGGCCCCCATATTACAACCCAGGATTCCAAATGGCTGTTACCCGGGTGCAATGGGAGCAAATAAACACAGTAGAAAAAGTTTAGACTTATATTATCCTTCACCAATTTATAACAGCAATATGTACACTATGTACAGTGATAAGTATAGTGCACTCCACGGTAAGCAAAGCAGAAATAGAAGCCACAAGATAGTAGACCGTGCTTCAACCAGCTCTAGAATGGGAATGACAAGGGCAGACAGGAGAGCGGTACCCACATAACCTCTGCGATTGCCAAAACCATCTTCTTATTGGCTAGAACCTGGTCACTAGTTGAACGACGGGGCCCCGTCATCAACTCTTAGCAACCTGGTTCGCTGGTTGGGGGAGATAGCCTGTAAATGAGGGTGTGTACATGCGCCGAATAAAGGTTACGTACTCTTTGCATGCCACAGTGGCTGTTGTGGTGGTGGTGTTGACGGTGGCTGTTGTGGTGGTGGTGGTGTTGACGGTGGCTGTTGTGGTGGTGGTGGTGTTGACGGTGGCGGTTGTGGTGGTGGTGGTGTTGATGGTGGCTGTTGTGGTGGTGGTGGTGTTGATGGTGGCTGTTGTGGTGGTGGTGGTGTTGATAGTGGCTGTTGTGGTGGTGGTGGTGGTGGTGTTGATGTTGGCTGTTGTGGTGGTGAAGGTGGTGGCTGTTGTGGTGGTGATGGTGGTGGCTGTTGTGGTGGTGATGGTGGTGGCTGTTGTGGTGGTGTTGATGTTGGCTGTTGTGGTGGTGGTGTTGATGTTGGCTGTTGTGGTGGTGTTGATGTTTGCTGTTGTGGTGGTGTTGATGGTGGCTATTGTGGTGGTGGTGGTGGTGGTGGTGGTGTTAATGTTGGCTGTTGTGGTGGTGGTGTTGATGTTGGCTGTTGTGGTGGTGGTGTGTTGATGGTGGCTGTTGTTGGGGTGGTGATGGTGGTGGCTGTTGTGGTGGTGATGTTGGCTGTTGTTGTGGTGATGGTGGTGGCTGTTGTGGTGGTGGTGGCTGTTGTGGTGGTGGTGGCTGTTGTGGTGGTGGTGGTGGTGGCGGCTGTGATGGTGTTGATGGTGAATGTTGTGGTGGCGTTGATGGTGAATGTTGTGGTGGCGTTGATGGTGAATGTTGTGGTGGCGTTGATGGTGAATGTTGTGGTGGCGGTGATGGTGAATGTTGTGGTGGCGTTGATGGTGAATGTTGTGGTGGTGGTGATGGTGAATGTTGTAGTGGTGTTGATGGTTAATGTTGTGGTGGTGTTGATGGTGAATGTTGTGGTGGCGTTGATGGTGGTTGTTGTGGTGGTGTTGATGGTGGCTGTTGTGGTGGTATTGATGGTGAATGTTGTGGTGGCGTTGATGATGAATGTTGTGGTGGCGTTGATGGTGGCTGTTGTGGTGGTGTTGATGGTGAATGTTGTGGTGGTGGTGATGATGGTGAATGTTGTAGTGGCGTTGATGGTGAATGTTGTGGTGGTGTTGATGGTGGCTGTTGTGGTGGTATTGATGGTGAATGTTGTGGTGGCGTTGATGGTGAATGTTGTGGTGGCGTTGATGATGTTGTGGTGGCGTTGATGATGAATGTTGTGGTGGCGTTGATGGTGGCTGTTGTGGTGGTGTTGATGGTGAATGTTGTGGTGGTGGTGATGATGGTGAATGTTGTAGTGGCGTTGATGGTGAATGTTGTGGTGGCGTTGATGGTGAATGTTGTAGTGTTGATGGTGAATGTTGTGGTTGTGGTGATGGTGAATGTTGTGGTGATGGTGAATGTTGTGGTGGTGTTGATGGTGAATGTTGTGGTGGTGTTGATGGTGAATGTTGTGGTGGTGTTGATGGTGAATGTTGTGGTGGTGTTGATGGTGGATGTTGTGGTGGTGTTGATGGTGGCTGTTGTGGTGGTGGTGATGGTGGCCGTTATGGTGGTGTTGATGGTGGCTGTTGTGGTGGTGTTGATGGTGGCTGTTGTGGTGTTGATTATGGCTGCTGTTGTGGTGGCTGTTGTGGTGGTGGTGGTGATAGTAGCTGTTGCGGTGGTGGTGGTAGTAGCTGTTGTGGTAGTGGCTGTTGTGATTTTGGTGGCTGTTGTGGTGGTGGTGGTGGTGGTAGTAGCTGTGGTGGCGGTGGCTGTTATGGTGGTAGTAGCTGTGGTGGTGGTGGCTGTTATGGTGGTAGTAGTAGCTGTGGTGGTGGTGGCTGTTATGGTGGTAGTAGTAGCTGTGGTGGTGGTGGCTGTTGTGGTGGTGGAGATGGCGGCTGTTATGGTGGTAGTGGTGGCGGCTGTTATGGTGGTAGTAGCTGTGGTGCTGGTGGTAGCAGCTGTGGTGGCAGCAACTGTTGTGGTGGTGGTAGTAGCTGTGGTGGTGGTAGTAGCTGTGGTGGTGGTGGCTTTTGTGGTGGTGGTGGTGGCTTTTGTGGTGGTGGTGGTGGTGGTAGTTGTCTGGTGGTGTAACTTTTATGTGGTGGTGTATATTGTGCGGCGTATTTTAGCTAGCCGAACAGCTGAGACGACTATCTTGGCTAGCACACAGCTTTTCTCCTCCACTTGAGCGAAATGCTGCTTTTAATAAGTCTAAGTTCTGTATTCATCGTTCTTCGTCTTGAGTGTTGACGCGCAGCGCTGGGCGGTGACGCGCCACGCTGGGCAGTGACGCGCCACGCTGGGCAGTGACGCGCCACGCTGGGCAGTGACGCGCCACGCTGGGCAGTGACGCGCCACGCTGGGCGGTGACGCGCCACGCTGGGCGGTGACGCGCCACGCTGGGCAGTGACGCGCCACGCTGGGCAGTGACGCGCCACGCTGGGCAGTGACGCGCCACGCTGGGCAGTGACGCGCCACGCTGGGCAGTGACGCGCCACGCTGGGCAGTGACGCGCCACGCTGGGCAGTGACGCGCCACGCTGGGCAGTGACGCGCCACGCTGGGCGGTGACGCGCCACGCTGGGCGGTGACGCGCCACGCTGGGCGGTGACGCGCCACGCTGGGCGGTGACGCGCCACGCTGGGCGGTGACGCGCCACGCTGGGCGGTGACGCGCCACGCTGGGCAGTGACGCGCCACGCTGGGCAGTGACGCGCCGCGCTGGCTACTGACGCGCAGCGCTGGCTACTGACGCGCAGCGCTGGCTACTGACGCGCAGCGCTGGCTACTGACGCGCAGCGCTGGCTACTGACGCGCAGCGCTGGCTACTGACGCGCAGCGCTGGCTACTGACGCGCAGCGCTGGCTACTGACGCGCAGCGCTGGCTACTCCAGTGCATTCTGCGCGTGTTAGAAGAAGTAATTTAAAGAGAGACGAGGCAGTGGCCACAAACAAGGAAACTGTACAGTAGATTCATTAATAAAACTAAATCAGTAATCTCAACAACTGCGCCCAATGAGTGATTTATTTAAGCGTTAAGCACCAGTAATTAAGAACATGAGCGATTTATTATTAATTAAAGCGTAAGAATGATTATAACTTCATAGCCAAGGACATTTAGAATCAGGCTGTGAACTAGACTTTTATTAAAGAGAAGAATTATTACCAAACACAGAATAAATTGTTTAGGCTCTAGCGTAGATGTGCAAACATTATGACAGATGGAGTCTCATGGGAGTAAGGGTTAGTAGTATTGTATTTACAGTTATACAGATGGCTGGCGTAACTCCTGCTGTAAGGACTCTAGCAAGGGAATTGTAGTAGTTAGTGTGGTGTGTTGATGTGTGTGTACGTGTGTGGAGGCAGAGCCTCGTGAGACTGTGACGCGTTGGAACACCTCGTAGGGTGGTTCAAGAACCCATCACGAACCTTGACTAAGAACCAGCACGGAGGAAGAAAAGGTGAACTTGTCACCACTGTTGATGATCCACCCCGTCACCACTGTTGATGATCCACCCCCGTCACCACTGTTGATGATCCTCCCCGTCACCACTACTGATGACCCTCCCCCGTCACCATTACTGATGACCCAGCCACGTTAAACATAATTAACACATTATATCTTCCTTTGACGGAGACAGTTTGGTCAGACATCAAGCTAAATGTTAATGAAAATCTCGCCGGAGTGGAGGCATCAGATTTGTTAATTAAAAGCAATGAATTAATGTATATAAAAATTTAAGTAATTAAATTTTACAGCTTGGCTAAGTGGGTAATAAAAAAAGTATCTTATTAATGCATTTATTACCACAAAGTCCCATGAAGTATTTAACATGTAAGGTCAAACATGGGGACGTCGGTTCAGCCAGCATCACAAATCTCAGAATTAACTTTGAACAGAAAGTATTGCTACACTTGTGCCGCTCTGCCGGATGTACGTAATGACTGGGCAGGAATTTTTTTTAACACAGATTTTGCAATGCTGCGTCGTTTGTGATGATTACTGGGCAGAACCCACATACGCAAGGTGGGTTTTGCGTAGTAGTGAACTGATAAAATGAGTCAAAAAAGGAAGGAATAGAACCAGTGACGTCAGAATGATGGGTCACATTGAAAAAAGAGGAACTGGTACTTCAGATGATGGCGGGATTTTATTTCCCGTGAGAGATGGTATAAATGTTCTCGTGACGAGTGTCCTGGTCATGCTAAGACCCACTTTGTAGAGCTTCTAGACATGTGCCCGACACCTTCGTCTGGTTACCGGTCAAACCAGAAGAAGAGGAAAATCACATAAGATGTGATGGCCAATTTTGAAACCTATTTCAATAACAGACTCATCACAGTAACCTGAAAATGATGGGTCAAACCTAAAGTTGAAGTGATGTTGAGTGATAAGTTTAAGGATGAATCAGTCAAAACAAATGGGTGTGATTAAGCATGACAGGAAGACAACAGTGTAGATAATCAAGGTTAGGTTAATATGTTTATTACGTACCCTATACCCATCCTGTGAGAGGTACATAATGGGTGCAGGAACTGGACCCCAAAGTTTTGATAACTGAACAATTTGCGAAGTAATGAACTCCAGGTAGATCTGGTCACAATCATGACCAAGTTACAAAGGTAATGAATCATCTACACGTCTATACATAGTTACAGTTATGGCCAAATTACAAAGTAATGAACTATTCACACGGCCAAACCAGGTCACAATTGTAATGAGTTATAAGTACAAATATTAATTGGATCACAAACACGATGAACAAGGATGTTGACGGTAACGCACACTGAGATCTCCGCCAAACGACCCGACACACATTTTGCTCTTAGTGCAAATCTGTTTCCTATCGAACGAGTGGTTTTGGTCATTAAGTTGACCCTCTGGTGAAACTACGATATAGCAGACAGTTAATACAGTACCACGAACTGTTAGGTAAGACACATATGCAACAGTTAGGTATCTTTATTATGAAACGTTTCGCCTACACAGTAGGCTTCTTCAGTCAAGTACAGAAAAGTTGATAGAAGCAGAAGATACTTGAAGACGATGTAATCAGTCCATCACCCTTAAAGTTTTGATGGACTGATTACATCGTCTTCAAGTATCTTCTGCTTCTATCAACTTTTCTGTACTTGACTGAAGAAGCCTACTGTGTAGGCGAAACGTTTCATAATAAAGATACCTAACTGTTGCATATGTGTCTTACCTAACAACCTGTCGGTATTTTATACCATTTTAATGTTCACCACGAACTGTCAACACAAGCACTAAACCAACAGACTGTCCTTTTGAAAACATGACGAAGCATGACCTGCTCGAGGTAGTCATAATGTTGGCTTCACTACGGATGGCAAATTTTATTTTTTTTTTCCGAGAATCAACACGAAAATCATCCTCCATGATGGATGTGTTAGTGAGCAGAGGAAATTCTTTCTCAGGACAGTCACACAATGTGGTGTAATCAATGTTTATAAAAAGTATGGCACCCTGGTTTCAAAATGTTCTCTGGCATTGAGTTACTTCTTTATTACATTAGGATCTCTTCAAAACTTCATATTACAAATTAGAAATTAATTACATTAAATGATAAAGTTGTGGTAGTAATGACACGATTGCAAACAAACCATACCACGGACGGGGAGAGAACCCGCGATCAGAGAGTCTCAAAACTCCAGACCGTCGCGTTAGCCACTAGACCAGCTATGGTGTAGAAATATACCAAGTTGGACGAATCTTATTGTAGCTAGCTGGTCCAGTGGCTAATGCGACGGTCTGGGGTTTTGAGACTCTCTGATCGCGGGTTCTCTTCCCGTCCGTGTGTTGGCTCCCGCTGCCACGCTGTCCAGGTCGTTACACTTCTCAACTACTGAAGCTGAAGAAATACTTCCTAAGAACACTGGACATACGATCTGAAGGCCAAATGCCTCATAAGCGCTGTCACTCGCAGGGAATTCCGGTATCTGGACGTTTTAATACAACCATTACTTTGAAAATGGTAATCAAAACATATATAATGAAGAATTCATTAATTTGACCACTTTAATCGAGGAACAAATTAACTTGTACAGAAATAATGATAAATTTACACAGGCAATAACAGCTACATTGACCGACCTAAATATAGCACAATATAGAAAGGAAACAGATATTGGGGGGTGATTAATCAACCTGGAAAAAAATAATATTTTTCCACAGTCCTCATCCATGGCTGACGAGTCGCGGATATGATTGTTTTCCTGAATTACATCAGGTATTTAGTTTTTTAACACGCGAGGATATACGTGTATACAACTGGTAATGATTCTGGGACCATCACCCCCCGTCCCCCAACCCCCACAGAGACTGTTATTGATAAGGCTAATTCTTGTAATATTTCTTTCCACTTTATGCACAAGAATAATTCAGAAACACCACTGTGACTTGAGGGGACTTGAGCTAGAGTTCGTCACGGCCACGCTAGCTGGAGATTCGTCTGTAAAAACTTGCAATTGTGGTCACAGTGGTGCCTATGCTAACCTTCCTATGGTGTAGAAATATACCTAGTTGGACGAATCTTATTGTGGTTAGCTGGTCCAGTGGCTAACGCGACGGTCTGGAGTTTTGAGACACACTGATCGCGGGTTCTATTCCCGTCCGTGGTATGGTTTGTTTGCAATCGTGTCATTACGATTTCGTGAGTCACCCACAAGACAGTATAGTAAAGCCTAGTGAACGCTCGTTGTTCGTAATTTGAAGTTTGTAAATGTTTGCTTGTCCTCTTAGGTGTTCATATGGCAATAAGAAAAGACAAGAAATTCTGCCAGAGTGCAAAGTGCTTAATAAGCTTCTTTGTCGTACTGTAAGAGGATGGTAGTACCTCGCTAGATGGACCCATCGTACGTCCTCGAAAGTTTCCTCTCAAAAGTAAGTTATTTGGGAATTGTTCCAGCCACTGTATTGCGACTTTTATTCTTCAGATTTAAACACACACCAACTGACGGACGGTGAGAGAACCATCCACCAGAGGTGGTATTGACCGTCATTGTACCCCCAGCCGTTGCATGTTGACTTTCACTCACCAGTCCGCCACTTCCCATCTTGTTAGCACTGCCACTGCCCCAGTTAATCATTTGCCGTGCTGGGAGCGGTGCATTTTCCTCTCTTAAAAGCCTTTAGTCTTGGGAGACGTCAACTGTCACTTAATGCAAATTGAGGTCTCTCCAGACTGTGTGAAAGGAGGGGACAAGAGAGCCGCTCGTAAACTTAAGAGATTTTTATAGAATAAACCACAACGAAAGAAAATTTGTCCACTCGTTAAACCTCGCTGGTGAAGGCATAAAAGAGCCAACTACCGTCAAAAAGATGACATCACAGTGTCTTTTTGAAGGACTAGATCAAAGAGATTAGAAAAGATATATGATGGCAGTCTGAGCCGCAATGTTACCTTAGAATGAACAACTAAGACAGGGTTTTATTCCAAGATTCTCAGTAGACGCAGAAGTTGAAAGAAGAAACTGCGATGCTAACTTAAAGTGGACATCTATAAAGGGGAGTATGAACTACAAAGTTCCTGAAAGAGAGATCAGAGAAGGATCTCCTGAAGATGAAACTTCTTATCTGGAAGCATAAATCTCCAGCGAAGACGTGATTTCAAGTGCATTGATGAGAAGAATAACTTTGCTTTGAAATGCGGAGAGTTTTAACAGATGTGCGACCAGAGCTCGAGATAAAAGCAAACGACACTTTTAAATAGAACTGAAGGCATGGAGTGGTGAAATCTTTAACTTTAGAAGAATTATCATTTTTCTTAAGAAATATTCTTGGCCGCTTCAGAAATGGAAGAGTTTCAGAACAAATAAAAAAAATTAATGCCAAAGAATGAACAGAAGAGTGAAGGTAAAGTTAAGAATTTTCGAGTGTAGTTTCTAACTGGCAAGAATTTGTTTTAATGCAATAGGATGCAGTGAGAGCTGCTGGAGAAGGGTCATTACCCAAGTATGAAGATTAATGCGAATTAAAGTCATTAGAATTAGAGTGGAGAGTAGTGGAGATAGCAGCGTGATGGATCTACCAGAGAAACTCGCAATTAGTTTTCAAAGACAAGACGGAAAGTCTAATAATGGATGTTCAGCGAATACAAATTTTTGTGCAATTCCATGTTTAAAGTTATGCAAATATCCAAAGCTGTTGCATATGGAAGGATTCACTGTAATCTGGAAGTCATGTTTACCAAACATGAGACAGATAAAGATAGAACAATGTAAGTCTTTAATTTTTCTTATTTTACACAAGGGATTTACAAGGAGTTACTAGCGATATTTACATGCTAAGAGCTGTTAACCATATCAGCTCATTTTTAAGCTCTAGTTTTTTGAGACATACAAATATGGAATAGGACTTTTCGCTTGAAGGAGAGCTTCATTAAGTTGTAGAAATAAATGCGAGCTACTCTGTAATTAGGTCGTCGAGTCAAGTGAGGCGATGAACAAGATTATGTGACCTCTGTACTGGGCATCCTTAGTAAAGTTATGAACATTATCTTCCAGAATCTCACCTAGTCGCGATACGTTGACGGCATTCTTATAAATGCCCCTAGACGTCTCAATTTTTGGGAACATTAGATAAACTCAAGAGTGTGGAACCCTGCGTACAATTCACCATTGAAGAAAGACTCTTGATACCTGAAGGGCACTTCCATTAATAAAAAAAGAGCAAATTCAATATCTACAGGAAAAACCAGCAATAAGGACCTTATCCACATCTCGCATCATGACCTAAAAACTAAGAGCGGCATCCTGGTCGGATTTTACGTCAGCTAATAGCGTGTGCAGCATTGATCATCTATAAGAGGATTGCAGCAATGTCTATCGATAGCTTTGGTATACGGAAATATCCCCAGCATAATGCCACAGTCTGCAAGCAGAATGTACAGTGTATCTTGGGACCCCCCTCCCTCCCCCCAGGGAGAACTGTTGAAGTTGTCATAGCTACTGAACACAGGTAAATGCTTGTCTATCTCATCACTGATGAAACGTGCTTGCTCAGTCCAACTTAATCTCAGTATACATCCTATCCTCCGTAATAAAAGTTACGTATAGTACGGTAGGTGCACACCATAGAGATACCAGAGTTTGTTAGGAAACAAGGCTGGCAGTTCTGGTTAACTCGTCCATATGTTTGCTTTCGCAAGAAAATACAATACGGTGTTGGGTAGTGTCCCACGTCTCACTCCAGCTGTATGGCAGTCGCAATATGTAACTGGCAGGTTATAAGGGATGTGAAGGCTAAAACAATATTTCAGCCATCAGCTATGGAAAGTTACTAATATTTTTCTAAAATTACTGCATTATATGTTAGGTTTCTTGGTGGAATTGGCGAAACCAAGTGTTTAGAAGAGGAAATGTTTTCTTGTGTGCAAGTCAAGAGTCCCTGGCAACTCATATTTTCAACTCCATCACTGACAGTGACTATCACTCACGAAGCATATGCAGCGATAACAGTCCCCTAAAAAATAAAAAATTCTTTAGAAGACAAAACACATTTTACTTGAATGTACATCTTTCACCAAAGAAAAACAAAAACTTTATGGAATACCGAGGCCAAAAATAATCTTTATACTAGAGCCGAGCGGCAGGATGCCTTAACTTTGATATATAGCATAATATGTAGCTTTCTTTAGTGGCCACAGTGGTTTTTTTCTTACACAGTTCAGTTTTCGAGGTAAAGCTGTTATCTTGCCTCATCTTAAGCAAAGCTCACCCCTTCTTAACCCCAGCATGCCATCCTTAACACTCAGCTAACATCTAAGTGCCTAGTGACTGCTGGGTCTGAACAAACCCAAAACTAGGAGATAACGACGATACAGACACAAGACCACACTTTCCAGGACACATTTGATGTTTCACGAGACAATGTGTTACGAACATTAACACGTCCTACCTCCCTTACTACATCGTGTTATAAGCATCTGCACATCAACCTCCTTCAACTCATCATGTTATGACATTCTCTCCCAGTCTACCACATTATCAGAAGTGTGTCTACCTACTCCAGCAGTGTTAAAAACAAGCTGCATTCTACCCAGGGCCAGATTAAGGCATTGGCTTTAGAGCCTGCAACCCAGAGTCCTCCACCACCTGGAGGGCCTGCAACCCAGGGTCCTCCACCACCTGGAGGGTCTCCAAAGATTATGTGAAATAAGTGTTCACAGTTACTGCTGTAAGTTTATAATTACATGTTATTACACCACGTATATGATGAACTGTTGACTGTTGCGATTATTGTTTTTCCTTTTGAAAATATCAATGGGGGCCTCACAGTACCTGTAGCCCAGGGGCCTCACAGTACCTGTAGCCCAGGGGCCTCACAGTACCTGTAGCCAGGGGCCTCACAGTACCTGTAGCCCAGGGGCCTCACAGTACCTGTAGCCCAGGGGCCTCACAGTACCTGTAGCAAAGGGACCTCACAGTACCTGTAGCTCAGGGGCCTCACAGTACCTGTAGCCCAGGGGTTTCAGTACCTGTAAGCCAGGGATCTCTCAATACCTGTAGCCCAGGGTCTACAAAATCTTTTCCCGGCTCTGAATTTCTACCTCATAACTAACAGCTACTACCTGCCCATCCAGCACTACAGTCTCAGGCTCCACCTGGGAACGCCCGCAACAGCAATCACTCTGAACCTCTCCCACTCAGGAACACGATAATGCCGGGGAGCGGCTCCTCTAAAACAGGGGTAATTAAGTCGAAGGTGGATTCATTAAGGTTATGAAGCTCATGGGATGAAGGAGCCATAAAGGTCAGTAATTAAGGTCTCTCCCCCCCCCCCACCTTAACTTCCTCAGCCCCAGGTCTCATTTGCCTGAGCTCTGGTGCAGTCTGCCTGGAAGCCTGGAAAGTGCGCGTCTCACCCCTGTCCCCCCCCCATCCTTTCCGTGGTCAATTTATACTTCCTGCACAAAATGGCTTATTGCCAATATGTATCAAGTCAAAAACTACAGCATAAGCTTTTGCTGGGACAACGTTTCGCTCTAAAGAAAGATTTCTTGTGACAACGTTTTACTCTGTGTTAGATCTTCATCTATTTATGACTTTTGTAAAACTATACACTGAGCGAAACGTTTGCCTAAATAAAAATTCTTTCAACTTTATCTTCACACTTATACATTTTATTATACACTTTTACATCTCGCCCAAATGCGATGTTTCCAATAATGTTTCTTGTGTATTATTTATTGTACTGACCACTTTGGTGTTAGGCACAGCAACAAGAGTTTTGAAGAATATAAGTCCCAATACAATGGCTACAACAATACGTCACAATACAGTAGCTACAACAGTACAAGTCACAATACAATGGCTACAACAGTACAAATCACAATACAATGGCTACAACAGTACAAATCACAATACAATGGCTACAACAGTACAAGTCATAAATAGAATGCTTATAACAGCACAAGTCACAAATACAGTGCCTACAGCAATACAAGCCACAATATAGTGCCTACAGCAATGCTAGTCACAGTGCAGTGGCTACAAGAATTTCACAATACAGTGGCTACAACAACGCAAGCCACAATACACTGGCTACAGCAATACAATTCAAACACAGTGCAAACAGCAACACAAGTCACAATACAGTGGCTACAATACAAGTCACAATACAGTGGCTACAATACAAGTCACAATACAATGGCTACAACAGTTCGCAACCCTCTAAAATGAAAAATAGAATCTGAACGTTCCGGTTCATTTGCAACTTGATATGACACAGAACCCGAAACTTAAGAGTTCACTGACATGCGAGTAGTTGAACGTACGTCATTCACCACCTCCTGGACAGTAAACATTCACCACCTCCTGGACAGTAAACATTCACCACCTCCTGGACAGTAAACATTCACCACCTCCTGGACAGTAAACATTCACCACCTGGACAGTAAACATTCACCACCTCCTGGACAGTAAACATTCACCACCTGGACAGTAAACATTCACCACCTCCTGGACAGTAAACATTCACCACCTCCTGGACAGTAAACATTCACCACCTCCTGGACAGTAAACATTCACCACCTCCTGGACAGTAAACATTCACCACCTCCTGGACAGTAAACATTCACCACCTGGACAGTAAACATTCACCACCTGGATAATAAACATTCACCACCTCGTGTATAATAAACATTCACCACCTCCTGGATAATAAACATTCACCACCTCCTGGATAATAAACATTCACCACCTCCTGGATAATAAACATTCACCACCTCATGGACAGTAAACATTCACCACCTCCTGGATAATAAACATTTACCACCTGGATAATAAACATTCACCACCTCCTGGATAATAAACATTCACCACCTCCTGGATAATAAACATTCACCACCTGGACAGTAAACATTCACCACCTCCTGGATAATAAACATTCACCACCTCCTGGATAATAAACATTCACCACCTCCTGGATAACAAACATTCACCACCCTGGATAATAAACATTCACCACCTAGATAATAAACATTCACCACCCTGGATAATAAACATTCACCACCTAGATAATAAACATTCACCACCCTGGATAATAAACATTCACCACCTAGATAATAAACATTCACTACCTGTATAATAAACATTCACCACCTGGATAATAAACATTCACCACCTCCTGGATAATAAACATTTACCACCTGGATAATAAACATTCACCACCTCCTGGATAATAAACATTTACCACCTGGATAATAAACATTCACCACCTGGATAATAAACATTCACCACCTGGATAATAAACATTCACCACCTGGATAAACATTCACCACCTCCTGGATAATAAACATTCACCACCTGGATAATAAACATTCACCACCTCATTGACAATAAACATTCACCACCTCCTGGATAATAAACATTCACCACCTGGATAATAAACATTCACCACCTCATTGACAATAAACATTCACCACCTCCTGGATAATAAACATTCACCACCTGGATAATAAACATTCACCACCTCATTGACAATAAACATTCACCACCTCCTGGATAATAAACATTCACCACCTTCTGGATAATAAACATTCACCACCTCCTGGATAATAAACATTCACCACCTGTATAATAAACATTCACCACCTCCTGGATAATAAACATTTACCACCTGGATAATAAACATTCACCACCTCCTGGATAATAAACATTTACCACCTGGATAATAAACATTCACCACCTGGATAATAAACATTCACCACCTCCTGGATAAACATTCACCACCTGTATAATAAACATTCACCACCTTCTGGATAATAAACATTCACCACCTTCTGGATAATAAACATTCACCACCTGGATAATAAACATTCACCTGGATAATAAACATTCACCACCTGGATAATAAACATTTACCACCTGGATAATAAACATTCACCACCTCCTGGATAATAAACATTTAC
>NC_069403.1:49956462-49976462 GCF_026875155.1 Cherax quadricarinatus
GACACACTACCAACAGCTGTGTACTGGGTTTATCTCACCAGTACACACTACCAACAGCTGTGTGCTGGGTTTACCTCACCAGGACACACTACCAACAGCTGTGTACTGGGTTTATCTCACCAGTACACACTACCAACAGCTGTATGCTGGGTTTACCTCACCAGTACATACTACCAACAGCTGTGTACTGGGTTTATCTCACCAGTACACACTACCAACAGCTGTGTGCTGGGTTTACCTCACCAGGACACACTACCAACAGCTGTGTACTGGGTTTATCTCACCAGTACACACTACCAACAGCTGTATGCTGGGTTTACCTCACCAGTACATACTACCAACAGCTGTGTACTGGGTTTATCTCACCAGTACACACTACCAACAGCTGTGTACTGGGTTTATCTCACCAGTACACACTACCAACAGCTGTGTGCTGGGTTTACCTCACCAGTACATACTACCAACAGCTGTGTGTTGGGTATACTTCATCAGTACACACTATCAAGCCTCCTCCATCTTTGGTTCAGCATTTAAGACGAACCACGCCCTAAATCATTCAAGAAAGCATGAGTCCTGTTACACACGCACTCAGTCTGTGACATCTTAATTGAGAATCAGGGCTCACCCTTGGCTCCTCGGGGCCAGCTCACAGCTTAATCAGTGCTCTGATAGATTAAGATTCCATGGTAAACACCTGGGTCTGTATACGAAAGGGAGGCTTGTTTAGCCAAATAAATAATACAGTGGAGAAGATAACTGTCTGGAATCAATCAGTGAATCTCTCCATGATCAACGTTGGCAAAATCACTGTCACTGAAGTTAATATCGAAAACAAAAGCATCAAGAGTTGATCAGAGTTCCTGCTTGTAACATTACCACTTCCTGGTGCACTACGTATTCTGCAAAATGGAGTATTCTTTCATCATCTAGTGTACATTGTTACAGAACTGAAGTAGATGGAGATGAAAGGTTCTAACGTCTCTCCCGTGTGTCGATCATTCCAACGCAGTTTAACATATGATGAAAGGTGGGTCGTAATATCTCTAGTGATTTTCCTAATTTCTACCACGCCTCCTCCTGGTTTTTTAAACTTTCGTTTGTACAGTGTTCCTGGCTCAGACTGGATTGGGGTTATAAACCTATAAATACGTATGTTGTACACTACACTCAAGCCATCACACACCCATGGCAGTAGCCCGTACTCTGACTCCACTTCCACCAATATCATTCCCACCAACACGTGTATAGTTTCCTAGAGATAAAATTATATTTAGCATCAGCATGATGCTGTCTGCAGCAACAGCAACATGCTGACTGCAGTAACAACATTATGCTGCCTCGGCTTTAATGCTCTTAGTGTCTAAGTCAGTCTGCAGTTTGTTTTGTTTATCCCTCGAGGAATTCCTAAAGATTCACTGCCTGGCATTGCAAGGAGAGAGCGCTGCTTTCGGAAAATATAATAATACCTCGGGTGCCCCAGGCTGGCACTGCTCACTAAACCTTTTCTATAATTCTTTGAAATATAATTTAAATGTGGGATACTGCGTACTTCTGATAGTGTATTTTTCTTTCCGCGTGAGTGGATGGCTATTTTGTGGTGAGGCGGATGGATATTGTGGCATGCTAAGAGTATGCTACATTTCATTTGGAGTATGTCACACACCTATATAGGCATGTCCTCCCGACCAGCGAACCAGATGCTAAGAATATAACGAGCGAGGCCCCTTTGTTATGCTAGCACCTTGCTTCAACTCAACCAACCACAAGGAAGCCCGCCACAGTTGTGAAGCGATGTGGGACACTCGTGAATCAACATTGGTAGAGATGTGAATAAATGGTTAACAAAACTGACACGACATTTGAGACACTGGCAGCAACTGGGTATCTTTATTCTGGAAACTTTTCGCCACACGGTGGCTTTTTCAGTCTAATGCAGAAAAAAGTGGAAACAGAAGAGGAGTTTGAGGTAATCAGTCCCTTAGCCTTGAGTCGATTCAAGGCTGAGGGACTGATTACCTCAAACTCCTTTTCTGTTTCCACCTTTTTCTGCATTGGACTAAAAAGCCACCGTGTGGCGAAAAGTTTGCAGAATATAGATACGCAATTGCTGCCAAAGTGTCTCATATATTATTGGTTTCATCTCGATTCCTTTTAGGTTAATTCAATGATGATTTAGATAATCGTATAATTTTTTTAGATCTCTAATGACGGATTGCTTTTCAACACTGTTGGAATGTGTACAGCTGCTGGTGTTATTGCTTGTGTTGCTGTTGTTACTGCTAGTGTTGCTGCTGTTACTGCTAGTGTTGCTGCTGTTACTGCTAGTGTTGCTGCTGTTACTGCTAGTGTTGCTGCTGTTACTGCTAGTGTTTGCTGTTGTGTTACTGCTAGTGTTGCTGCTGTTACTGCTAGTGTTGCTGTTGTTATGTGTTGCTGCTGTTAGTAGTGTTGCTGCTGTTACTGCTAGTGTTGCTGCTGTTACTGCTAGTGTTGCTGCTGTTACTGCTAGTGTTGCTGCTGTTACTGCTAGTGTTGCTGCTGTTACTGCTAGTGTTGCTGCTGTTACTGCTAGTGTTGCTGTTACTGCTAGTGTTGCTGCTGTTACTGCTAGTGTTGCTGCTGTTACTGCTAGTGTTGCTGCTGTTACTGCTAGTGTTGCTGCTGTTACTGAGCTTAGTGTTGCTGCTGTTACTGCTAGTGTTGCTGCTGTTACTGCTAGTGTTGCTGCTGTTACTGCTAGTGTTGCTGCTGTTACTGCTAGTGTTGCTGCTAGTGTTGCTGCTGTTACTGCTAGTGTTGCTGCTTGTTTACTGCTAGTGTTGCTGCTGTTCTGCTAGTGGGTTTCTGTTGTTACTGCTAGTGTTGCTGCTGTTACTGCTAGTGTTGCTGTTGTTACTGCTAGTGTTGCTGCTGTTACTGCTAGTGTTGCTGCTAGTGTTGCTGCTGTTACTGCTAGTGTTGCTGTTGTTACTGCTAGTGTTGCTGCTGTTACTGCTAGTGTTGCTGCTTGTTACTGCTAGTGTTGCTGTGTTACTGCTAGTGTTGCTGTGTTACTGCTGTGTTGCTGTGTACTGCTAGTGTTGCTGCTGTTACTGCTAGTGTTGCTGTTGTTACTGCTAGTGTTGCTGCTGTTACTGCTAGTGTTGCTGCTGTTACTGCTAGTGTTGCTGTTGTTACTGCTAGTGTTGCTGTTACTGCTAGTGTTGCTGTTGTTACTGCTAGTGTTGTTGCTGTTACTGCTAGTGTTGCTGCTGTTACTGCTAGTGTTGTTGTTACAAACGAACAATAGCCGCCGCTTCTAATTGTCTTTGTACCAGTGTCAGATGTGAATTTAGACAGCTTACAAAAGCTGGTCTTCCATGCCCTCGTATTATGTAAGATTTTTTATCATTTGTACATTCAGGAATTAATTTTAATACTGCCAGGATCCTCTCCATGGAGGGTCAGGGTCACGCGTCACTGACCGTGACTTCTTTAGGGTCAGGGTCACGCGTCACAGACAGTGACTTCTGACATATGACAATAAATCTGTGTTTCAGGGAAGGTACCCCGACGCTAGTTAAACACTCTTGATCCCAGGAATGTGAGCCTCCCTCCCATTCAAGTCTAGTCTGACTACCACTTCCCAAACAACGTTAAAAATATTACGTTAATGTTCAATAACGTAATATTACGTTAACTTAAGCTTACATAATTTAGCTAAATCCTACCGAGCTATCTCAGCTTAGTTAATTTAGTGTAATCTTTTTCGTTATGTCCAGACTGATTTTATGCAAATTTCCACTCTACTTATCGGTAATCTGATCTTTCTAAATCACCAATATGTCTGTTTTGGAACACTGTATATGACTTTCCTAACTAAGAAACATTAAAATCTGTGAAATTACTCACTTTGACTGGTGAAGTATACCATACAGAACACACACCATGATGCCCCGTGGCCTGGTAGGTAACGCTCTCGCTTCACAGTCTCCATGGTTCAATCCCCGGCCGGGGTGGAAACAATGGGTGTCTTTCCTTACACCTGCTGTCTCCGTTCACCTAGCAAGCAAGTAGGTATGTGGGTGTTAGTCGACTGGTGTGGGTCACATCCTGGGGAACAATAACGAAGGATCCCAATGGCAATAAGACAGACAGTCCTCGATAACACACTGACTTTCTTGGGTTATCCTGGTTGGCTAACCCTCCGGGCTTAAAAATCCGAGCAAGATTTTATTTTATGCAGGTCACGTATATACCATAGGGAACATGTATATGCGAACTTAGAGAACGATTGACGGGAGGTACACATATTATCAGCTCCAGACACAGACTGCTATGATTGGTTGGTTGAATAATGAGGTTTAAAGCCTAGCTGCTACCCAAGGGTCATTAAGGCTGCATGTCACGTGTTCACCACCAGTCAAGAATACTTTAATACCCAAAACAGAGCTTGAATTAAGCTCTCAGTGTATATACATTAAAACATATACAACTCTGGATGTATATGTCATTAAAACTGGGATCTTGTCAGGGTAAAGGGAAGAGAAACAAGCGAGTTCTTTGCACCTCAGTTGCCATCCAGTTAATAAGATCCATTAAAATAAAGAGTTTAACTTTGAATAAGTAACCCAAAATAGTCCCATGATACACTACAACATTCCGGAGTTGTTTTACATTAATTATGCTGACAAGTTACAGTGGTAAAAAGCGATATTGTATCACAGCGGATAGCAAGCATTGGCTTGACCATTTTCTCACGTTAAATAATACACGTGTGTAAATAAATACACCACACACGATATAACAATGGTTATAAATGACCATAATTTTTAAAGGGGTGGACCGGTAAGCCAGCGGAAGGCCTCGGTCAGATGACCAAAAGCTCCAAAGGCGGGTCATCATCTGACTAAGACCCGCGTCAGGAAACATTTGTCCTGTTTCCTGACGAACCTTACCTAACCTAACCTAACCACACACGATGGTCATCCTTAAACAAAAGTTTGGACTGATTTTTGGTTTTTGTAGGTCTAAATTTGCCTTTCTTATGTTAGAAATTCGAAAACCTTCAATACTGCCTTTCATACGATGATTTCTGAGAGCTTCATACAGTGACCTAGAATACGTCAGCGCTGTTAATTTGATGATAAAACTTATGAATAACTTCAAGGTTAATGTGTGGTGTGTTTTGGGATGCTGGTCTCTGAGATAAGAGAATGCCTCTTCAGCTTGGATTTAAAGCTGATGTTTCATAGTGGAGAGCTTGAATTAGTTTATGGGATGTTTATGTCGTAGTTTGACATTGTTATTGGAGGAAGTGGGTTACGAGTTTCCATAGGATGAACTGTAATTGCCTCCTCCGGTTTGCATCAAATTTTCAACGCAATTCGAAAGTTATGGTGCATTCTGCACTATTGCTATCGCGTTCATTGAGGTAGAGGGGGGCTGAGGTTATGCAATACAGAGATACCTTTGGTATAAACCTTGGTAATTGATACCGACAAATTGATTTAAAAAGACACGTGAGGAAACACTAGACATATTAGAAAACGTTTCGGTCCTGGGACCTTGATCACTTCTAACACAGAGTTTGAAAATAACAGTATATATAGGCGGCAAGTGGGGTGTGAATGTCACATAGTGATTGGAAAAATACAAGTGAGGCTTCATCTTGAGAGCTCTTCGCATCTTTTAAGCCCTTGTTTCCTTGAGGAGGAATGTACCATCATATCACAAGCCTTCACACGTCTTCAGGTTCCTTCTTCCTTCATTCGAGATTGCAGACTCAAGGCGCAAGCTATCAATAAATATTCCACGGAACATTCTAAGCAGTTCATAGTGCTCCCGTGTGGTGATGTTGCCAGGAATACCCAACAGGTACGTGCTAGACGTAACATTAGTGTTTCCACCGTGAATACATCTTCTACCAAAGACCTCACCATTACTGGGACGATGGTACGAGCCGCAGTAATCGACATTTGAGACGATGATACGGAAACAATAAACAGACCTTTTGAGCCGTAGAGGCAAGAGTAGCTGTGTATTTTTACTTATTACCTCGTCTTCTACTGTCTTCTGTATATATTTCTACAGTCTTCGCATTATGTCCATGTTGTGAAAAAGCCACTGGATGGCTAAATGTCTACAAAGACATCCAAATGCTGTAAATGTGTCTAATTCATCTTTTTAGGCCGTGTTGATAGTCATCCAGGATATATACACCGATAATTGAATGTTTCTCACTGTATATACACCGAGAGTTTACTTTAATTCGTATTTTAAGGATTCCGATATTCCTGACTGCTGGTGAACAGATAACATGCAACCTTAAAGACCGTCGTGTAGTCGACAGTCTTTAAATCCTGTTAACTTTTAACCACTCACCTTCAATACTCATTCCGGTGGTATTTTCCTGTGCCAGGGAAAATGTCTCCTGACGCAGGAGTGTCACATAATGATTCGTTTAGTGGTTAAATCTAGTCAGAAGCTAGACTGTATCGTCCACCCAATTCTTTGACCCGTTAGTTCACCCAACTCTTTGATCCGCTGGTTCAGTTCTTCCTCTCGTTCACTCACCTGTTTGACCCGCGGGTTTCATGTTCTTCTTGTTCACGCAATTCCTTGACCCACTGGATTAGTTCCTCCCCTAGTTCACTCAACTCTGACCCGTAGGTTCAGCATTTTCTTCTTTTCTCGAATAAACTATCATAATCTCCACCACTCATTTGCACATTTTGTCATTAACTGAAACAAATAACGTAAGTAAGCTTCCTTGCTGATATGTGTAAACACACAAGTTGAGTGTACGTGGTGGGGGCCGTAGAGGATCCAATGTTTGCTGTGGAAACACGAGGATCCTGTCGGCTCAGTGGGCAGCAAGTTTCCATGTTGACTTTCCACACCAAAGGTTTGAAACCATACTCTTTGATCTTACCACGAATGCCCTCCACCTCCCTCCCTCACACACACACACACACACACACACACACATATCCACAGAAAGAGAAAAAGGATGCCAGAAGTGTTCTGTCACGCAGGTTTCTTATTCCAGGGGAGAGCCGTGGACAATAGGCAAAGAGTTTGTCATCAGGTTGTCTAGAGTGAGGAAGTTATCAAGAGTAGCAGTGTCCTTTGTTCTTCTTCCTCTTCCGGATGCCAACACATCACAGGCAGTGCCAGCAAGAGCCAAGATAATGAAACTGTTCGCTGGTCTGTATTAAAGAATGCGTCACATTTGAGTTTTTAGAATAACCGTTTGTGAATCAAGGGAAAAAAAGCTCTTCTATCTTCCTCTGCCACTACAACATATCTAGGCTTAGAAGAGAGTTTAACCAACAGTCTCCGACATTTTCACACTGGCGAATATTTATCCCATAAATAAATTTATTTATTACAACTCTCGGCAATCCCTAACCTAACCTAACCTGCATTGAACCTAAATAGTGGCTCATTCATATTTGATAATTCGTTGGCGTCGGTGATTGTAAAAGTCAGCGACTTTCCCTGATATCCCTAAGAGCTGTTATCGTAACTCGGCTAATTTTCCAGCCACTCCCTAGTTATAGTGTACTAACTTCTCCAAACATATGCACAACAGTCTACTAATTCCCTGGTACCTGTTTACTGGTTGTTAAACAGGGGCAGCAGTTGTAAGAAGACATACACATATGTCTCGTACCGCCTGGAAATCAGTTCTGGGAGCTCTTGTGAGCAGAACGCCCTTAATTGTCCAGTAAAAATGTTTAGTTGACTCTGCTGCAGAGCACAGACTTGACACTTAAATTAAACTGTTTCCAATAGCATTACTTGGCTAAAAATAATAAGATTAATTTGCTCAGAGACACAACATAGGAGAATAAGTTTAGATTTCTCCAAGGAGTAACGTTGGAGAATAAGTTTAGATTTCTCCAAAGCATAATTTAGCCTCGAAGAAAAGGTCTATAGACACGGCTTTGAGCAGCAAGAATGAGTCTGGCTGCCTTCAGAGAAACCTCTGCAACAACTCAGGAGGTCACGGATATCCTGCCACTCTCAACCATTTAAGTTAGAGACCGGACTCATGTGTCTGGCCGAGTGAAACACTTTATAGAACCAGCTGCCGTTACTTAGCGTGACGCCGAGTTATGACCCAGATCTCTCCAGAATGGACAACGGATGCACCAGCTGACCTCCAGTTGACCTAAGAGGTGACCTCGGTGTCCTTGCCTCTTTGTGGTTGTGACGTTCGAGGCACCTGCCTCTGAAGAGTTCACGGATACTCTCTTTACCTGGTCTCGTGGGCCTTATCATGCCTACTCTTAAAAGTGTGTATGGAATCGTCATCCACATTGTCGCCATAATCGCTCATGAAGTGACGAATTATTTTTTAGCAGTCCTATGACTCATTTGCGTTTTTGGCTTTCATAAAGAATAAACCGTTACAATACTGTGGCTGGAACAACTCATTAAAAACCAGAAGTTTCCGTCAGTCTAAGACTGACGGAAATGTCGTCACAAGGTTCAAGGTTCTTCTCCGTAGTGAGGGTTTATGACTAATTGATTTCAATATATGCCCCTTGTGTGTGTGTGTGTGTGTGTGTGTGTGTGTGTGTGTGTGTGTGTGTGTGTGTGTGTGTGTGTGTGTGTGTGTGTATAGGAGAAGAAGTAATGTGTTAATGAGGGAAGAACATCCGTGGCATCCCGTGGCACCCCGTGGCACCCCGTGGCACCCCGTGGCACCCCGTGGCACCCCGTGGCACTCAGCATAACTCACCCTCCTGGACGCTACTCTGCCTCAGCTTCTCTTAACATGGATCACAAATTTCGTGTAGAGAGGAAAATATATTTTGGAGTTGAGAAATAATGCGTCTCTGTATTGCCTTAATTTACACTTACTTATATACACTACCCTTGAGAATGTTTGTTCTTGCACTGTCAACACATATACGCTATTATATAATGCAATTGCACATGCAAACACACTCACACACACACACACACACACACACACACACACACACACACACAGAGCTCAGGGGAATGTCCTATGAAGAAAGGTTAATGGAAATTGGTCTGACGACACTGGAGGACAGGAGGGTTGAGGGAGACATAATAAGGACATACAAAATACTGCGTGGAATAGGCAAGGTGGACAGAGACAGGATGTTCCAGAGAGGGGACACAGAAACAAGGGGTCACAATTGGAAGTTGAAGTCTCAGATGAGTCAAAGGGATGTTAGGAAGTATTTCTTCAGTCATAGAGTAGTCAGGAAGTGGAATAGCCTAGCAAGTGAGGTAGTGGAGTCAGGAACCATACATATCTATAAGATGAGGTATGATAAAGCTCATGGAGCAGGGAGAGAGGACCTAGTAGCACTCGGTGAAGAGGGGGGGCCAGGAGCTGAGTCTCGAACCCTGGAACCACAATTAGGTGAGTACACACACACACACTGTATATATACATATGTGTATATATATATATATATATATATATATATATATATATATATATATATATATATATATATATATATATATATATATATATATATATATATATATTATAGGTAGTAGGTTGGTAGACAGCAACCGTCCAGGGAGGTACTACCGTCCTGCCAAGTCAGTGTAAAATGGAAACATTTAATTGTTTTACATGATGGTAGGATTGCTGGTGTCTTTTTTCTGTCTCATAAACATGCAAGATTTCAGGTACATCTTGCTACCTCTACTTACACTTAGGTCACATTACACATACATGTACAAACATATATATACACACACCCCTCTGGGTTTTCTTCTATTTTCTTTCTAATTTTTGTTCTTGTTTATTTCCTCTTATCTCCATGGGGAAGTGGAACAGAATTCTTCCTCCGTAAGCCATGCGTGTTGCAAGAGGCGACTAAAATGCCGGGAGCAAGGGGCTAGTAATCCCTTCTCCTGTATAAATTACTAAATTTGAAAAGAGAAACTTCTGTTTTTCTTTTTGGGCCACCCTGCCTTGGTGGGATACGGCCGGTTTGTTGAAAGAAGAATATATATATATATATATATATATATATATATATATATATATATATATATATATATATATATATATTATATTATATATATATATATATATATATATATATATATAATATATATATTATATATATATATATATATATATATATATATATATATATATATATATATATATATATACAGCCTAGAGAGATGTTACTTACCATTAAATGTTAGGTTACGAGCGGTAAACAATGAGAGAAAGATATTACAACGTGAAATAAGCGAGAGAAAAATAAAAGGTGATAAATATTTTGAATTATGTGGTAATAGGAAGTAATATTTTAGCAAGGGGAAGATATAAGGAATTTTTGAAATTCTTTGTGTGAAACTCTTCAGTTTGTGATATTATTTTTAATAATAATAATAATAATAATAATAATAATAATAATAATAATAATAATTGTTATTATTATCATAATTTTTGCTATTATTATTATTACTGCTATAATAATAATAATAATAATAATAATAATAATAATAATAATAATAATTATTATTATTATTATTATTATTATAATTATTATTATTATTATACTTAAGGAATGCTAGTGAAGTGCCCTTGACCCAAAGAACTTGAGGTAGCCTTCCCTTGCTTGGATCAAACCTCCTTGCTTCCCATCTCTCGATGCAAATGTACAGAGATTAATTACTCACTAATCTCTTGTAGTTGCTCATTAACCTGGTTTAGTTACTTATTAATCTCGAGTGGCGTAATAATCCAGTTGTCTCAGCCTGACGCCAGCGCTCGCAAGACAACATTGGTCACCCTCGCTAATGGCTTCACATGGCCCAAACGCGACGCGTAAACTAAACAGATGTAGCAGCCCAATATCTCTGGCGGTAATGTCTCTGACAGGTGGCGAATACGATGCAATATACCTCATTGCAAAGTTTGCTTCATGTTGACTCTATGCAAATTTTGCAGCCGAGGGAGAATTCATGGTGTATTGTGTCCCCAGAATTTCCGGGAAGGCGAGGTCGTTTAACTATCGAAAAAGCGTTAGGAATTATAATTATTATTATTACATGGGGGTTTAAAGACAAGGTTTTATCGAGGACAGGGTTTTCTTGGGCGACTTTTCGCCCAGGGTAGAGCTTCACCAAGTCATGGTTGTAAATGGTATGGTAAGAGATAAGATAAGATTTCGTTCGGATTTTTAACCCCGGAGGGTTAGCCACCCAGGATAACCCAAGAAAGTCAGTGCGTCATCGAGGACTGTCTAACTTATTTCCATTGGGGTCCTTAATCTTGTCCCCCAGGATGCGACCCACACCAGTCGACTAACACCCAGGTACCTATTTGCTGCTAGGTGAACAGGACAACAGGTGTAAGGAAACGTGTCGAAATGTTTCCACCCGCCGGGAATCGAACCCGGGCCCTCCGTGTGTGAAGCGGGAGCTTTAGCCACCAGGCCACCGGGCCACCGACTCTAGTAAATTTCCTTAACGGCAAACAAGTGTTCCTTTCCACAGTTTATAAAGTCATAATAATGCTCTTCACAAAGCGAAATATTGTTCCAATTTATTTGTATCCAAGCATCGTTTCTGACACGTGGAAATGATGCATCGCCTAGGGAGCGGGAGGCTGTTATCAAGATTGATCCGAGAAAGCGAAAAACAAATCCAGTTTCCTGGACGTAGAGCCATACGCCGGTGTTAGAGCAAAGAGGTGCCTCTGTTGTAGTGGGATCCTGGAAGAGGTGATACAAGTCTCAGTCACTAGAACTGTTGAAGAGGGATCCTGGAGGAAGTAAGACGCATGTCTCAGCCACTGTAACTGTTGTAGTAGGATCTTATCCTGGAAGAGGTGACACGGGTTTCAACCACTGGAATAGTTGTAGTGGGATCCTGGAAGAGGTCACATGAGTCTCAATCAATGGAACTGTTGTAGTGGGATCCTGGAAGAGGCGACACGAGTCTCAATCAATGGAACTGTTGTAGTGGGATCCTGGAAGATGTGACACGAGTCTCAATCAATGGAACTGTTGTAGTGGGATCCTGGAAGATGTGACACGAGTCTCAATCAATGGAACTGTTGTAGTGGGATCCTGGAAGAGGCAGCACGAGTCTCAATAAATGGGACTGTCGAAGTGGGATCCTGGAAGAGGCTACAAGAGCCTCAATCATTGGAACTGTTGTAGTGGGATCCTGGAAGAGGCAGCACGAGTCTCAATAAATGGGACTGTCGAAGTGGGATCCTGGAAGAGGCTACAAGAGCCTCAATCATTGGAACTGTTGTAGTGGGATCCTGGAAGAGGCGACACGAGTCTCAATCAATACAACTGTTGTAGTGGGATCCCGGAAGAGGCGACACGAGTCTCAGTCAATGGAACTGTTGTAGTGGGATCCTGGAAGAGGCAACACGAGTCTCAATCAATGGAACTGTTGTGGTGGGATCCTGGAGGGGGCGACACGAGTCTCATTCAATGGAACTGTTGTAGTGGGATCCTGGAAGAAGTAACACGGGTGTCAATGACTGGAAATGTAGAATATTCTCTAAGGAACTTAACAATGAATATGGGAAACCATTAAAATACCTCTCTTTCTGTAATTACGATACTTAATTAAAACAGGAAAATGCGCACACACACACACACACACACACACACACACACACACACACGCACACACACACACACACACACACACACACACACACACACACACACACACACACACACACACACACATACACCAGTTTGGAACCCACACCTAGCCAAGCACGTAAAGAAACTAGAGAAAGTGCAAAGGTTTGCAACAAGACTAGTCCCAGAGCTAAGAGGTATGTCCTACGAGGAGAGGTTAAGGGAAATCAACCTGACGACACTGGAGGACAGGAGAGATAGGGGGGACATGATAACGACATACAAAATACTGAGAGGAATTGACAAGGTGGACAAAAACAGGATGTTCCAGAGATTGGACACAGTAACAAGGGGACACAGTTGGAAGCTAAAGACACAGATGAATCACAGGGATGTTAGGAAGTATTTCTTCAGCCACAGAGTAGTCAGTAAGTGGAATAGTTTGGGAAGCGATGTAGTGGAGGCAGGATCCATACATAGCTTTAAGCAGAGGTACGATAAAGCTCACGGCTCAGGGAGAGTGACCTAGTAGCGATCAGTGAAGGGGCGGGGCCAGGAGCTCGGACTCGACCCCCGCAACCTCAACTAGGTGAGTACAACTAGGTGAGTACACACACACACACATACACATACACATACATACTGAAAAATCCACATATGAATACCACTGGTCACTTTTTTTTCATCACACAAATAATAAAGAGAAACCAAGTGAAATATTTAAATACTGAGATAAGTTTAGATTAAGATTAAACGACATAATGAGAGAGCTTTGAGAAATTTGTTAAGTGTTGATGCTTGTGTGTAATGAGGACATATAGGCCATGAGAGTCTACGGGTCATGAGAGTCTACAGGTCATGATAGTCAACAGGTCATGAGAGTCTACAGGTCATGATAGTCAACAGGTCATGAGAGTCAACAGGTCATGATAGTCAACAGGTCATGAGAGTCTACAGGTCATGATAGCCAACAGGTCATGAGAGTCTACAGGTCATGATAGCCAACAGGTCATGAGAGTCAACAGTTCATGAGAGTCAACAGGTCATGAGAGTCAACAGGTCATGAGAGTCTACAGGTCATGAGAGTCTACAGGTCATGATAGTCAACAGTTCATGAGAGTCAACAGGTCATGAGAGTCAACAGGTCATGAGAGTCTACAGGTCATGAGAGTCTACAGGTCATGAGAGTCAACAGTTCATGAGAGTCAACAGGTCATGAGAGTCAACAGGTCATGAGAGTCAACAGGTCATGAGAGTCTACAGGTCATGAGAGTCAACAGGTCATGATAGTCAACAGGTCATGAGAGTCTACAGGTCATGATAGCCAACAGGTCATGAGAGTCTACAGGTCATGATAGCCAACAGGTCATGAGAGTCAACAGTTCATGAGAGTCAACAGTTCATGAGAGTCAACAGGTCATGAGAGTCAACAGGTCATGATAGTCAACAGGTCATGAGAGTCTACAGGTCATGATAGCCAACAGGTCATGAGAGTCAACAGTTCATGAGAGTCAACAGGTCATGAGAGTCAACAGGTTATGAAAGTCAACAAGTCATGAGAGTCAACAGGTCATGAGAGTCAACAGTTCATGAGAGTCAACAGGTCATGAGAGTCAACAGGTCATGAGAGTCTACAGGTCATGACAGTCAACAGGTCATGAGAGTCAACAGGTCATGATAGTCAGATCATGATAGTCAACAGGTCATGAGAGCCAACAGGTTATGAGAGTCAACAGGTCATGAGAGTCAACAGGTTATGAGAGTCAACAGGTCATGAGAGTCAACAGGTTATGAGAGTCAACAGGTCATGAGAGTCAACAGGTCATGAGAGTCAACAGGTCATGAGAGTCAACAGGTTATGAGAGTCAACGGGTCATGAGAGTCAACAGGTTATGAGAGTCTACAGGTCATGACAGTTAACAGGTCATGAGAGTCAACAGGTCATGATAGTCAGATCATGATAGTCAACAGGTCATGAGAGCCAACAGGTTATGAGAGTCAACAGGTCATGAGAGTCAACAGGTTATGAGAGTCAACAGGTCATGAGAGTCAACAGGTTATGAGAGTCAACAGGTCATGAGAGTCAACAGGTCATGAGAGTCAACAGGTAATGAGAGTCAACAGGTCATGAGAGTCAACAGGTCATGAGAGTCTACAGGTCATGAGAGTCAACAGGTCATGATAGTCAGATCATGATAGTCAACAGGTCATGAGAGCCAACAGGTTATGAGAGTCAACAGGTCATGAGAGTCAACAGGTTATGAGAGTCAACAGGTCATGAGAGTCAGCAGGTCATGAGAGTCAACAGGTCATGAGAGTCAACAGGTCATGAGAGTCAACAGGTCATGAGAGTCTACAGGTCATGAGAGTCAACAGGTCATGATAGTCAGATCATGAAGTCAACAGTCATGAGAGCCAACAGGTTATGAGAGTCAACAGGTCATGAGAGTCAACAGGTTATGAGAGTCAACAGGTCATGAGAGTCAGCAGGTCATGAGAGTCAACAGGTCATGAGAGTCAACAGGTCATGAGAGTCAACAGGTCATGAGAGTCTACAGGTCATGAGAGTCAACAGGTCATGATAGTCAGATCATGATAGTCAACAGGTCATGAGAGCCAACAGGTTATGAGAGTCAACAGGTCATGAGAGTCAACAGGTTATGAGAGTCAACAGGTCATGAGAGTCAGCAGGTCATGAGAGTCAACAGGTCATGAGAGTCAACAGGTCATGAGAGTCAACAGGTCATGAGAGTCAACAGGTCATGAGAGCCAACAGGTTATGAGAGTCAACAGGTCATGAGAGTCAACAGGTTATGAGAGTCAACAGGTCATGAGAGGTCAGCAGGTCATGAGAGTCAACAGGTCATGAGAGTCAACAGGTCATGAGAGTCAACAGGTCATGAGAGTCAACAGGTCATGAGAGTCAACAGGTCATGAGAGTCAACAGGTTATGAGAGTCAACAGGTCATGAGAGTCAGCAGGTCATGAGAGTCAGCAGGTCATGAGAGTCAACAGGTCATGAGAGTCAACAGGTCATGAGAGTCAACAGGTCATGAGAGTCTACAGGTCATGAGAGTCAACAGTTCATGAGAGTTTACAGGTCATGAGAGTCAACAGGTCATGAGAGTCAACAGGTCATGATAGTCAACAGGTCATGAGAGTCAACAGGTCATGAGAGTCAACAGGTCATGAGAGTCAATAGGTCATGAGAGTCAACAGGTCATGAGAGTCAACAGGTCATGAGAGTCAACAGGTCATGAGAGTCAACAGGTCATGAGAGTCTACAGGTCATGATAGTCAACAGGTCATGAGAGTCAACAGGTCATGAGAGTCAACAGGTCATGAGAGTCAATAGGTCATGAGAGTCAACAGGTCATGAGAGTCAACAGGTCATGAGAGTCAACAGGTCATGAGAGTCTACAGGTCATGATAGTCAACAGGTCATGAGAGTCAACAGTTCATGAGAGTCAACAGGTCATGAGAGTCAACAGGTCATGAGAGTCAACAGGTCATGATAGTCAACAGGTCATGATAGTCAACAGGTCATGAGAGTCAACATGTCATGAAAGTCAACAGGTCATGAGAGTCAACAGGTCATGAGAGTCAACAGGTCATGAGAGTCAACAGGTTATGAGAGTCAACAGGTCATGAGAGTCAACAGGTTATGAGAGTCAACAGGTCATGAGAGTCAACAGGTCATGAGAGTCAACAGGTTATGAGAGTCAACAGGTCATGAGAGTCAACAGGTTATGAGAGTCAACAGGTTATGAGAGTCAACAGGTCATGAGAGTCAACAGGTCATGAGAGTCAACAGGTCATGAGAGTCAACAGGTCATGAGAGTCTACAGGTCATGATAGTCAACAGGTCATGAGAGTCAACAGTTCATGAGAGTCAACAGGTCATGAGAGTCAACAGGTCATGAGAGTCAACAGGTCATGATAGTCAACAGGTCATGATAGTCAACAGGTCATGAGAGTCAACATGTCATGAAAGTCAACAGGTCATGAGAGTCAACAGGTCATGAGAGTCAACAGGTCATGAGAGTCAACAGGTTATGAGAGTCAACAGGTCATGAGAGTCAACAGGTTATGAGAGTCAACAGGTCATGAGAGTCAACAGGTCATGAGAGTCAACAGGTTATGAGAGTCAACAGGTCATGAGAGTCAACAGGTTATGAGAGTCAACAGGTCATGAGAGTCAACAGGTCATGAGTCAACAGGTCATGAGAGTCAACAGGTTATGAGAGTCAACAGGTCATGAGAGTCAACAGGTCATGAGAGTCAACAGGTCATGAGAGTCTACAGGTTATGAGAGTCAACAGGTCATGAGAGTCAACAGGTTATGAGAGTCAACAGGTCATGAGAGTCAACAGGTTATGAGAGTCAACAGGTCATGAGAGTCAACAGGTCATGAGAGTCTACAGGTTATGAGAGTCAACAGGTCATGAGAGTCAACAGGTTATGAGAGTCAACAGGTCATGAGAGTCAACAGGTCATGAGAGTCTACAATACTAGTTGTATGGAGAAACATTAAAATTAATAAACAGTCCTGATCCAACAAATGTTAAAAAAAGCACTTTCATTAATGCGACGTTTCACCCACTTGGGGTTTTATCATATATATGAAGGACCCATAGTGAGCTAAACATCGGTTTGATGATAAGGTTGTCTGTACTGATAGTGTTTCCACTGTCAATTAGGGACACTTGAAGAGAATAAGACTAAGTTAACAACGTTTCACCCGCTCTGAGGAGTTTCAGATAACAAAGCTCCACAACGGGCAAAACATCGGTAAAGGTCGCATTATCTTTGTGTGTGTCTGATGCTCCACACAACAGTTCCACTCAACAACATGCCTGAGCCACTTTTCTCCCCGACTTTCACCCCATCACCCACCCCTCGTGTCTCACCTGCCCCTCAACTTCCCCTCACTCCCTCACACTCCACAATTTAGCCTCATTTCTTATTATTACCTCACGGTGGAGGTGATAGTGGAGGCGCTGCCTCCACTCCGCCTTATGACAAGGGCTCCAGACCAATCTCGTAAATCCATCCGGGAAGAGATAGCGTGATGCAGGCCAAGATAACGTACGCATTTCTCGAGCGTAAAATTGCTCGCCCGGATTTCATCGGCGTGAAATACTATAGGTGTGTGGCGAGCGTGTTGCGTGGTGTGTGGCGAGCGTGTTGCGTGGTGTGTGGCGAGCGTGTTGCTGCGCTGGCGGTGTTCTCGCGGGTGACTCTCGTGGTACACACGGCAAAGATACTTTGGTCTTGGTAACCACGTCTCTCTGTGCAGCATAGGCTAGCTGCGTAATACAGACTAGCTGTGTAATACAGACTATACATATAACACTATTATTATTATTATTATATAATCAAAAAGAAGCGCTAAACCACAAGGGCTATACAGTGCTACATGCAACGTAGACAATCAAGACACATACGGTCTGGCTGTACAACATACTACAAGGCCGCTCAACACAGTGTGAATTTCCTATCCATTCCTGATGCATGACCTCAGAATCAGTGTGTGTGTATGTGTGTGTGTGTGTGTGTGTGTGTGTGTGTGTGTGTGTGTGTGTGTGTGTGTGTGTGTGTGTGTGTGTGTGTGTGTGTGTGTGTGTGTGCATGTGTGTGTGTGTGTACTCACCTAGTTGAGGTTGCAGGGGCCGAGTCCAAGCTCCTGGCCCCGCCTCTTCACTGGTCGCTACTAGGTCACTCTCCCTGAGCCGTGAGCTTTATTATACCTCTGCTTAAAGCTATGTATGGATCCTGCCTCCACTACATCGCTTCCCAAACTATTCCACTTCCTGACTACTCTGTGGCTGAAGAAATACTTCCTAACATCCCTGTGATTCATCTGTGTCTTAAACTGCCAACTGTGTTCCCTTGTTTCTGTGTCCCATCTCTAGAACATCCTGTCTTTGTGTGTGTGTGTGTGTGTGTGTGTGTGTGTGTGTGTGTGTGTGTGTGTGTGTGTGTGTGTGTGTGTGTGTGTGTGGTGTGTGTATGTGAAACTGAAATATGAGCATCCACCTGTATACCATGCCATAAACATGGTACACAAGTGGATGCTGTTGTGGCTGCTGCTGAAAACATACAGTGTACGTGTGGTTGTGGAGACACGTTCAATGTTCAGTCGTAAGTATCCCGAGGTTCTTGCATGAACGAGTGTTCACTGTACGTTCATGCCTGAATTTAGAAATCTATAAAGTGATATTTGCGATATATATATATATATATATATATATATATATATATATATATATATATATATATATATATATATATATGTATATATATATATATATATATATATATATATATATATATATATATATATATATATATATATATATTATATATATATATATATATATATATATATATGTATATATGTATATGTATATATATATATATATATATATATATATATATATATATATATATATATATATATATATATATATATATATATATATATATATATATATATATATATATTTTTTTTTTTTTTGTTTTTTTTGGAGGGAGAGAGTATGGAGAAGGTGAATGTGTTCAGATATTTGGGAGTGGTGGACGTGTCAGCCATAACACCTGATCACAGGAAAAAGAAATTCTAATTCTCTGTATCTTTAACCCTGTCTGTTTGTCTGTCTGTCTGTACTCGCCTAATTGCGCTTGCAGGGGTCGAGTCACAGTTCCTGGCCCCTGCCTCTTCACTGGTAGCTGCTAGATCACTCTCTCCCTGCTCCATGAGCTTTATCATACCTCTTCTTAAAGCTATGTATGGATTCTGCCTCCAATACACCACTCTCCAGATTGTTCCACTTCTTGACAACTCTATGACTAAAGAAGTACTTCCTAACTCCCTGTGACTCATCTGAGTTTTCAACTTCCAGCTGTGACCCCTTGTTTCTGTGTCACATCTCTGGAACATTCTGTCCCTATCCACCTTGTCAATTCCTCTCAGTATTTTATATGTTGTTATCAAGTCCCCCCTATCCTTCTTGTTTTCCAGTGTTATCAGGCATAGTTCCCTCAACCTGTCCTCGTGGGACAAACCCAGTCTGCTCCGGGACTAGTCTGTCTGTCTCTGTCTATCTCTATCTCTCTCTCTTATGCTTTTTCAAAGCGTCAAACACACCGGGGTCACCTCTGAAAGCTCCACTTTTTTCTATCCATTTTTTTCTCATCAGCCCAGATTCTCTCTGTCTGTTTTTAGCTGCAGCTGCCCAGGATGCTGATGTTACCGTGCGGTGAGAAAGAGAGAGAGAGAGAGAGAGAGAGAGAGAGAGAGAGGAGAGAGAGAGAGAGAGAGAGAGAGAGAGGAACTCACACACTCGCCACGCTATCAGTAATTAATCTTTGCTGTGATGTGCTTCTTAG
>NC_069403.1:49978962-49983962 GCF_026875155.1 Cherax quadricarinatus
CCCAGCTGGGACTCCCTCATCTCTCTCCATAGAGACATCTCTCCTTGCTGACTTTATTCTTTCTATGGAGATATATTTCAATGGAGAATATTTCCTTCCATGATTCCTTCCCTTCTAGAAATATTTTTCCTGATTATTTTCCTTTCTGAAATTTCTTTTCCGTCTTCCATCCATCCTATGTACATGTTTTCCTAGTTACTGCTCCAAGACATTTTACCTGATTTCTTCCATCCTGTGGACACTTTCCCCTTGATAGGCGTCAAGACAAGACTGACTCAACCCTCCCCGTCAACACAAGAGACAATCCAACACAGTCAAGACAACAAACAACTCATCAAGACTACACTGTGACAACCCATCACCGTCAAAACAACAGTGTAACAACCCATCAAGACTACACTGTGACAACCCATCACCGTCAAGAGAACAGTGTAACAACCCATCAAGACTACACTGTGACAACCCATCACCGTCAAGAGAACAGTGTAACAACCCATCAAGACTACACTGTAACAACTCATCACCGTCAAGACAACAGTGTAGCAACCAATCAAGGCTACACTGTAACAACCCATCACCGTCAAGACAACAGTGTAACAACCCATCAAGACTACACTGTAACAACCCATCACCGTCAAGACAACAGTGTAACAACCAATCAAGACTACACTGTGACAACCCATCACAGTCAAGACAACCTGTAACAACCCATCACCGTCAAGACAACAGTGAGTCACATGATCACACTGGAGCCAGAAGGATGGTCATTGTTTTGAAAACCAAAATACGTGTCCAGCAGCGGCCTCTGCTCGGTCCATTTGTTATATTTTCTGCCTCAGTGATCCAGCTCAGTATTTATGGCAGCTGGAATACATCACTGGAAGATAGATGGCATTAGTGGTGCACTTTCTCCAGCCATTCTTACATGACCGAGTGTGACGCATATACGTTTTTTATGCGATTCAGCCTATGGAAAGTATACCGCCTCTGGTAATGTTCCGTGTACCGCCTCTGGTAATGTTCCGTGTACCGCCTCTGGTAATGTTCCGTGTACCGCCTCTGGTAATGTTCCGTGTACCGCCTCTGGTAATGTTCCGTGTACCGCCGCTGGTAATGTTCCGTGTACCGCCTCTGGTAATGCTCCGTGTACCGCCTCTGGTAATGTTCCGTGTACCGCCTCTGGTAATGTTCCGTGTACCGCGCTGGTAATGTTCCGTGTACGCCTCTGGTAATGTTCCGTGTACCGCCTCTGGTAATGTTCCGTGTACCGCCTCTGGTAATGTTCCGTGTACCGTCTCTGGTAGTGTTCCATGTACCACCTCTGGTAGTGTTCCATGTACCACCTCTGGTAGTGTTCCATGTACCACCTCTGGTAGTGTTTCATATACCACCTCTGGTAGTGTTCCGTGTACCACCTCTGGTAGTGTTCCATGTACCACCTCTGGTAGTGTTCCATGTACCACCTCTGGTAGTGTTCCATGTACCACCTCTGGTAGTGTTCCGTGTACCACCTCTGGTAGTGTTCCGTGTACCACCTCTGGTAGTGTTCCGTGTACCACCTCTGGTAGTGTTCCGTGTACCGCCTCTGGTGTTAGATGTGACTTCACCACCTGGGCTTCCAGCACATTAACTTGTAAATGTAGCAGCACACCACAGATATATCTGATAAACATTACAAAATATAATGTATAGTTTTAACAAGCCAGTAAAGTATTTATTCTTTAACAGACTTCCTCAGATGTAGAGTAGGTCATGTGGATGCCGGTCACGTTGATGTGAGTCATGTGGATGCGGGTCATGTTGATGTGAGTCATGTGGATGTGGGTTATCTAGGTCATGTTTAACTAGGAAGGCTGATCAAGTGGGTACATAAATCCAGGGTGGATAGACTGATGTTTAGGGGATGAATGAGGAAAAGCTGGAACGAAGATGAGAGATTATATTTTGAGAGGCAAGAACCTGAGCATTCAGGAGACGTGTGTAAGAGCGTGTTAGATCGGATCTGCAAGCTGCAGACAGGTGCCTCGACTCACTTCTGCAAAAGAAGAAAGTTGTGACAGTATGAAAATGAATACTTTTTAACTTAAACTTGAAATGAAGTCTTTTGCTAACTATATTACCTGTAAGGAAATATCTACATTTGTAGGAAACACGGAGTGTCAGCGGCCCGGGATGAAAGTGGGATGCTGAAAGATTCGAATGTATGTATCAAGACTTTAATGAAACGTTTCGCCACGAATGACTGAAGAAGTCGCTCCTGACGAAACGTTTCTTTATCAAATGTCTTCATCAGTGCACACATGTTTCTTGCCTACTGGGTGTCTGTATACCAGCTCCGCCAAAGAGATGATGAGGCCAGGGAGAACCATGCAGCTAGTGGTGTTATTATCACAGGGGAATCCATGCAGCTAGTGGTGTTATTATTACAAGGGAATCCATGCAGCTAGTGATGTTATCATCACAGGGAAATCCATGCAGCTAGTGATGTTATCATCACAGGGAAATCCATGCAGCTAGTGGTGTTATCATCACAGGGGAATCCATGCAGCTAGTGGTGTTATCATCACAGGGAAATCCATGCAGCTAGTGGTGTTATCACAACAGGGAAATCCATGCAGCTAGTGGTGTTATCATCACAGGGGAATCCATGCAGCTAGTGATGTTATCATCACAGGGGAATCCATGCAGCTAGTGGTGTTATCATCACAGAAGAAGCCCTGCAGCTAGTGGTGTTATCATCACAGGGGAAGCCATGCAGCTAGTGGTGTTATCATCACAGGGGAATCCATGCAGCTAGTGGTGTTATCATCACAGGGGAATCCATGCAGCTAGTGGTGTTATCATCACAGGGGAAGCCCTGCAGCTAGTGATGTTATCATCACAGGGGAATCCATGCAGCTAGTGGTGTTATCATCACAGGGGAAGCCCTGCAGCTAGTGATGTTATCATCACAGGGGAAGCCCTGCAGCTAGTGGTGTTATCATCACAGGGGAATCCATGCAGCTAGTGGTGTTATCATCACAGAAGAAGCCCTGCAGCTAGTGATGTTATCATCACAGAAGAAGCCCTGCAGCTAGTGGTGTTATCATCACAGGGGAATCCATGCAGCTAGTGGTGTTATCATCACAGGGGAATCCATGCAGCTAGTGATGTTATCATCACAGGGGAATCCATGCAGCTAGTGGTGTTATCATCACAGGGGAAGCCCTGCAGCTAGTGGTGTTATCATCACAGGGGAAGCCATGCAGCTAGTGGTGTTATCATCGCAGGGGAATCCATGCAGCTAGTGGTGTTATTATCACAAGGGAATCCATGCAGCTAGTGATGTTATCATCACAGGGAAATCCATGCAGCTAGTGGTGTTATCATCACAGGGGAATCCATGCAGCTAGTGGTGTTATCATCACAGGGAAATCCATGCAGCTAGTGGTGTTATCACCACAGGGGAATCCATGCAGCTAGTGGTGTTATCATCACAGGGGAATCCATGCAGCTAGTGATGTTATCATCACAAGGGAATCCATGCAGCTAGTGATGTTATCATCACAGGGAAATCCATGCAGCTAGTGGTGTTATCATCACAGGGGAATCCATGCAGCTAGTGGTGTTATTATCACAAGGGAATCCACGCAGCTAGTGATGTTATCATCACAGGGAAATCCATGCAACTAGTGGTGTTATCATCACAGGGGAATCCATGCAGCTAGTGGTGTTATCATCACAGGGAAATCCATGCAGCTAGTGGTGTTATCACCACAGGGAAATCCATGCAGCTAGTGGGGTTTTCATCACAGGGGAATCCATGCAGCTAGTGATGTTATCACCACAGGGAAATCCATGCAGCTAGTGGTGTTATCATCACAGGGGAATCCATGCAGCTAGTGATGTTATCATCACAGGGGAATCCATGCAGCTAGTGGTGTTATCATCACAGGGGAAGCCATGCAGCTAGTGGTGTTATCATCACAGAAGAAGCCATGCAGCTAGTGGTTTTATCATCACAGGGGAAGCCATGCAGCTAGTGGTGTTATCATCACAGGGGAATCCATGCAGCTAGTGGTGTTATTATCACAAGGGAATCCATGCAGCTAGTGGTGTTATCATCACAGGGAAATCCATGCAGCTAGTGGTGTTATTATCACAAGGGAATCCATGCATCTAGTGATGTTATCATCACAGGGAAATCCATGCAGCTAGTGGTGTTATCATCACAGAAGAAGCCATGCATCTAGTGATGTTATCATCACAGGGGAAGCCATGCAGCTAGTGGTGTTATCATCACAGAAGAAGCCATGCAGCTAGTGGTGTTATCATCACAGGGGAATCCATGCAGCTAGTGGTGTTATCATCACAGGGAAATCCATGCAGCTAGTGGTGTTATCACCACAAGGGAATCCATGCAGCTAGTGGTGTTATCATCACAGGGGAATCCATGCAGCTAGTGATGTTATCATCACAGGGAAGCCATGCAGCTAGTCTCAGTAGTAGTAACCAGTTACCAATAACCAGTGTACCAGTAGATGACTCACTACCAACCGTCTCTGCCTGAGTCACTGTCTGTATTCATATTGCCGCTGACCTCAGCAGTATTTCAAAGACCCCCTCACATATGGGTACTGGGGTTAGTTAGTCTTACGGGAGTGAGCAAGGAGGCAGGCCACGGCTGTTTGGCGCTACCCACATACTTCAGTTACAATATACGTACTTCCAGCCTACGTGAGTATTTTTACCCAATCCACGTGTTCGAACCCCACATGATAAATGGTGGCAGCGGTGTGGGAGCGTGGAAATTAAGCTTTTTAAGGGTATTTAAAGACGTTAGAAGACTGTTTGTGAGTAGCCGGCGGGTCAAAGGTGAACCGTCTCACCCACTCCAGCTACTCGCTCCCCTCACTCACCACCTCCAGCCTGCAAGCCTCTTGCAGCCGTTTTTTCAAGCTTCCTGGCTTAGTTCGTGTGCTAATTGCTTCAATCTCCGAGGGGTTGACCCGGATTTTGCA
>NC_069403.1:49988962-49998962 GCF_026875155.1 Cherax quadricarinatus
ATACATAGTTTTAAAAACAGATATGACAGGGCTCATGAGACACAGAAAGAGTAAACTCTGTGGTTCCTGCACTTCGATAACATTCGGAGCTGGGATGTGTTAGACGTAGTAATAAATAATTACCTATTAGATGTTAGGGACATTTTAAATCGTTGCTTTAATGTGTATTTTATTTATTATGACAGTATCAGTATTTGTATAGTAGGAAGGTAGACATGTTTATGTTTGGTGTACACATATGAAGGCTCAGTTGACCCGTTCATTCCACATATTTTTTCTGCTTGTCTTTCTCTAGCTACCCATGTTTTTCTCTGGCCTTTAATTGGATAATATATCGTGACATTTCCAAACATCATTGCTTCCTCTCAATAAGGTTACTTGCTACTTTGTGATATGTTGTGACGTCAGCTTTTGCTCACTCTACTCCTTAATTTGTTGAGTTAAGGAGACAGATTACTCTAGGTTAGTGGTTCCCAACCTCATCACCACCCAAGGACCCTTTTATTTAAATTAATTTTCCCAGGTATCCCAGGTGTTTGAAAGGTTTGTCTAATCAACAAACTGATTTTATTAGCTAAAAAAAAGTCGTTTTCGCAGTTCCATCTCTCAGTTGAAAGACGTACGTAACTAAGTATTCAATTAAATAAATGGCAGTATTAAAAAGCTTACTTGTTTAATGAGATGTTTGATGGTGTTTTGTTGACACTATCTTCTGAACCTCAGGTTCAGTGGTAGACAGTTTTAAGTATACATCAGGTTCCACATTCATCCTGGTTCTCTGTTTTGATTTTATATATAAAACAGCTGTGAAAAGCTCGCTCATATAAATATGTAGTAGGAAATGACATCAAATATCTCATTGTTTTGGATGTCAGTTTTAGATACTCCTTTTTTCACATGCAACCGAAAATCTGATAAGTTGTACTGAATAAAACTTAACCTCAGTGAGGTGTCAGTGAGGTGTCAGTGAGGTGTCAGTGAGGTGTCAGTGAGGTGTCAGTGAGGTGTCAGTGAGGTGTCAGTGAGGTGTCAGTGAGGTATCAGTGAGGTGTCAGTGAGGTGTCAGTGAGGTGTCAGTGAGGTGTCAGTGAGGTGTCAGTGAGGTGTCAGTGAGGTGTCAGTGAGGTGTCAGTGAGGTGTCAGTGAGGTGTCAGTGAGGTGTCAGTGAGGTGTCAGTGAGGTATCAGTGAGGTGTCAGTGAGGTGTCAGTGAGGTGTCAGTGAGGTGTCAGTGAGGTGTCAGTGAGGTGTCAGTGAGGTGTCAGTGAGGTGTCAGTGAGGTGTCAGTGAGGTGTCAGTGAGGTGTCAGTGAGGTATCAGTGAGGTATCAGTGAGGTGTCAGTGAGGTGTCAGTGAGGTGTCAGTGAGGTGTCAGTGAGGTGTCAGTGAGGGTCAGTGAGGTTTCAGTGAGGTGTCAGTGAGGTGTCAGTGAGGTGTCAGTGAGGTGTCAGTGAGGTGTCAGTGAGGTGTCAGTGAGGTGTCAGTGAGGTGTCAGTGAGGTGTCAGTGAGGTATCAGTGAGGTGTCAGTGAGGTGTCAGTGAGGTGTCAGTGAGATGTCAGTGAGGTATACAGTGAGGTGTCAGTGAGGTGTCAGTGAGGTGTTCAGTGAGGTATCAGTGAGGTGTCAGTGAGGTATCAGTGAGGTGTCAGTGAGGTGTCAGTGAGGTGTCACACCAAAGTTTCACAAGATTATTTTCTTCATTTGCAGCTAAATCTTATACATTTTTTTATATCTACATGAAATGGTAAACTCCAGACAAACACTCAATGTTACAGTGTTTGTAGAAGTTTCTGGGAGCATCGACTATTTTCTTTTCCCTGCAGTTGCTAGAGAGGAACTCGTGGGATGTATTAGTACTGTCATAGGAGGTGACCATCCGTTCTCTAGGCAGGTAGTACGAAACCCTCACCCATACTGGTGCTTACATAATGTACTACCTAATCGATATAACAGCCTTGTGAGAATTTTCAAATGGATGGAAACCACCTATAATATATATATATATATATATATATATATATATATATTATATATATATAATATATATATATATATATATATATATATAATATATATATATATATATATTATATATGTTATGTCAAATCTTTGCTTCGTCATTCACAGTTTTTCATTAATGTCAATATTAATATTATCTGATACTTTATTGCTTTTATTAGTTTAGGTCTTCTTCGTTTCTATATGGTAAAAATAATAATAATAATATAATAATAATAATAATAATTAATAATATAATAATAAAATAATAATATTAATAATAATAATAATAATAATAATAATAATAATAATAATATTAATATAAAATAAACAAGCCTAGAAGGGAGGTGAACCTATAATAGCCCGGCAAGTGGGAAGAGGCAGAGCCAGGTACCAAGACTCGACCCTCGCAACAACAGATAGACGAGCACAGTTTGATCACTACATGGAGCTAATCCTCGAGCTTCAAGTGTGTGGAGAGCCCCACTCAAGAAGGCTCCGGGGCTCCAAGTGTGCGGTGAGCCCTGCCCAGGAAGGCTCCGGGGCTCCAAGTGCGCGGAGAGCCCTGCCTAGGAAGGCTCCGGGTCTCCAAGTGTGCGGAGAGCCCTGCCCAGGAAGGCTCCGGAGCTCCAAGTGTGCGGAGAGCCCTGCCTAGGAAGGCTCCGGGTCTCCAAGTGCGCGGAGAGCCCTGCCCAGGAAGGCTCCGGGTCTCCAAGTGTGCGGAGAGCCCTGCCCAGGAAGGCTCCGGGTCTCCAAGTGTGCGGAGAGTCCTGCCCAGGAAGGCTCCGGGTCTCCAAGTGTGCGGAGAGCCCTGCCGAGGAAAGCTCCGGGTCTCCAAGTGTGCGGAGAGCCCTGCCTAGGAAAGCTCCGGGTCTCCAAGTGTGCGGAGAGCCCTGCCTAGGAAGGCTCCGGGTCTCCAAGTGTGCGGAGAGCCCTGCCTAGGAAAGCTCCGGGTCTCCAAGTGTGCGGAGAGCCCTGCCTAGGAAAGCTCCGGGGCTCCAAGTGTGCGGAGAGCCCTGCCTAGGAAGGCTCCGGGTCTCCAAGTGTGCGGAGAGCCCTGCCCAGGAAGGCTCCGGGTCTCCAAGTGTGCGGAGAGTCCTGCCCAGGAAGGCTCCGGGGCTCCAAGTGTGCGGAGAGCCCTGCCCAGGAAGGCTCCGGGGCACCAAGTGTGCAGAGAGCCCTGCCTAGGAAGGCTCCGGGGCTCCAAGTGTGCAGAGAGCCCTTCCCAGGAAGGCTCCGGGTCTCCAAGTGTGCGGAGAGCCCTGCCGAGGAAAGCTCCGGGTCTCCAAGTGTGCGGAGAGCCCTGCCTAGGAAAGCTCCGGGTCTCCAAGTGTGCGGAGAGCCCTGCCTAGGAAGGCTCCGGGTCTCCAAGTGTGGTAGAGCCCTGCCTAGGAAAGCTCCGGGTCTCCAAGTGTGCGGAGAGCCCTGCCTAGGAAAGCTCCGGGGCTCCAAGTGTGCGGAGAGCCCTGCCTAGGAAGGCTCCGGGTCTCCAAGTGTGCGGAGAGCCCTGCCTAAGAAGGCTCCGGGGCTCCAAGTGTGCGGAGAGCCCTGCCCATGAAGGCTCCGGGGCTCCAAGTGTGCGGAGAGCCCTGCCTAGGAAGGCTCCGGGTCTCCAAGTGTGCGGAGAGCCCTGCCTAGGAAGGCTCCGCGTCTCCATGTGTGCGGAGAGTCCTGCCTAGGAAGGCTCCGGGGCTCTAAGTGTGCGGAGAGCCCTGCCTAGGAAGGCTCCGGGGCACCAAGTGTGCAGAGAGCCCTGCCTAGGAAGGCTCCGGGGCTCCAAGTGTGCAGAGAGCCCATCCCAGGAAGGCTCCGGGTCTCCAAGTGTGCGGAGAGCCCTGCCTAGGAAAGCTCCGGGTCTCCAAGTGTGCGGAGAGCCCTGCCTAGGAAAGCTCCGGGTCTCCAAGTGTGCGGAGAGCCCTGCCTAGGAAGGCTCCGGGTCTCCAAGTGTGCGGAGAGCCCTGCCTAGGAAAGCTCCGGGTCTCCAAGTGTGCGGAGAGCCCTGCCTAGGAAAGCTCCGGGGCTCCAAGTGTGCGGAGAGCCCTGCCTAGGAAGGCTCCGGGTCTCCAAGTGTGCGGAGAGCCCTGCCTAAGAAGGCTCCGGGGCTCCAAGTGTGCGGAGAGCCCTGCCCATGAAGGCTCCGGGGCTCCAAGTGTGCGGAGAGCCCTGCCTAGGAAGGCTCCGGGTCTCCAAGTGTGCGGAGAGCCCTGCCTAGGAAGGCTCCGCGTCTCCATGTGTGCGGAGAGTCCTGCCTAGGAAGGCTCCGGGGCTCTAAGTGTGCGGAGAGCCCTGCCTAGGAAGGCTCCGGGGCTCCAAGTGTGTGGAGAACCCTGCCCAGGAAGGCTTTGGGGCTCCAAGTGTGCGGAGAGCCCTGCCTAGGAAAGCTCCGGGTCTCCAAGTGTGCGGAGAGCCCTGCCTAGGAAGGCTCCGGGTCTCCAAGTGTGCGGAGAGCCCTGCCTAGGAAGGCTCCGGGTCTCCAAGTGTGCGGAGAGCCCTGCCTAGGAAGGCTCCGGGCTCAAGTGTGCGGAGAGCCCTGCCTAGGAAGCTCCGGGGCTCCAAGTGTGCGGAGAGCCCCGCCAAGGAAGGCTCCGGGGCTCCAAGTGTGCAGAGAGCCCTGCCCAGGAAGGCTCCGGGGCTCCAAGTGTGCGGGGAGCCCTGCCTAGGAAGGCTCCGGGTCTCCAAGTGTGCGGAGAGCCCTGCCTAGGAAAGGCTCGGGTCTCCAAGTGTGCGGAGAGCCCTGCCTAGGAAGGCTCCGGGTCTCCAAGTGTGCGGAGAGCCCTGCCTAGGAAGGCTCCGGGGCTCCAAGTGTGCGGAGAGCCCTGCCCAGGAAGGCTTCGGGGCTCCAAGTGTGCGGAGAGCCCTGCCTAGGAAGGCTCCGGGTCTCCAAATGTGCGGAGAGCCCTGCCTAGGAAGGCTCCGGGTCTCCAAGTGTGCGGAGAGCCCTGCCTAGGAAGGCTCCGAGGCTCCGAGTGTGCGGAGAGCCCTGCCCAGGAAGGCTCCGGAGCTCGAAGTGTGCAGAGAGCCCTGCCCAGGAAGGCTCCGGGGCTCCAAGTGTGCGGAGAGCCCCGCCAAGGAAGGCTCCGGGGCTCCAAGTGTGCGGAGAGCCCTGCCCAGGAAGGCTCCGGGTCTCCAAGTGTGCGGGAGCCTGCCCAGGAAGGCTCCGGGGCTCCAAGTGTGCAGGAGAGCCCTGCCCAGGAAGGCTCCGGGGCTCCAAGTGTGCGGAGAGCCCTGCCCAGGAAGGCTCCGGGTCTCCAAGTGTGCGGAGAGCCCTGCCCAGGAAGGCTCCGGGGCTCCAAGTGTGCGGAGAGCCCTGCCCAGGAAGGTTCCGGGGCTCCAAGTGTGCGGAGAGCCCTGCCAGGAAGGCTCCGGGTCTCCAAGTGTGCGGAGAGCCTCTAGCCCGGAAGGGCCTCCGGGGCTTCCAAGTGTGCAGAGAGCCCTGCCCAGGAAGGCTCCGGTCTCCAAGTGTGCGGAGAGCCCTGCCCAGGAAGGCTCCGGGGCTCCAAGTGTGCGGAGAGCCCTGCCCAGGAAGGTCCGGGGCTCCAAGTGTGCGGAGAGCCCTGCCAGGAAGGCTCCGGGCTCCAAGTGTGCGGAGAGCCTGCCCAGGAAGGCTCCGGGGCTCCAAGTGTGCGGAGAGCCCTGCCCAGGAAGGCTCCGGTCTCCAAGTGTGCGGAGAGCCCTGCCCAGGAAGGCTCCGGGTCTCCAAGTGTGCGGAGAGCCCTGCCCAGGAAGGCTCCGGTGCTCCAAGTGTGCGGAGAGCCCTGCCCAGGAAGGTTCCGGGGCTCCAAGTGTGCGGAGAGCCCTGCCCAGGAAGGCTCCGGGTCTCCAAGTGTGCGGAGAGCCCTTCCCAGGAAGGCTCCGGGGCTCCAAGTGTGCGGAGAGCCCTGCCCAGGAAGGCTCCGGGTCTCCAAGTGTGCGGAGAGCCCTGCCCAGGAAGGCTCCGGGGCTCCAAGTGTGCAGAGAGCCCTGCCCAGGAAGGCTCCGGGTCTCCAAGTGTGCGGAGAGCCCTGCCCAGGAAGGCTCCGGGGCTCCAAGTGTGCGGAGAGCCCTGCCCAGGAAGGCTCCGGGGCTCCAAGTGTGCGGAGAGCCCTGCCCAGGAAGGCTCCGGGGCTCCAAGCAGCAGAGCAAAAATGAGAGAAAATCCTTTTCATCCATCCAAAATCTCGTCCGAATTCTGGTGAACGACGGGAGACCTGAAAGACCTTTGTGTGGGGGAGGGGATAGTGACCTTAAAGACCTTGTGGTTGTCTTAATTAGTGACCTTGAAGAGGTCTCCCCGCCCTTGTGGACCCCACGGCACTAATGAGTCACCAGGGCTCTAATTAGAGACACTTAGAGCCCTTCTCTCCAGATATTATTACACCGGACTTCCTGCATTAACAAATATGGAAGAAAATATATTTAAAATACTGCACATTTCCGTGCCTAGGAGGAAGGGGGGTTTGTGGGGGGTTGGAGGAGGGGGCTCGGACACGGGGGGATGAGGGGGGGGATGGAGCAGTGAGTCACCTGGGTTTCTTTAGCTAGGTAAGAGATGGATATTTTTTGTGTGGGAGGGAGGAAGGGAGGGAGGAAGGGAGGCAGGAAGGGAGGGAGGAAGGGAGGGAGGAAGGGATAAAGGGAGGGAGGAAGGGAGGGAGGAAGGGATAAAGGGAGGGAGGAGGAGGGGTGGAAGAGGGGAGGGGGAATGGTGCGAAATTCGGGATTTTTTTTTTATCTGATGATGATGGCAATAATAATAATAATAATAATAATAATAATAATAATAATAATAATATAATAATAATAATAATAATAATAAAAATAATAATAACAATATTATTATTATTATTATTATTATTATTATTATTATTATTATTATTATTATTATTATTATTTCATGTTTATTTTTATTTCTCATTCTTCTTATTTTATTATCATTATTATTAATTTATTATTATTTGGTAAGAGACAGAGAGAGAGAGAGAGAGAGAGAGAGAGAGAGAGAGAGAGAGAGAGAGAGAGAGAGAGAGAGAGAGAGAGAGAGAGAGAGAGAGAGAGACAGGACTGATTATACAACATTGTTACTCTTCTTTTCCTTCTTCTCCTCCAAGATTCGTGCAGTTTACGTAGCTGTTTCTTCTACTCCTGATGACAGCACTACCTGTTCTCCACAGGTTTCAACTTGAAGCGTGTTCCGGGGGTCAACGCCCCCGCGGCCCGGTCCATGACCAGGTCTCCCGGTGGATCAGAGCCTGATCAACCAGGCTGTTACTGCTGGTCGCACGAAGTTCAACATACGAACCACAGCCCGGCAGATCCAGTACTGACTTTAGGTATCTGTCCAGTTCCCTCTCGAAGGCAGCCAGGAGTCTATTGGTAATTCCTCATGTCCAACTGATGTTCCATGGAAACCCGCTCCACTTCGGCCTTCAAGGGCTTCTCTCTCGAGCATTTGCGTAAGGTGACGTTTTATTTATTTTCTTAAGTACAGACAAAGTCGCCAGTGGAGAAACGTCTTCTTCAGTAAGTGTCTTGAGTGTGTGCGTATGTGTGTTATTTTCACACTATAAAAAGAGATTTCAGATTAGGGTGTCTGTTGCAAAGTCGCCTCCTACTTCACGTTAAGTCCTCTACCTTCACGTAATGTCCTCTGCTTTCACGTAAAGTCCTCTGCCTTCATGTAAATTACTTTGCCTTCACATAAAATCTTCCGATTTACATGAAGCCGACTGACCTCCGGTAAATTCGTTTCACATCACGGAAGATCTTCTGCCTTTAGTTAAAATTGCTTGCCTTCACGGAAAGTCACCTACCTTCATGGAAAATGCACAGACTTTTCACCAAAAAGTCTTCTTACTTCTCCAGATCTTGCTGCCAGACACGGAAGAGCTCGAGGGAAGGGAATACAACCCCCTCCCCTCCGAGGGAACACGATGGAAGGGAATATTTCCCCTCAGAGCACGATGAACACGAATATTTCCCCCCTGGATCAACGATGGAAGGGAATATTCCCTCAGAGAGAGAGAGAGAGAGAGAGAGAGAGAGAGAGAGAGAGAGAGAGAGAGAGAGAGAGAGAGAGAGAGAGAGAGAGAGGAAAGAGAGACTCAACCAACTTCCAAATAACGTATGTGTGTGTGTGTTGACTCGTCTATTCCGCATATCTATCGGCTTACTGAGAGGTCCTGACCGATGTAAGATCTCGATGTTTATACCCAGAGAGAGAGAGAGAGAGAGAGAGAGAGAGAGAGAGAGAGAGAGAGAGAGACGATGTTTGTTGTGTTATGAGTGAAGATGTTTATACCCAGACAAAAAGACGATCTTTCGTGTATTACGAGTGAAAGATGACAAATGTGTTCTTTCTCGTGATCAGAAAAGCAGTTAGAGGAGTGTGCAATGTTTGTTGTGTTGCAAGGTGGGCGTGGCTCTCCCTGGTGAGTCACGTCACTGACTCCACCTTCCTCAGCTACTCTATGCCCATAAATTTAAGGGTTTAGCGCTTTTCTGTGAATATGAAAATGATTCTACTACTACTACCACTAATAATAATAAAAATATAATCCTACTACTACTACTACTACTACTAATAATAATATCAATAATAATGACAATAATATTATCATTATCAGTGTTCAGTGGTCAGTCGTCAGTGTTCAGTGGTCAGTCGTCAGTGTTCAGTGGTCAGTCGTCAGTGTTCAGTGGTCAGTCGTCACGTGAGGTCACAGACCCTGAGCTGCTTTGGGGATTAGCGTGGACGGTTACAAAGCATGGCTTGCTTCTGCAGTGTTTTAAAAACTGAGGTTGGAGAGTTGAAGGAGGAGGTCTTGCTTCTCCAGAAGGAGATTAGGAGGCTGAAGGTCCACCTCAATGGGCCTGGGAGAGAGTGTGAGGTGGTTGGAGATGTGGGGAATGAGGCTTCTAGCAGTGAGGTGCAGTCTGTCTCTCACTGTGAGGAGGCTGTAGGTGGGGAGGTAGCAACGGCTACCAGCAGTGAGGTGCAGCCCAGCACCTGCTACAAGTGGCGAGTTGTTCACAGTAATGTGAGGCGCATCAGAGTAAGGAAAGTTAAGAGTGAAGATCTGAAGGTAGGAAATCGCTTCTCTGTTCTCCAGGATGAATGTACTTCAGTGGCCAGTGAAGGTAAGGGTACTACTGCCCCTGCTAATGAAGGTAAGCGCATTCTTGTGGTTGGTGACTCTCAGGTAAGATATGTTGACCGTGCTTTTTGTAATAGGAATAAGAATGAGAGATAGAGTGTGCTTCCCTGGAGCTGGTGTTGGGGACATTGTCAACAGGCTGGATAATATCATGTCAGGTAATGGGAACAAAGCCCATTATCTGTCTCAGTGCTGGTGGAAATGATATTGGGAAGGGTAGGAGAGAAGAGCTGCTAGATAAAGTACAGGTCAGCTATAGATTTCATTAAGTCTAAGGGAGGGATCCCAATCATATGTAGCATCTTGCCTAGAAGGGGAGTAGGAAATGAATGGTTGTCTAGGGCAATTGGTGTAAATTGCTGGCTAGACAGATACTGCAAGGAACTTGCAATCCCATTCATTGACAACTGGAACAACTTTTATGGCAAACATGATATTGTATGCAAGGATGGGGTACATCTCTCTGGGGCAGGGGTGGTAGCACTTGCAGACTCGATTGAGAAGGCCATTGGTGAAATGCTATGATTTTAAACTGATGGAAGATAGAGGTATGGGTGTGTGTGGGAAACAAGCAGGTTGCAACACTAGGGTTGGAAACAGTAAATGTATAAAAGGCATTCAGCATGAAGTTATAAATAAAGACAATAGAACAGGTCAGCAAACAAAGGGGGACAGCAGAGGGCAGCAAGGGACTAGCTCCCTTAAGGTTTACTAATACTAATAGCAGGAGTGTTAGAAATAAGATAGATGAGCTAAGATTAATTGCAAGTGCAGGAACATAGATATTATTGCTATAACAGAGACCTGGCTCAATCTGAAAGATAGAGAGATGCCCTCTGAATGTCACATACAAGCTATAAATTATTCCACA
>NC_069403.1:50003962-50011462 GCF_026875155.1 Cherax quadricarinatus
AGAGATCCGAGTCCAAGGACTTTTTCTCCTATCTTCGATATCCTAGTATACATAAAAAAAAAAAAAAGCACTATCACTTTCCGTTTAGTGTGTACCGTAACCTTATCAACTGGAATGATCTCATTCGCTTCAGGTCTCACTACTCCACTAGAACCATGAGAGGTATTCTATTGGGTTTCTTTTCTAAAGGATACAGCCCTGACTTGATGGAAGACGAGTGCCTCCAGGTCACTGAGATCTGCTATCCTCTTTATCCTGCTACCTTCATACGGGATTGACTCAGAGAGTCAGTGTCAACACTAACAGCTTTTTAATGTTTCAGTGTATCAAGTCTTCAGTGTATCAAGTCATCAGTCTATCAAATCCTGTATATCAAGTCCTCAATGTATCTAGTTCTTAGTGTATCAAGTGATCAGTGTATCAAGTCCTCAGTGTATTAAATCCTCAGTGCATCACGTTCTCAGTGCATCACGTTCTCAGTGTATCAAGTCTCCAGTGCATCAAGTCTTCAGTGTATCAATTCCTTACTCTCTCAGGTCAAGCTTCCTACCAGCTAGAGCTCCTGGGAGATGCACCCGCACCTGCAGCTAGCGATCATTACCGTGTGGCAAGCGATTCTACCTTTCACGTGTACGAGAGGAGGAAGAGGAGGAAGGAGGGCGATAGAACCCACACTAGACGAACAGAGGAAGACCCCAGAGATAAGAGGAGTAACAGAGAGCTGCTCTCATAAGCCGTGCCCACCACTACGTTCCGACTTCCATTGGCTGGCTAACCGACTTGCCTTTGTTCAGCCGACTATTACTAACAGTCTTCCTCCGTAATATTCCCTGAAGTTTATAATCTTGATCTGTGGCTGCTGAAATGTTTCCATGATAGCTCAGAGAGGTAACTCAGGTGATGGGGGAGGCAGAATTTGACGGCAAGCGTGAGATAGAGTGGGACAGTGTAAGACAGGGCGTGAAAGAGGGTGAGATAGTCTAAGGCACAGTGAAAGATAGTATTTGAGACAGAATGAGACGATGTGAGTCATTACAAGTCAGAGTTCCGGGGAAGTAGTCAATAAGAGTAAGAGTAAGTCTTGGCAAGCATGCGTCACAGTGAATCCGGCTTTCTCAAAATGAGCAACACTGAGCTCAGAGTGAGCGCCACCCAGACCTCCAGCGAACCACAAATTATCCTGAGAATGTGATCTGAGAGATCAAGTAAGCGTTTGGAATTAAATTATCCCTCATTGTGGTTAATCCTTATATCAAGATATCACTTGCTCTTATACGCACACATACAGTAAATATACGCACGCACATTTTATACACACAAAACACACCACACCACACGCACACACACACACACACACACACACACAAAACACACACACACACAACACACACACACACACACACACACACACACACACACACACACACACACTCACTACAGACTGATACACTCTTGAAGTCACTCTGTTTCGCTCCATTCTCTCTACATGTCCGAACCACCTCAACAACCCTTCCTCAGCCCTCTGGACAACAGTTTTGGTAATCCCGCACCTCCTCCTAACTTCCAAACTACGAATTCTCTGCATTATATTCACACCACTCATTGCCCTCAGACATGACATCTCCACTGCCTCCAGCCTTCTCCTCGCTGCAACATTCATCACCCATGCTTTACACCCATATAAGAGCGTTGGTAAAACTATACTCTCATACATTCCCCTAATTGCCTCCAAGGACAAAGTTCTTTGTCTCCACAGACTCCTAAGTGCACCACTCACCCTTTTCCCCTCATCAATTCTATGATTCAATTCATCTTTCATAGACCCATCCTCTGACACGTCCCCTCCACTCCTCCATACTCTCTCCCTCCAATCTGATATCCAATCTTTCATCACCTAATCTTTTTGTTATCCTCATAACCTTACTCTTTCCTGTATTCACTTTTAATTTTCTTCATTTGCACACCCTACCAAATTCATCCACCAATCTCTGCAACTTCTCTTCAGAATCTCCCAAGAGCACAGTGTCATCAGCAAAGAGCAACTGTGACAACTCCCACTTTATGTGTGATTCTTTATCTTTTAACTCCACGCCTTTTGCCAAGACCCTCGCATTTACTTCTCTTACAACCCCATCTATAAATATATTAAACAACCATGGTGACATCACACATCCTTGTCTAAGGCCTACTTTTACTGGGAAATAATTTCCCTCTTTCCTACATACTCTAACTTGAGCCTCACTATCCTCGTAAAAACTCTTCACTGCTTTCAGCAACCTACCTCCTACACCATACACTTGCAACATCTGCCACAGTGCCCCCTATCCACCCTGTCATACGCCTTTTCCAAATCCATAAATGCCACAAAGACCTCTTTAGCCTTATCTAAATACTGTTCACTTATATGTTTCACTGTAAACACCTGGTCCACACACCTTTCCTAAAGCCTCCTTGTTCATCTGCTATCCTATTCTCCGTCTTACTCTTAATTCTTTCAATAATAACTCTACCATACACTTTACCAGGTATACTCAACAGACTTATCCCCCTATAATTTTTGCACTCTCTTTTGTCCCCTTTGCCTTTATACAAAGGAACTATGCATGCTCTCTGCCAATCCCTAGGTACCTTACCCTCTTCCATACATTTATTAAATAATTGCACCAACCACTCCAAAACTATATCCCCACCTGCTTTTAACATTTCTATCTTTATCCCATCAATCCCGGCTGCCTTACCCCCTTTCATTTTAACCTACTGCCTCACGAACTTCCCCCACACTCACAACTGGCTCTTCCTCACTCCTACAAGATGTTATTCCTCCTTGCCCTATAGACGAAATCACAGCTTCCCTATCTTCATCAACATTTAACAATTCCTCAAAAATATTCCCTCCATCTTCCCAATACCTCTAACTCTCCATTTAATAACTCTCCTCTTCTATTTTTAACAGACAAATCCATTTGTTCTCTAGGCTTTCTTAACTTGTTAATCTCACTCCAAAACTTTTTCTTATTTTCAACAAAATTTGTTGATAACATCTCACCCACTCTCTCATTTGCTCTCTTTTTACATTGCTTCACCACTCTCTTAACCTCTCTCTTTTTCTCCATATGCTCTTCCCTCCTTGCATCACTTCTACTTTGTAAAAACTTCTCATATGCTAACTTTTTCTCCCTTACTGCTCTCTTTACATCATTATTCCACCAATTGCTCCTCTTCCCTCCCGCACCCACTTTCCTGTAACCACAAACTTCTGCTGAACACTCTAACACTACATTTTTAAACCTACCCCATACCTCTTCGGCCCCATTGCCTATGCTCTCATTAACCCATCTATCCTCCAGTAGCTGTTTATATCTTACCCTAACTGCCTCCTCTTTTAGTTTATAAACCTTCACCTCTCTCTTCCCTGATGCTTCTATTCTCCTTGTATCCCATCTACCTTTTACTCTCAGTGTAGCTACAACTAGAAAGTGATCTGATATATCTGTGGCCCTTCTATAAACATGCACATCCTGAAGTCTACTCAACAGTCTTTTATCTACCAATACATAATCCAACGAACTACTGTCATTTCGCCGTACATCATATCTTGTATACTTATTTATCCTCTTTTTCTTAAAATATGTATTACCTATAACTAAACCCCTTTCTATACAAAGTTCAATCAAAGGGCTCCCATTATCATTTACACCTGGCACCCCAAACTTACCTACCACACCCTCTCTAAAAGTTTCTCCTACTTTAGCATTCAGGTCCCCTACCACAATTACTCTCTCACTTGGTTCAAAGGCTCCTATACATTCACTTGACATCTCCCAAAATCTCCTCTCCTCCTCTATATATATATATATATCGTGATGAATATCATATATAAGTACGTATATCTGAAATAATTCTAATAAACAGTCGTAACGTTTTTTTCAGAAATGTCGTGAAACTGGACCGTAACAAATCAAAACACAAGGCAGCATCTCCACTACTATGCCATAAAAGCTCTATTAATAAAGTCAGTCAACAAGCCACGTACTGTTGACTTCATAATGTTCTCGGCCCCGAGGCTCTTCGTGACCACTCACCACCGTCGCCTCTTGATCCATGAGAGTCAGTGCTATGCGTCACTTTCTCCAGGTTTCCGCAAAGATTTCTGTTTGCAAATATAATAGATATACATAAATACCCGCACACAGGCGAGGTACCTGGCACATAGGCCAGGTACATTAATTAATATGGTTTAAAGCCTATCGACTACATGAATGTCATTAAGTCTGCATGTAACTCTATTTACCACCAGTCAGGAATACTTTATTCCCTAAAGCAGATATTAAACTGTCAGTATATAAGTGTATATATACTCAGAGAAATACGCCTCTCAGTGTATAAACATCCTGTGACGAATGGGCAAGTTTGTTAATGGCTAATATTTCATTGGCATCTCACTGGCAGTTTGAAAAACATGTCCTCGCCGTCACACTTTTGTCCCATTTTACACAAAGTAAACTTGTACTCACTGTAATTTATCGATAAAACTATTGCGTCATATGAACCTCACAGATTCACTAGCGTCTCTCCATCATTGTAACTCATCACTGTCAGGGAGAACTTAGAGTTTGTCCAGAGCACGCACGACGCTACGGTCACTCACACAACCATTAGTGACACTGACTACTAAAACACATGAAAGATGGTGATTATTAATGTAAAACACACGTGATCTATTGAACACGAGGGGGAAAAAAAAAACTCGACAAGGAGAAGCAAACACAGGGTACAGAAAAGAGAGCTGTGTTTTTTCGGTCTTAAATGGAGACCGATAAATATCAATCTTTCCCTTCACCCAATGTTTCCTCCTCCGTGTGTGGCTTTTGTGTTAAACTGAAAAAGAAAAAAAAATGTCTGGAACTGGTCCGTAAACCCCGTCTGCCACTGTAAAACACGGACAAGCAACTCCAAAAACAATATGGAAGGTGTTTTGCCGAGGCTTGGGTCACCCACACCAGGTCCCCTGACAATATTAGATCACGGAGACGAAATTGCTTCCTCAGAGAGCCGAGAAAATTGGATCATGCTTGAGAAGCACGTTTAGCGGCTCCTATGCGCACCAAGCAGAATTCTGCGCTGAAACTGCCTGACGCTTACACAGGCAACTGACATGTGATAATTATGATTTTTATTATCATTATTACTTTTAATAATAATAATAATAATAATAATAATAATAATAATAATAATAATAATAATAATAATAATAATAATAATAATAATAATAATAATAATAATAATATTGTTATTATTATTATTGTTGTTGTTGTTGTTGTTGTTTTAGAGATCAAGCAACAACTGGAGAATTTGAGGTAATCTGATTTGATCGATAGAAGTGGAAAGCTGGTCCAGTTTCTTGGATCAAGAGCTCACCGCCGGCATGAAGGCATCTCTCCCCCCCAGGGTGATCATACTGACTCATTAAGAGTACCATGAAAAGTATGTGAGTGTTTAAATAACTGTGACATTGACACGTAAGGTCACAGCTTCAGTAACGCTGCTATACCTGCACGAAGTCACGTGTTTGCTGATGAGTGTAATGTGACCTGGTGTGTATGATCCGTGTATATGCAGAGGGGTGTATATCTCAGTATACATTAGGTATTAATACTGTTTGACTATTGATATACAGACAATATGTAGTCTTCATATTGTAGCCTAATAACCAGAAGTCAGCTGACAGCCGTTTCTTAAGTCGTTAGAAAAAATACGCTATTTATGTATGGTGTAAAGACGGTCTTATTGACCTGTGTGGGTCAATGAGACCCACAAGGAGTTACAGAGGCTCGATCCTCCGTCTACTCTGGGATAAATACTCTATAAGCCAGTACTCCTCAAACTGTCTTTTCTCTTCTCTCTCTCTCGAAAAAAATAATAACTCGTGATTCCCCAAAAGACCTTGTGTGTTTTTTAATGGTCCCCAAAACTGAAAGTATAAACAGAGTGAGTTTGTTCCCACTCTCAGAATTTATCACCCGCAAGGAAAAATGATTTCTCAGTTCTACTGTGCTGACTACCTTTTTTTCCCCTCCTTCACTTCCTTGACTTTGCACACAGATTTCTTAGCTGACTTTCCTCTCCAGTTAAGATATTGCTGCAACACTTGTGTGTATTATGCTTCGTCTATATTTGCCACTCTCGGAATTCCACAATTCTTTCTTCTAATTTTTTTTTGGCTTATAGCGTTCACAGAGTTACCGGCTTAAATTTATCACATGGAGCTTCTAAGACAACGGAGCTTTGTTGACGTGAGATTTTTTTTTTTTTGAGAATGAATATGCATTTTTGTTTATGTTTTTAAATTTTGGATTTCGTGTCTGCAGGAAAATGAGCTTAGTGTGTGTGTGTGTGTGTGTGTGTGTGTGTGTGTGTGTGTGTGTGTGTCTGTATACTTTTAAAATTCGATAGAATTTGTGTTTTTGCGTGAAGAGTTTTTACCTGCACTGGGAAATGTGATTTCTCATATATTATTTTCTTTGCGTTATGTCGAGTTCTCAGTCGTAAATTCTCAGTCATCATTTTGAATTTTCATTCTATTTTTTTGTAATTTTCAGTCTTATTTTGAATTCTCAGTCTTAATGACCTCTGTTTACTGTTGTATTCTCTTACCGTCTTCAGTCTGATCGTTGAATGCACATTGACTTCATCTTGATTTAACTTAAGATTCGCACGGCAGTGGACGCACAGGCAGTGGACGCACAGGCAGTGGACGCACAGGCAGTGGACGCACAGGCAGTGGATATATAGGCCGTGGATACACATTATATCCAGTGCCTGAAGAAGTGGATATAGGTGAAGCACGTAAATGTACTTAAAATACTTGAAAAAAATGCAAGCACTTGAAGTCGCGTATAAACTTAAAGCCCCCAGGAGACAGCAACACTGGAAACCCCCAGGAGATAGCAACACTGGAAGACACCAGGTGACAACAACACTGGAAGCCCCCAGGAGAGAGCAACACTGGAAGACACCAGGAGACAGCAACACTGCAAGCATATATGAGATAGCAACACTGGAAGCCCCCAGGAGATAGCAACACTGGAAGCCCCCAGGAGATAGAAACACTGGAAAATACCAGGAGACAGCAACACTGGAAGCCCCCAGGAGATAGCAATACTGGAAGACACCAGGAGACAGCAACACTGCAAGCATATATGAGATAGCAACACTGGAAGCCCCCAGGAGATAGCAACACTGGAAGCCCCCAGGAGATAGAAACACTGGAAAATACCAGGAGACAGCAACACTGGAAGCCCCCAGGAGATAGCAACACTGGAAGCCCCCAGGAGATAGAAACACTGGAAAACACCAGCAGACAGCAACACTGGAAGCCCCCAGGAGAGAGCAACACTGGAAGACACCAGGAGACAGCAACACTGCAAGCATATATGAGATAGCAACACTGGAAGCCCCCAGGAGATAGCAACACTGGAAGCCCCCAGGAGATAGAAACAC
>NC_069403.1:50018962-50028966 GCF_026875155.1 Cherax quadricarinatus
AAAGGGCATAGCAAACAAAAAATAAACCGACCCCGAAGCCCTTTTTTACCGCCCTTAGGAGGAAAAAAAAAGTCCAAAGGGCCAGGTAATCAGACTGAGGAAGGGTGATGGGGGTTTTTCCCAAAAAAACAACCAAGAGGTATGTCAGGAGCTCAAACCCAAAATTTAAAGAGGTTTTTACAGTGGAACCCCAATTTGGAAATCCAGGAAATAGGGAAAGGGGGGCACACCCGCAAGTGTGGATTAGGTACATATAACCAAAGGAGGGGTGAAAAAGGCTAAACAACTTGACACCTCAAAGGCGGGGACCAGACAAAATCTTCCCCCGGGTCCTTAAAAAGGGAGCAGAGATAAATTTTTGTGAGCCAAATTTTAAAAAAGTTTTTTCAACCATCACTTGAAAAATGGGGAAACTCCCTGAGGTTTTGGAAAATGGCAAATGGGATTTCCCCAATTTTTTAAAAAGGGGGAAAAGACCCTGGGGACTAAACTACGACCTGTAACACTAAGTGTATAGTATGCAAGGTCATGGAGAAGATCATCAAGGAAGTTTGGTTTTGGGGACCTGGAAAGGAAAAAAAGTGTTAATTGACAAACCCGCACGGTTTCAGGGGAAAGGGAAAAACCCGTTTTCAAAAAACCAAATAGAGTTTTTTTGACAAGGTGCCGAAGTAAGCAAAGAGAAGGGGTGGAAACGACTGCAATTTTTTGGGGCGGCAAAAAGGCCTTCCCACACGTTCCTCACAAGAGGGTTTCGCAAAAGCAAAAAGGGTCGGGCACCCCAAAAAACAGGGAAAAGGGACTGCAATGGATCAGAGGGAAAACCCGTCAGGGAGGGGTACAACGAGTCCCTGGTTTCCGACGAGGTTTTCAGGGTGGGCCCTGTGACAAGCGGGGTTTTTAAAGGGGGCGTCCTAGGGCCCCGTGTGTTTTGGGGAATGTGAACGAATAAATGAAAAGGGTGACTAAAAGTGTCCCTTTTTTGAGTTTATGGCAAGTTAATGAGAAGAATTAAATTTGGTTTAGGATTTAGGGAGGGGCTACAAAAAAGACCTGGGCAGGCCCACAAGCCTGTCCCCGAAATGGCTCCTTAATTTTAAAAAAAACCCCCCAAATTTCAAAAATCAAAGAAGAAATTTGGGGGAAGGGGGGAAAAAAGACCGCAGGGCACAATATATTTAGATGGCCAAAGACTGCAAACCTCACTCAAGGAAAAAGACCTTGAGGGTGAGTAAACACCGACATAATCCTGAGGCGCACATCAATCAGAAAAAACTGCTGCGCATAAAGGGGGCCTGGCAAAACCCGCGGATGGTAGCCTTCGATAACCCCAATAAGGGGTTCTTCAAGACTCTGTATTCCATTTATTCAGGCCCATACTGGAAAATTGCAGCCCCCAGGTTTTGGGAAACCAAACCTAGTTTAAGCACGTCAAGAAATTTTGAGAAAGTGCAAAAGGTTTTCCAAGACTAGTCCCAGAGCTACGGGGATTTTTCCTACGAAGAAAGGTTGAGGGAAATCGGCCTGACGACACTGGAGACAGGAGGGTCAGGGGAGACATGATAACGACATATAAAATACTGCGCGGAATAGACAAGGTGGACAAAGACGGGATGTTCCAGAGAAGGGACACAGACACAAGAGGTCACAATTGGAAGTTGAAGACTCAGATGAATCAAAGGGATGTTAGGAAGTATTTCTTCAGTCATAGAGTAGTCAGGCCGTGGAATAGCCTAGAAAGTGACGTAGTGGAGGCGGGAACCATACATAGTTTTAAGGCGAGGTATGATAGAGCTCATGGGGCAGGGAGAGAGAGGACCTAGTAGCAATCAGCGAAGAGGCGGGGCCAGGAGCTGTGAATCGACCCCTGCAACCACAAATAGGTGAGTACAAATAGGTGAGTACACGCAGATTTAAGGAAGCATTTACAGTAGAGACAGGAAGGACTCTTGGAAGACAGAACAGAGATGGACACCATCACGGGTTATACCGACAAGTGCAGGATGAAATACAACTGAGGAGGAGGTGAAGAAGCTGCTAAGTGACTTTGATACCTCAAAGACGGTGGGACCGGACATCTCTCCGTGGATCCTGGGAGAGGGAGCAGAGACACTGTGTGTGTGCCACTAACCACAATATTCAACACATTCCTTGAAACTGGGCAACTATCTGAGGTATGGAAGACGGCAAAGGTAGTACCCATTTTTAAGAAAGGAGATAGAAACGAGGAACTAAAATATAGACCAGTGTCATAGACGTGTATAGTATGCAAAGTTATGGAGATTATCAGGAAGAGAGAAGTGGAACATCTGCAACGGAACAAAATTATGAACAACAACCAGTACGCATTCATGGTAGGTAAATCCTGTGTCAAAAACCTTCTGAAGTTTTATGACAAAATAACAGAAGTAAGACATGGGAGAGAGGGTTGGGTTGATTGCATTTTCTTGGACTGCAAGCAGGCCTTCGACACAGTTCCTCACAAGAGATTAGAGCAGAAGCTAGAGGATCAGGCGCGTACATCAGGAAGGGCGCTGCAATGGATCAGAGAATACGTGACAGGGAGGCAACAACGAATCATGGTACGTGATGAGGTATCACACACACACACACACACACACACACACACACACACACACACACACACACACACACACACACACACACACACACACACACACACACACACACACACACACACACACGTCTCCATATGGGTCTTTCTTGATGGAAATAAAACTTATTATTTTTATTAAGAAGCACTTTAACCCACAGAGCTGCTACAGTACCTGAGGGGATGGCAGCTGCTACAGTACCTGAGGGGATGGCAGCTGCTACAGTACCTGAGGGGATGGCAGCTGCTACAGTACCTGTGGGGATGGTAGCTGCTACAGTACCTGAGGGGATGGCAGCTGCTACAGTACCTGTGGGGATGGTAGCTGCTACAGTACCTGAGGGGATGGCAGCTGCTACAGTACCTGTGGGGATGGCAGCTGCTACAGTACCTGTGGGGATGGCAGCTGCTACAGTACCTGAGGGGATGGCACTGCTACAGTACCTGTGGGATGGTAGCTGCTACAGTACCTGAGGGATGGCAGCTGCTACAGTACCTGTGGGGATGGCAGCTGCTACAGTACCTGTGGGGATGGCAGCTGCTACAGTACCTGAGGGATGGCAGCTGCTACAGTACCTGTGGGATGGCAGCTGCTACAGTACCTGTGGGGATGGCAGCTGCTACAGTACCTGTGGGGATGGCAGCTGCTACAGTACCTGTGGGGATGGTAGCTGCTACAGTACCTGTGGGGATGGCAGCTGCTACAGTACCTGAGGGGATGGCAGCTGCTACAGTACCTGTGGGGATGGCAGCTGCTACAGTACCTGTGGGGATGGCAGCTGCTACAGTACCTGTGGGGATGGCAGCTGCTACAGTACCTGTGGGGATGGCAGCTGCTACAGTACCTGTGGGGATGGCAGCTGCTACAGTACCTGTGGGGATGGCAGCTGCTACAGTACCTGTGGGGATGGCAGCTGCTACAGTACCTGTGGGGATGGCAGCTGCTACAGTACCTGTGGGATGGCAGCTGCTACAGTACCTGTGGGGATGGCAGCTGCTACAGTACCTGTGGGGATGGCAGCTGCTACAGTACCGTGGGGATGGCAGCTGCTACAGTACCTGTGGGGATGGCAGCTGCTACAGTACCTGTGGGGATGGCAGCTGCTACAGTACCTGTGGGGATGGCAGCTGCTACAGTACCTGTGGGGATGGCAGCTGCTACAGTACCTGTGGGGATGGCAGCTGCTACAGTACCTGTGGGATGGCAGCTGTACAGTACCTGTGGGGATGGCAGCTGCTACAGTACCTGTGGGGATGGCAGCTGCTACAGTACCTGTGGGGATGGCAAGCATCAGGTTTGATTCCAGGAATTTTGTTATGACGCTTAACTTCTTCAACATTGTTATCTCACCTTATTCTTTCGTTTTTTAATGTATTCCATTTTCTTTGGATGTTTCCATAGTTACGAATGTCATTCGTAAGCCTGCCTTTAAGCTTTATTCTAAATTTAAATTTCCGTTCGTATGTTAACGTTGAGTGTCCTTCCTCACAGCTGCTGCCCCTCTTCACCGAGCAGTACGTAGGTACCTGGTGTTATTTGACTGTTGTGGGTCGCATCCTGGGGGTTGTTAGGGTACTTTACATAGTGCTGGGCTTTGAAATGAGCAGAGAGAGAATAACACCTCTTATCCTGTAACACTAATCTGTGTAAAAAAGAAAATAAGTGTGTGTGTGCGTGTGTGTGTGTGTGTGTGTATGTGTGTGTATGTACTCACCTAGTTACTCACTTAGTTGAGGTTGCAGGGGTCGAGTCCGAGCTCCTGCCCCGCCTCTTCACTGATCGCTACTAGGTCACTCTCCCAGAACCGTGAGTTTTATCATACCTCTGCTTAAAGCTATGTATGGATCCTGCCTCCACTACATCGCTTCCCAAACTATTCCACTTACTGACTACTCTGTGGCTGAAGAAATACTTCCTAACATCCCTGTGATTCATCTGTGTCTTCAACTTCCAACTGTGTCCCCGTGTTGCTGTGTCCAATCTCTGGAACATCCTGTCTTTGTCCACCTTGTCAATTCCTCTCAGTATTTTGTATGTCGTTATCATGTCCCCCCTATCTCTCCTGTCCTCCAGTGTCGTCAGGTTGATTTCCCTTAACCTCTCCTCGTAGGACATACCTCTTAGCTCTGGGACTAGTCTTGTTGCAAACCTTTGCACTTTCTCTAGTTTCTTTACGTGCTTGGCTAGGTGTGTGTGTGTGTGTGTGTGTGTGTGTGTGTGTGTGTGTGTGTGTGTGTGTGTGTGTGTGTGTGTGTGTGTGTGTGTGTGTGTGTGTGTGTGTGTGTATTGTATGTGTGTGTGTGTTGTGTGTGTGTGTGTGTGTGTGTGTGTGTGTATGTGTGTGTGTGGTGTGTGTGATTCAGGCTCCTGGTGTCTACACAGTGTATAAACGTTCATGTATATCTCAGAATAAGGACAAAAATAGGTTTTAAGATATCAAGGAAACAGAAAAGTAAATAGGTTATTTGTCATTTGGTGCAACAACTGGGAAGGCAAAATATAGGTCATGTTTATCACATTATAAACTTACCTGACAACACAGCCTCAATTGTCTTCAGACGAGGAAACTGGGCCAGGAGAGCCTCAGGAGAGGCTCTCCTCGTTTATTCACGAGCTGGGAGGTTTTAGGAGGAAATTTGCATAAATTCAATTAAAGTGTCCTCTAGTGTCATCTGTTTAGATATTCATGACTCACTTTTTCATTAGTTTGGAATTTTTAAGAAGCGAAAAATTGCAACTATATAGTTGCTTGTGTGTGTGTGTGTGCGTGTGTGTATGTGTGTGTGTGTGTGTGTGTGTGTGTGTGTGTGTGTGTGTGTGTGTGTGTGTGTGTGTGTGTGTGTGTGTGTGTTGTACTCACCTATATATGGTCATAAGGATTGATTCTTAGCTCCTGGCCCGCCTCTCCACTGACTCTTTTGGCTTCGTGAACCCTATCATACCTGTTTTAAAGACTATGCATACGTCCTGCCTCTACCACTTCGCTGCTCAATGACTTTCAGAATAAAAACTTTCAGCTGACAAAATGCCAGCATAAGAATAAATGGGGAGGGGGAGGGGAAGGGAGAGGGGTAGAGAGAGGGGGAGGGGGTGGGGGCTAAGTGCCAATGGGAGACGGAAGGGAAAGGGGGGACACTGTAAGAGCCAGTGGGTGAAGGGAGAAAAAAGAGGAAGAGGAAAGAGCCGCACATGATTGGTGTTCCAGCTCTTATTTCACTGGTGAGTTCTGCACAGCGTCCTCAGTTGACGCTATTTCTTCGCGTCAGCCGCTGGTCCGCGCTCACATCTGCATCCCAAAAGACTGGGGGGCAATAAATTTTCCAGCACACAATTCCATGTTCGACAAGCGGCGAAACAGAGAGGTGGAAACTGGTAATTCCTTATTTCAGTGGTCCCAAGTGCTCCTGGTGGTCCCAAATATCTTATAGTGGTCCCAAGAGTCTCCTTGGCCACCAGGGATACAGACCTAACATGGTAGATAACGGGAACTAAGGCGTATAGAGACTGGTTCAGGAACGTAAGAGCCAAGAAACAGTAACAAGAATTTAATCAAAGAGAATGAGAGACAGAACATCTAGTGGAAATATTGGGTGCTAGATAAGCGCCAGTTAAAAGAATTTTAGGAAGTTCTTGAATAAGTAAGGTAAGGAAGAGTAACTCTTAGGACGACCTTAAAACTAAGAGAGGGAGGGGCAAATGACACGGTGTCAGGGGGAGAAAACAAAGGCAGGGAGGGGCAAAACACACGGTGTCAGAGAAAACAAGAGCTGTTGGGGATTTTTTCCTGTAGAAAAGAATAATGGAAAACTACAAACAACCAAGAAATAAAAATGTATGAGAGTCAGATCAATTGAGTTAAAAGTTTAACGAGACCATTATTAAATAATCCCAACCTTAATGAAAAAAAAGAAAAATGGATTAAGCAAAGTGAATATAAAATGAAGTAAAAGTTGATTCTTCAACTGGAGGAAAATTCACACAAGAGTTTTACCACAAGTGACGAACCTCAGGACTTCTATGTTTTCCTGAAGAATATCACTTTGCGTCTGAGGAAGGACATAGACGGGTGAATGACTGCAGCCTCATCTTAAAGTGTGGTAAATGACCAGGAACCTTGAATTTCTTTCTCTGTCAGAACAGACAACTTCAGTACTAGGCTAAGTTTCGTGAAGGTCAAGGCATAAACCACTACTTACTAAATGAAGTAAGAATTCTACTCGGAACCTTCAACACGCTAGAAATCATCCCAACTGCTAAACAAGAAGAACACAAAACTCGTATGGACAGCAGTGCCTGAGTAAGTGAAGTTTTAATTCCTCGAAGTAAAAAAAAAACAGAACAGTAAAGACACCACTAAGAATGGAGACAGACGACGAAACAGGAATCCCCCTTACTAGATGGCACTCATACGGCCCCAAGAAAGTGAAGTCCCTGGCTACCCTACCACAGTCACACACGTCAAACAAACACTGGCTCTACCACTGTCCTCTACACACGGAAACCTTTCGACAAGGATAAAGCCAAGAGAGAATAGCGTGGGTGGGGAACTCGTCATTTATTCTCATTTTTATTTTTTAGTTTTTTTTTTATTGTGTTCAACGCATGCCATCAAGGAGTAGATGCGTCTTGATGCCGGTGATGGACTCGTGTTCTGAGGAATTAGAGCTGCTTCTCCTTTCCTTGGAACGAACTTGATTACTTCTATAGGCGCTGTGTCATCCAGAACTTAGTGTAACACAATAAATATTTACAATCGGTATATTATGGTAGAGAATTACATATATGTACGATCAGTTTTATATAATTCTAGTGTTCTCGGAAGGCCACCTGGCGTTCTCTGGAAGCCGCCTGGCGTTCTTTGAAAGCCACCTGACGTTCTCTGCAAGCTACCTGGGGTTCTCTGAGAGTCGCCTGGCGTTCTTTGAAAGCCACCTGGTGTTCTCTGCAAGCAACCTGGCTTTCTGTGGAAGCCGCCTGGCGTTCTGTGGAAGCCGCCTGGCGTTCTGTAGAAGCCGCCTGGCGTTCTGTAAAAGCCGCCTGGCGTTCTGTAGAAGCCGCCTGGCGTTCTGTAGAAGCCGCCTGGCGTTCTGTAGAAGCCACCTGGCGTTCTGTGGAAGCCAGCTGCACGTCGGCCGTTCCACCACTCTGATGGAATTCACAACTTTTATTCCTAATTAAAGAAAGTTTGGGAACAGCCGCAGCTTAAATTACAGTGATAACTTACGGGATAATCTTTTTCATATTCAGATAACTGGTGATTGCTACTTTCCTGGGCTCCGTCGACACAAGGAACACGAACAAAATATTTTTATAATCTTCGATGACGTGAGAGAGAGAGAGAGAGAGAGAGAGAGAGAGAGAGGAAAATTCAGCGACTTCTAGGAGAAAAATGTATTATTTTCCCCCCTCCGACTAAAATTCTGTCAGTAACAGATGTGTCCTTATGTCAGGCTTTGAGCTGGTATCCCGTCTTAAATGATTTAAATGCCCGTCCCTATATATATTACCACCTGCCCAGGATCCCACCCACAACAGTCGACTGGTTAATTCATCTCTCTCTCTACAAACATTGTATCTACATGCAGAAACAAATTGTTTTGCAGAATATTTCGGTTAATGGGGTTTCAAGCCTATCAACTCTACTACTACAGTCGGTAAATCTAAACTTAAACTTTTCACCGCCAGACAAGAATACTTTAATCTCTGAAAAACTGGGATTAAATTAAACTCTCACTTTATATACACTGAGAGAAATACACCTCTCAGTGTATATATCCTATGGAACAGTTGGCTAATACTTAGGTACCTACTTACTGCTAAGTCAGTAGGAGTAACAGGTATAAGGAAACATATCCAACTTGTTTACCTGTTACGCTTTTCGAATTCCCATATAATGTCATGTATATGTGTATTTTAATTTTTAATATACAGTAAGTTAACCCAAAATATATACCTGTATAATAGGGAATTTTGGTGTCGAGGTTCCCTTAGTGTGCAGCGCAGCGTCACAGCCGATCGCACTCGGCTTTGATGTGACGCCACTGCATTTAATTAATCAATCTAGGTTACGATATAGCATTTACACTATACAGTGACATCAATAACCCATTACGTAGTGTAAAAGGCTTTCCTGTTGCAACATTCTCCAGGAACGAAGATTCCAGAGATCTCCTTAAAGTTAGCAGTAAGTCATTTTATACTCAGAAACGAAAAAAAATACCACGAAGAAAATAAGAAATAAAACATGATATACTTTCTGAAGATGTGTGCTTAAACACTTGAAATCGCTCAGGTGTTATTTCCTTTTTTTTTTTTTCACTGTGGTATTTTTTTTCATAATTGCAATCAGGCGTTTTATTGTGATTTTTTCCATACTCGGAAATGATTCCTTGGTATTAACTCTCACGTACAGTTGTCTTTGTGTTCATCTCTTCTCAAGTTTTCCCAGATTCTAACTCCATAAAGATGATGGCTTGATGCCAGTGATGGCCTCTTGATTTAAACAAGATTGGAGGCCTCGATTTAAAGAAGATTGGAGGCCTCTTTATCATAAAGAGATGATGAGTGATGGCCTCTTGATTTAAACAAGATTGGAGGCCTCGATTTAAAGAAGATTGGAGGCCTCTTGATTTAAAGAAGATTGGAGGCCTCTTGATTTAAAGAAGATTGAGGCCTCTGATATTTAAGAAGATTGGAGGCCTCTTGATTTAAAGAAGAATGGAGGCCTCGATTTAAAGAAGATTGGAGGCCCCCTTCATTTAAAACCCTAGTTTAGCCAATCTTAATGTCAAATGTTTAAAATTAATAATAATAATAATAATAATAATAATAATAATAATAATAATAATAATAATAATAATAATAATAATAAATAATAATAATAATAATAATAAAAATAATAATAATAATAATAATAATAATAATAATAATAATAATAATAATAATAATATAATAATAATAATAATAATAAAGAACAAAAGGGTACAACACCGTGACTGAACAATACACAAATAACCCGACCCGAAACGTCGTTTCGGGTCGACTTGGACCATTTACAATTTGGACCGAAACGTCGTCGTACGACGTTGTTTTCGAACTATTACATTTCAGTCAACCTTGACGAAAATTGTTCTCATTTGTGAAAACTTGTTGGCATTTTTATTCTGTCAGAGCGAGGGTCAAAAACTTCATTAGCATATCCCAGCAGGTGGATGAGAAGAGAGGAGGGGAGGAGAAGAGAGAGAGAGTGAGAAGGAGAGAGAGAGAGAAGAGAGGGGAGAGAGAGAGGAGAGAGAGGGAGAGAGAGAGAGAGAGAGGAGAGAGGAGAGAGAGAGAGAGATCTAGAAGAAGAGAGACCCGAGGAGAGACACCATCAGGAATATAAAGGAT
>NC_069403.1:50029466-50064466 GCF_026875155.1 Cherax quadricarinatus
AAAATCCAAAAACAGAAAAAACATGGTTTTAAAAAGGCAAAAAGGGGAAGGAGAGGGACAGGAGTTCCCACCCGAAAAAGATCAAATACAGCCTCCCTAACAACTTCCTATAAAAGCCTTCCAACCAGGTAAACCCAGTGCAACCAAACACCTAATCAAAACCCATCCCAAACCCAAGCCCCACCACTCATTACAAACTCCCCCCCTACAGCAAACCCCATAGTTCCTACCGGTCCCCCCACTTCCCCAACTAAATTTACCTCCCAGCCCTCAGTCTAGAAAAGAAGTTAAAGTGTGTATACAAATGCAGATGGAATAACAAACAAGTATGAGGATTGGCACGAAAGAATCAAAGAGACATCCCCAGACATAATAGCACTCACAGAAACAAAACTAACCAGAATAATAAAAGATTCAATCTTTCTTTCCGGATACCAAATCCTCAGGAAAGACAGAGGGAGGAGAGGGGGAGGAGAGTTGCACTGTCATTAAAACCAGTGGGATTTTGAGGAAAATGGAAGGAATGGATGGCATGGGCGAAAGGGACTACTTAGTAGGAACAATCCAGTCTGAGGGACATAAGGTGATAATTGCAGTAATGTACAACCCACCACAGAATTGCAGGAGGCCAAGAGAAGAATATGATGAGAGCAACAGAACAATGATCGACACACTACCCGAGGTGGCCAGGAGAGCACACATGGGAGGAGCAAAGTTACTAGTTATGGGTGATTTCAATCACAAGGAGATTGACTGGGAAAACCTGGAGCCCCAGGGGGGGGTCCCGAAACATGGAGAGCCAAGATGATGGATGTGGTTTACTGGAAAACCTCTTTGCATCAACATGTTGAGACATACCAGAGAGAGAGGAGAGGATGAACCAGAAAAAGACTGGATCTTGTATTCACCATGAGTAGTTCGGACATCGAGGGTATCATGTATAAAAGGGCCCTCTGGGAGCTAGTGATCATGTGGTTCTGTGCTTCGACTACATAGTTAAAGCTCCAAGTGGAGAGAGTAGCAGAATAGGTGGGAAAAACCAAACTACAAAAGGGGAATTACTCAGGCATGAGGAACTTCCTTCAAGACATTCAGTGGGAGAGGGAACTGACAGGAAAACCAGTACAAGAAATGATGGACTATGTAGCAACAAAATGCAAGAGGCAGAGGAGAGGTTTGTTCCCAAGGGAAACAGAATAAGGGGAAAAGAACAGAACGAGTCCTTTGTTCACCCAAAGGTTTTGGGGAGGCAAAAAACTAGGTGTTACTAGAGAATGGAAAAGGTACAGAAGACAGAGAAACTCAGGAAAATGAAGAAATCAGCCTAAGAGCCAGAAAACGAATATGCACAGATAAGAAGAGAGGCTCCAGAGACAATATGAAAAATGACTTTAGCATCAAAAGTAAAAACACTGGCCCCGAAGCTTTTTGTACAGCCAATCAGGAGGAAAACAACAGTCAAGGACCAGGTAATCAGACTGAGGAAGGGTGAGGGGGAAATCAACAAGAAAACGACCAAGAGGTATGTCAGGAGCTCAACACAAGATTTAAAGAGGTATTTACAGTGGAACCCCGTAGGGGCTCCAGAAATCAGAACAGGGGGCCACACCCGCAAGTGCTGGATGAGGTTTCATATAACCAAGGAGGAGGTGAAGAAGCTGCTATGCGAACTTGACACCTCAAAGGCGGTGGGACCAGAAACATCTCTCCATGGGTCCTTAAAGAGGGAGCAGAGATATTGTGTGAGCCATTAACAAAGATCTTCAACACATCACTTGAAACTGGGCAACTCCCTTTAGGTATGGAAAATGGCAAATTTTATCCCAATTTTTAAAAAGGGGACAGAAAATGAGGCACTAAACTACAGACCTGTATCACTAAGTGTATAGTATGCAAGGTCATGGAGAAGATCATCAGGAGGAGAGTGGTGGGGCACCTGGAAAGAAACAAGTGTATAATTGACAACCAGCACGGTTTCAGGGGAAAGGGAAAATCCTGTGTCAAAAACCTACTAGAGTTTTATGACAAGGTGACAGAAGTAAGACAAGAGAGAGAGGGGTGGATCGACTGCATATTTTTGGACTGCAAGAAGGCCTTCGACACAGTTCCTCACAAGAGGTTACTGCAAAAGCTAAAGGATCAGGCACACATAACAGGAAAGGCACTGCAATGGATCAGAGAATACCTGTCAGGGAGGCTACAACGAGTCATGGTACGCGACGAGGTGTCAGAGTGGGCGCCTGTGACAAGCGGGGTTCCACAGGGGTCAGTCCTAGGACCTGTGCTGTTCTTGGTATATGTGAACGACATAACTGAAGGGATAGACTCAGAAGTGTCCTTGTTTGCAGATGATGCAAAGTTAATGAGAAGAATCAAATCGGATGAGGATCAGGCAGGACTACAAAGAGACCTGGACAGGCTACAAGCCTGGTCCAGCAACTGGCTCCTTGAATTTAACCCTGCCAAATGCAAAGTCATGAAGATTGGGGAAGGGCAAAGAAGACCGCAGACACAATATAGTTTAGATGGCCAAAGACTGCAAACCTCACTCAAGGAAAAAGACCTGAGGGTGAGTATAACACCGAGCATATCTCCTGAGGCGCACATCAATCAGATAACTGCTGCAGCATACGGGCGCCTGGCAAACCTGCGGATAGCGTTCCGATACCTCAGTAAGGATTCGTTCAAGACTCTGTATACCATTTATGTCAGGCCCATACTGGAGTATGCAGCACCAGTTTGGAATCCACACCTAGTCAAGCACGTCAAGAAATTAGAGAAAGTGCAAAGGTTTGCAACAAGACTAGTCCCAGAGCTACGGGGATTTTCCTACGAAGAAAGGTTGAGGGAAATCGGCCTGACGACACTGGAGGACAGGAGGGTCAGGGGAGACATGATAACGACATATAAAATACTGCGGGGAATAGACAAGGTGGACAAAGACGGGATGTTCCAGAGAAGGGACACAGACACAAGAGGTCACAATTGGAAGTTGAAGACTCAGATGAATCAAAGGGATGTTAGGAAGTATTTCTTCAGTCATAGAGTAGTCAGGCCGTGGAATAGCCCAGAAAGTGACGTAGTGGAGGCGGGAACCATACATAGTTTTAAGGCGAGGTATGATAGAGCTCATGGGGCAGGGAGAGAGAGGACCTAGTAGCAATCAGGACGAAGAGGCGGGGCCAGGAGCTGTGAATCGACCCCTGCAACCACAAATAGGTGAGTACAAATAGGTGAGTACACGCAGATTAAGGAAGCATTTACAGTAGAGACAGGAAGGACTCTTGGAAGACAGAACAGAGATGGACACCATCACGGGTTTTTACCGACAAGTGCAGGATGAAATACAACTGAGGAGGAGGTGAAGAAGCTGCTAAGTGACTTTGATACCTCAAAGACGGTGGGACCGGACATCTCTCCCTGGATCCTGGGAGAGGGAGCAGAGACACTGTGTGTGTGCCACTAACCACAATATTCAACACATTCCTTGAAACTGGCAACTATCTGAGGTATGGAAGACGGCAAAGGTAGTACCACATTTTTAAGAAAGGAGATAGAAACGAGGAACTAAAATATAGACCAGTGTCATAGACGTGTATAGTATGCAAATATGGAGATTACAGGAAGAGAGAAGTGGAACATCTGCAACGGAACAAAATTATGAACAACACCAGTACGCATTCATGGTAGGTAAATCCTGTGTCAAAAACCTTCTGAAGTTTATGACAAAATAACAGAAGTAAACATGGGAGAGAGGGTTGGGTTTGAATTGCATTTTCTTGGACTGCAAGCATGCATTCGACACAGTTCCACACAAGAAGGATTAAGTCAGAAGCAGAGAGGATCAAGGCGCGTACATCAGGAAGGGCGCTGCAATGGATCATAGAATACGTGACCAGGGAGGCAACCAACGAATCATGGTACGTGAATGAGGTATCACACACACGACACACACACACACACTCACACACACACACACACACACACACACACACACACACACACACACACACACACACGTCTCCATATGGGTCGTTCCTTGATGGAAATAAAACTTATTATTTTTACATTAAGAAGCACTTTAAACCCACAAAGCTGCTGACAGTACCATGGGGATGGCAGCTGCTAACAGTCCCTTGGGGATGGCAGCTGCTACCGTACCTGTGGGGATGGCAGCTGCTACAGTACCCTGTGGGGGATTGGCACTGCTACAGTACATGTGGGGATGGCAGCTGCTACAGTACCTGTGGGGATGCAGCTGCTACGAGTAAACCTGTGGTGGATGGTCGCTGCTACATAACCTGTGGGGATGGCAGCTGCTACAGTACTGTGGGGATGGAAGCTGCTACAGTACTGTGGGTATGGTAGCTGCTACAGTACCTGTGGGAAGTAGCTGCTACAGTACCTGTGGGGATGCAGCTGCTACAGTAGCCGTGGCGGATGGCAGCTGCTACAGTACCCTGTGGGGATGGCAGCCTGCTACATACCTGTGGGGATGGTATTTGCTACAGTATCCTGTGGGGATGGCAGCTGGATACAGTACCAGTGGGGATGGCACTTGCTACAGTACCTGTGGGGCAGGCAGCTGCTACAGTACCTGTGGGGATGGCAGCTGCTACAGTACCTGTGGGGATGGCAGCTGCTACAGTACCTGTGGGGATGGCGCTGCTACAGTACCTGTGGTGGGATGGCATCTGCTACAGTACCTGAGGGGATGCAGCTGCTACAGTACCTGTGGGGAAGGCAGCTGCTACAGACCTGAGGGGATGGCAGCTGCTACAGTACCTTGAGGGGAGGGTAGCTAACAGTACCTGTGGGGTAGATGGTAGCTGCTACAGTACCCCTGTGGGGATGGAGCTGCTACAGTACCTGTGGGGATGGCAGCTGCTACAGTCCTGAGGGGCTGGCAGCTGCTACAGTACCTGTGGGAAGGCAGCTGCTACATTACTTGTGGGATGGTAGCTGCTACAGTACCTGAGTGGGTATGGCAGCTGCTACAGTACCTTGTGGATGGCAGCTGCTACAGTACCTGTGGGGATGGCAGCTGCAACAGTACCTGTGGGGATGGTAGCTGCTACAGTACCTTGGGGAAGGTAGCTGCTACAGTCCTGTGTGGATGGGGGGGGGCAGGCTGCTACAGTTACCTGAGGGGATGGCAGCTGCTTACAGTACCTGTGGGGATGGCAGCTTGCTACAGTAACCTGTGGGGATGGTAGCTGCTACAGTACCTGTGGGGATGGCAGCTGCTACAGTACCTGTGGGGATGGCAGCTGCTACAGTACCTGTGGGGATGGCAGCTGCTACAGTACCTGTGGGATGTAGCTGCTATCAGTAACCTGGTGGGGGATGGTAGCTGCTACAGTACCTGTGCGGATGGCAATCGCTACATACCTGTGGGGATGGCAGCTGCTACAGTACCTGTGGGGATGGCAGCTGCTACAGTACCTGTGGGGATGGTAGCTGCTACAGTACCTGTGGGGATGGCAGCTGCTACAGTAACCTGTGGGGATGGGCACTGCTACAGTATCTGTGGGGATGTAGCTGCTACAGTACCCTGTGGGGATGGTAACTGCACAGTACCTGAGGGGATGGGCAGCTCTACAGTAACCTTTGGGGATGGCAGCTTGCTACAGTAACCTGTGGGGATGGCAAGCTGCTACCGTACCTGTGGGATGGTAGCTGCTACAAGCACCTGGGATTGTAGCTGCCTACAGTAACCTGTGGGATGGCAAGCTGCTACAGTACCTGTGGGGATGCAGCTGCTACAGTACCAGGGGATGGCAGCAGCTACAGTACCTGTGGGATGGTAGCTGCTAACATACCTGTGGGGATGGCAGCTGCACAGTACCTGTGGGATGCAGCTGCTACAGTACCTGTGGGGATGGTAGCTGCCTACAGTACATGTGGGGATGGACTCTACAGTACCTGTGGATGGTAGCTGCTACAGTACCTGTGGGGAATGGCAGCTGCTGACAGTACCTGTGGGGATGGCAGCTGCTACAGTACCTTTGGGGATGGAAGCTGCTACAGTACCAGTGGGGATGGTAGCTGCTACAGTACCTGTGGGATGGCAGCTGCTACAGTACCTGGGGGATGGCAGCTGCGACAGTACACTGTGGGGATGGCAGCTGCTACAGTACCTGTGGGGAAGGTAGCTGCTTCTACAGTACCTGTGGGGATGGCAGCTGCTACAGTACCTGTGGGATGGCAGCTGCTACAGTACCTTTGGGATGGTACTGCTACAAACCTTTGGGGATGGTAGCTTGCTAACAGTAACCTGTGGGATGGCAGCAGCTACAGTACCTGTGGGGATGGCAGCTGCTACAGTACCTTGGTGATGGGCAGCTGCTACAGTACCTGTGGGTGATGGTAGCTGCTACAGTACCTGTGAGGGATGGCACTGCTACAGTTAACTGTGGGGATGGCACTGCACAGTACCTGTGGGGAGGGTAGCTGCTAACAGTACTTGGGGAATGGTAGCTGCTTACAGTACCAGTGGGGAAGGCAGCGTGCTACAGTACCTGTGGGGAAGGTAGCTGCTACAGTACCTGTGGGGATGGAAGCTGCATACAGTACCTGTGGGGAAGGCAGCTGCTAAAGTACCTGTGGGAGGGCAGCTGCTACAGTACCCCTGTGGGGATGCAGCTGCTATACAGTAACCTGTGGGGGTGATGGCAGCTGCTACAGTACCTGTGGGGGATGGAAGCTGCTACAAGTACCTGTGGGGATGGCAGCTGCTACAGTACCTTGGGGATGGAGTCTGCTACAGTACCTGTGGGATGGCAGCTGCTACAGTACCTGTGGGATGGCAGCTGCTACAGTACCTTTGGGATGGCACTGCTGACAGTACCTTTGGGATGGTAGCTCCCTACAGTACCTGTGGGGATGGCAGCTGCTACAGTACCTGTGGGGATGGCAGCTGCTACAGTAACCTGTGGGATGGTAGCTGCTACAGTACCTGTGGGTATGTAAGCTGGGCTACAGTACCTGTGGGGGGGGGGGGGGGGGGGATGCAGCTGCTACAGTACCTTGTGGGGATGGTGCAGCTGCTACAGTAACCTGTGGGATGGGCAGCGCTACAGTACCTGTGGGGATGGCAGCTGCTACAGTACTGTGGGGATGGCAGCTGCTACAGTACCTGTGGGATGGCAGCTGCTACAGTACCTGTGTGATTGGTAGCTGCTACAGTACCGGTGGGGTGGTAGCTGCTACAGTACCTGTGGGGATGGTAGCTGCTACAGTACCTGTGGGGAGGTAGCTGCTACAGTACCCTGTTGGATGGCAAGCTGCTTACAGTACCTGTTGGGATGGCAGCTGCTACAGTACTCCTGTGGGGAAGGCAGCTTGCACAGTACTGTGGGTATGGCAGCTGCACAGTACCTGTGGGATGGCAGGCTGCTACAGTAACCTGTGGGGATGGCAGCTGCTACAGAACCTGTGGGGATGGCAGCTGCTACAGTATACCTGTGGGGATGGCAGCTGCTACAGTACCTGTGGGGATGGCAGCTGCTACAGTACCTGAGGGGATGCAGCTGGCTACAGTACTTTGGGATGGCAGCTGCTCCAGTACCTGTGAGGATGGCAGCTGCTACAGTACCTGTGGTGATGGCAGCTGCTACAGTACCTGTGGGGATGGTAGCTGCTACAGTACCTGGGGGCTGGTAAGACTGCAACAAGTACTCTGTTGGATGGTAGCTTGCTACATACCTGTGGGGATGTTAGCTGCTACAGTACCTGTGGGGATGGCAGCTGCTACAGTACCTGTGGTGATTTTGGCAGCTGCCTACAGTACCTGGTGGGGATGGCAGCTGCTACAGTACCTGTGGGGATGGCAGCTGCTACAGTACCTGTGGGGATGGCAGCTGCTACAGTACACTGGTGGGGATGGCAGCAGCTACATACCTGTGGGGATGGCAGCTGCTACAGTACCTGTGGGGATGGCAAAGCGGCTACAGTACCTGTGGGATGCAGCTGCTACAGTACCTGTGGGGATGGGCAGCTGCTACATGTACCTTTGGGGATGGCAGCTGCTACAGTACCTGTGGGGATGGCAGCTGCTACAGTACCTTTGGGGGATGGCAGCTGCTACAGTACCTGTGGGGATGGCAGGCTGCTACAGAACCTGTGGGATGGCAGCTGCTACAGTAACCTGTGGTGATGGCAGCTGCTACATACCTGTGGGATGGCAAGCATCAGGTTTGATTCCAGAATTTTGTTATGACGCTTAACATTCTTCAACTTGTTTTATCTCACCTTTATCTTTCGTTTTTTATAACGTATTCCATTTTCTTTGGATGTTCCCATAGTTACGAATGTCAATTCGTAAGCCTGTGTTAAAGCTTTTTAATTCGAAATTTAAATTTCATTCCGTATGTTAACGTTGAGTTTGTCCTTCCTCAACAGCTAGCTGCCCCTCTTCACCAGCAGTAACGTAGTACCTGGTGTTATTTGACTGTGTGGGTCGCATCCTGGGGGTTGTTAGGTACTTTACATAGTCTGGGCTTTGAAATGGCAGAGAGAGAATAACCACCTCTTATCCTGTAAACACTAATCTTGTGTAAAAAAGAAAATAAGTGTGTGTGTGTGCGTGTGTGGTGTGTGTGTGAATGTGTGTGTATGTACTCACCTAGTTACTCAACTTAGTTGAGGTTGCCGGGGTCGAGTCCGAGCACCTGGCCCAGCCTCTTCACTGATCGCTTACTAGGTCACTCTCCCAAACCGTGAGTTTTATCAACCTCAGCCTTCAAGCTATGTATGGATCCTGCCTACCACTACAATTCGCTTCCCAAACTATTCCGACTTACTGACTACTCTGTGGCTGACGAAATACTTCCTAAGCATCCCTGTGATTCATCAGTGTCTTCAACTTCCAACAGTGACCCCGTGGTGCTGTGTCCAATCCTCTGGAACATCTGTCTTTGTCCACCTTGTCAATTCCTCTCAGTATTTTGTATGTCGTTATCATGTCCCCCCTATCACTCCTGTCCCCCAGTGTCGTCAGGTTGATTTCCCTTAACCTCTCCTCGTAGGACATACCTCTTAGCTTCTGGGACTAGTCTTGTGCAAACCTCTTTGCACTTTCTCTATTTTCTTACGTGCTTGGCTAGGTGTGTTGTGTGTGTTGTGTGTGTTGTGTGTGTGTTTGAGTGTGTGTGAGTGTGTGTTGTGTGTGTGTGTGTGTGTGTGTGTGTGAGTGTGGTATGTGTGTGTGTGTGAGTGTGTATGTTGTGTGTGTGTGTGTGTGTGTGTGTGTGTATGTGTTGTGAGTGTGTGATTTCATGCTCCTGTGCTACACAGGTATAAACGTCAATGTATATCTCCAGAATAAGGACAAAAATAGGTTTTTAAGATTCAAGGAAAACAGAAAAGTAAATAGGTTATTTGTCATTTGGCCAACAACTGGAAGGCAAAAATATAGGTCATGTTTATCACATTATAAACTTACCTGGACAACACGCCTCAATTGTCTCCAGACGAGGAAACTGGGCCAGAGAGCCTCAGGAGCGGCTCTCCTCGTTTATTCACGAGCTGGGAGGTTTTTTAGAGAGGAAATTTGCATAAAATTCAATTAAAGTGTCGCTCTAGGTCATCTGTTTTAGATATTCATACGACACTTATTCATTAGTTTGGAATTTTTAAGAAGCGAAAATTGCAATCTATATAGTTGCTTGTGTGTGTGGTGGTGCGTGGTGTATGTGTGTGTGTTTGTGTGTGTGTGTGTGTGTGTGTTGTGTGTGATGTGTGTGTGTGTGTGAGTGTAGTGTGTGGTGTGTGTGTGTGTGTGTGTTGTGAGTGTTGTACTCACCTATATATGGCATAAGGATTGATTCTAGCACCTGGCCCGCCTCTCCACTGACCTTTTGCTTCGTGAACCCTATCAATACCTTGTTTAAAGACTATGCATACGATTCCATGCCTCTTACCACTTTTCGCTGCTCAATGACTTTCAGAATAAAAACTTTCAGCTGACACAAAATGCCAGCATAAGAATAAAAATGGGGAGGGGGAGGAAGGGAGAGAGGGGAAGAGAGAGGGGGAGGGGGGGTGGGGGCTAAGTGCCAAAGGGAGACGGAAGGGAAAAGGGGGACACTGTAAAGCCAGTGGGTGAAGGGAGAAAAAAGAGGAAGAGGAAAGAGCCGCAACATGACTGGTGATCCAGCTCTTATTTCACTGGTGATTTTCTGCACAGCGTCACAGTTGACGCTATTTTTCGCGTCAGCCCGCTGCCGCGCTCACATCTGCATCCCAAAAGACTGGGGGGCAATAAATTATCCAGCACACAAGTTCCAAGTTCGAGAGATCAAGCGGCGAAACTATGAAGAGGTGAAACCTGGTAATTCCTTATTTCAGTGTCCCAAGTGCTCCTGGTGGTCCCACATATCTTATAGAGGTTCCAAGAGTCCTCCTTGGCCACCAGGGGATACAGACCTAACAAGGTAGATAACGGAACTAAGGCGTATAGAGACTGGTTTCAGAACGTAAGAGCCAAGAAACAGTAACAAGAATTTAATCAAAAGAGAATAGAGACAGAACATCTAGTGGAAATATTGGGTGCTAGATAAGCGCCAGTTAAAAGAATTTTAGGAAGTTTCTTGAATAAGTAAGGTAAGGAAAGTAACTCTTAGGTAGGACACCTTAAAACTTAAGAGAGGGAGGGGGCAAATGACACGGTGTCAGGGGAGAAAACCAAAGGCAGGAGGGGCAAAACACACGGTGTCAGAGAAACAAGAAGCTGTTGGGGATTTTTTCCTGTAGAAAAAATAATGGAAAAACTACAAACAACCAAGAAAAAAAAAGTAGAGAGTCAGATCAATTGAGTTAAAAAGTTTAACGAACCATTATTAAATAACCCCAACCCTTTAAATAAAAAAAAAAGGGAAAATGGTTAAAGCAAAGTGAATAAAAATGAAGAAAAAGTTGTTTTCTTCAACGGAGGGAAATTCACACAAGATTTTACCAAAGGACGAACCTCAGGACTTCTATTTTTTCCTAAAGAATATCCCTTTGGTCGAAAGGACATAGACGGGTGAATGCTGCGCTCATCTTAAAGGGGTAATGCCCAGGAACCTGAATTTTTCTCTGTCAAACGACAACTTCGTATGGGCTAATTTTCGTGGGGTCAAGGCAAAAACCACATTTCAAATGAAGTAAAAATTCTACTCAAAACCTTCAACACGCGAAATCATCCCAAGTAAACAAAAAGAACAAAAACTCGATGGACAGCAGTGCCTGAGTAATGAATTTTATTCCCTCGAATAAAAAAAAAAAAAGAACAGTAAAGAACCAAAAATGGGACAGACGACGAAACAGGAACCCCCTTTCTGATGGGACTATACGGCCCCAAGAAAAATGAAGTCCCGGCTACCCTACCGTCACACACGAAACAAAAACTGGCTCCACTGTCCCCTACACACGGAAACCCTTTCGAAAGGATAAAGCCAAGAGAGAATAGCGTGGGTGGGGGAAATCGTCATTTATTTTTCATTTTTATTTTTTTTTGTTTTTTTTTATTGTGTTTTTAACGCAGCCACAAGGAGTAGATGCGTCTTTATGCCGTGTGGACCGTGTTCTGGGAATTAGGCCCTTTTTCCCTTTTCCTTTAACGAATTGATTACTTTTAAAGGGCTGTGTATCCCGAACTTTGTGTAACACAATAATATTACAATGGTATATTAGGTAAGAATTACATATATTACGATCAGTTTTTATATAATTTTGGTTTTCGGAAGGCCCCCTGGCGTTCTTGGAAGCCGCCTGGGGGTTTTTTGAAAAACCCCCCTGACGTTTTCTGCAAGCTACCTGGGGGTTTTCTGAGGTCGCCTGGGGTTCTTTGAAAGCCACCTGGTGTTTTCTGCAAGCAACCTGGCTTTCTGTGGAAGCCGCCTGGCGTTCTGTGGAAGCCGCCTGGCGTTCTGTAGAAGCCGCCTGGCGTTCTGTAGAAGCCGCCTGGCGTTCTGTAGAAGCCACCTGGCGTTCTGTGGAAGCCAGCTGCACGTCGGCCGCTCCACCACTCTGATGGAATTCACAACTTTTATTCCTAATTAAAGAAAGTTTGGGAACAGCCGCAGCTTAAATTACAGTGATAACTTACGGGATAATCTTTTTCATATTCAGATAACTGGTGATTGCTACTTTCCTGGGCTCCGTCGACACAAGGAACACGAACAAAATATTTTTATAATCTTCGATGACGTGAGAGAGAGAGAGAGAGAGAGAGAGGAAAATTCAGCGACTTCTAGGAGAAAAATGTATTATTTTCCCCCCTCCGACTAAAATTCTGTCAGTAACAGATGTGTCCTTATGTCAGGCTTTGAGCTGGTATCCCGTCTTAAATGATTTAAATGCCCGTCCCTATATATATTACCACCTGCCCAGGATCCCACCCACAACAGTCGACTGGTTAATTCATCTCTCTCTACAAACATTGTATCTACATGCAGAAACAAATTGTTTTGCAGAACATTTCGGTTAATGGGGTTTCAAGCCTATCAACTCTACTACTACAGTCGGTAAATCTAAACTTAAACTTTTCACCGCCAGACAAGAATACTTTAACCTCTGAAAAACTGGGATTAAATTAAACTCTCACTTTATATACACTGAGAAATACACCTCTCAGTGTATATATCCTATGGAACAGTTGGCTAATACTTAGGTACCTACTTACTGCTAAGTCAGTAGGAGTAACAGGTATAAGGAAACATATCCAACTTGTTTACCTGTTACGCTTTTCGAATTCCCATATAATGTCAGGTATATGTGTATTTTAATTTTTAATATACAGTAAATTAACCCAAAATATATATCTGTATAATAGGGAATTTTGGTGTCGAGGTTCCCTTAGTGTGCAGCGCAGCGTCACTGCCGATCGCACTCGGCTTTGATGTGACGCCACTGCATTAATTAATCAATCTAGGTTACGATATAGCATTTACACTATACAGTGACATCAATAACCCATTACGTAGTGTAAAAGGCTTTCCTGTTGCAACATTCCCAGGAACGAAGATTCCAGAGATCTCCTTAAAGTTAGCAGTAAGTCATTTTATACTCAGAAACGAAAAAAAATGCCACGAAGAAAATAAGAAATAAAACATGATATACTTTCTGAAGATGTGTGTTTAAACACTTGAAATCGCTCAGGTGTTATTTCCTTTTTTTTTTCACTGTGATATTTTTTTTTCATAATTGCAATCAGGCGTTTTATTGTGATTTTTTCTATACTCGGAAATGATTCCTTGGTATTAACTCTCACGTACAGTTGTCTTTGTGTTCATCTCTTCTCAAGTTTTCCCAGATTCTAACTCCATAAAGATGACGGCTTGATGCCAGTGATGGCCTCTTGATTTAAAGAAGATTGGAGGCCTCTTGATTTAAAGAAGATTGGAGGCCTCTTGATTTAAAGAAGATTGGAGGCCTCTTGATTTAAAGAAGATTGGAGGCCTCTTGATTTAAAGAAGATTGGAGGCCTCTTGATTTAAAGAAGATTGGAGGCCTCTTGATTAAAGAAGATTGTAGGCCTCGATATAAAGAAGATTGGAGGCCTCTTGATTTAAAGAAGAATGGAGGCCTCGATTTAAAGAAGATTGGAGGCCTCTTGATTTAAAGAATCCTAATTTAGCTCCTCTTCCATGGGTCAAACCCTGTTTAACCAATATAATAATAATAATAATAATAATAATAATAATAATAATAATAATAATAATAATAAAAATAATAATAATAATAATAATAATAATAATAATATATTAATAATAATAAAATAATAATAATAATAAAATAATAATAAAATAATAATAATAATAATAATAATAATAATAATAATAATAATAATAATAATAATAATAATAAAGAACAAAAGGGTACAACACCGTGACTGAAACAATACACAAATAACCCGACCCGAAACGTCGTTTCGGGTCGACTTGGACCATTTACAATTTGGACCGAAACGTCGTCGTACGACGTTGTTTTCGAACTATTACATTTCAGTCAACCTTGACGAAAATTGTTCTCATTTGTGAAAACTTGTTGGCATTTTTATTCTGTCAGAGCGAGGGTCAAAAACTTCATTAGCATATCCCAGCAGGTGGATGAGAGAGAGAGGGAGAGAGAGACAGAGAGAGAGAGAGAGAGAGAGAGAGAGAGAGAGAGAGAGAGAGAGAGAGAGAGAGAGAGAGAGAGAGAGAGAGAGAGAGAGAGAGAGAGAGAGAGAGAGAGCATCCACTTAGTATTAATACGTGCTTATACCCCCGTATTGAAAACAACCATTACCAGGAATATCCATAATGGATATGGGTGCTTCTCTCTCTCTCTCTCTCTCTCTCTCTCTCTCTCTCTCCGTGGAGTGTTCGTGTGACTTCAAGGCGACGACGACGATGATACGGTGGATAGTTATCGTCGGTTATCATAGGTAGCGACGACCGTGATTGCTGGTCATGGCGTTAGCAGTAGCGTCTGTTGCTGCTGGTCATGAAAACAGTAGCGTCTGTTGCTGCTGGTCATGAAAACAGTAGCATTTGTTGCTGCTCGTGGTCTTGGACAACGGCATCGTCTGTTGGTGTTGGTTTTCAGGAGGCCAGTTCCTGTATTTACTTGTCAGCATAGTTGCTGATCCCCTGTATATGTATGTTATCTGAGTATCATAGTTAGTACCATCCATATGTTTTACATACATGACCCCTTGCTAGGCTCAGTGACTAGCATGTGTGACGTCACGTGATGCTGCATGAGTGCGTGGGATGCGCTGTCCCACTCTCAGTTCCCCGTAATCCTACCAGGCAACAGGACAGGCAGGTTGGGCTTCCTCTCTTCACACTCTGCTAATATAAGTGTTATCATCCAACAAGTGTGTTTACTTCAACCATCACGTCTCCACGAACCCTCCCAACAAATGGTGGCAGCGGAGGGCCTGTAATTCTGACGATTATAGCGATTTCTGAAGATAAATTTCTACTGAGCCGGTCGCCATTTCTTGAACGCTTAGGCCTGCCGAGACGAGTGACGCTTCACATCCCAGTCAAGCGTCCACCAGCCTGTTTGCTTCCTACTTTCTGGTCAGTCTTTGTCTTAGTGTTTTATTTGCTTATTTGCATTACTTCCGAAGGGTTGACCCGGGTTTGCAAATTAAGCCAAGCTACCAAGCCAGTCTGTGGGGGAGAGTCCAGCCCTACACCATCCAGCCTGTTTTAAGTACCAGCCTTGCCTGCTAAGCCAGCTTTCCACCCCTGCTGTGATCATCGTTACAAGTTCTCAAGCCAGTCTGTGTGAAGGGAGCAAGGGATAGTGTATCAAAAAGTGCAGAATGCCCATACCACAACAGATGACTCGAAACTATCTAGTCACCCACATAGTGCTAAACCAGACCCATCCCCCAGTCATAGCACTAATACCCACAGCACTGGTGCTGGCCCAGGCTCCCCCAGTCATAGCACTAATACCCACAGTGCTGGTGCTGGCCCAGGCTCAGCCCCCAGCCCCAGTGCTGACTCAGACCCAGCCCCCAGCCTTACTGCCAGCCCAGACTCTACTAGGGACCCTACCACAACCACCACTAAAACCGTAAATATACAACCATCATTGCACAAGACCGTGGCCCACAGTACAGATGTTGGAGAGGAGTCTCCTCCTTCTTCCTCTGTTAGGTAAGACACATATGCAACAGTTAGGTATCTTTATTATGAAACGTTTCGCCTACACAGTAGGCTTCTTCAGTCAAGTACAGAAAAGTTGATAGAAGCAGAAGATACTTGAAGACGATGTAATCAGTCCATCACCCTTAAAGTTTTGAGGTGGTCAGTCCCTCAGTCTGGAGAAGAGCATTGTTCCATAGTATGAAACAATATGGAGAAGAAGTGACAGGATGGAGCTTTTTATAGCGCCAAGAGGTGAGACGTAGGCCACTAGGAGAGGTAAGAACTCAGATGTTGAGAAGTCAGGTCCCTCTCAAATCCAGCCCCTCTCACTAGTGGAAGTTGTCGAAGTTGATTGCAGGTCTGTACCAAGATACCCTTGTGTTGCAGTGTCTGACAGATTGAACATTAAAATGGTATAAAATACCGACAGGTTGTTAGGTAAGACACATATGCAACAGTTAGGTATCTTTATTATGAAACGTTTCGCCTACACAGTAGGCTTCTTCAGTCAAGTACAGAAAAGTTGATAGAAGCAGAAGATACTTGAAGACGATGTAATCAGTCCATCACCCTTAAAGTTTTGAGGTGGTCAGTCCCTCAGTCTGGAGAAGAGCATTGTTCCAAATCCTGTCACTTCTTCTCCATATTGTTTCATACTAGGAACAATGCTCTTCTCCAGACTGAGGGACTGACCACCTCAAAATTTTAAGGGTGATGGACTGATTACATCGTCTTCAAGTATCTTCTGCTTCTATCAACTTTTCTGTACTTGACTGAAGAAGCCTACTGTGTAGGCGAAACGTTTCATAATAAAGATACCTAACTGTTGCATATGTGTCTTACCTAACAACCTGTCGGTATTTTATACCATTTTAATGTTCAATCTGTCAGACACTGCAACACAAGGGTATCTTGGTACAGACCTGCAATCAACTTCGACAACTTCCACTAGTGAGAGGGGCTGGATTTGAGAGGGACCTGACTTCTCAACATCTGAGTTCTTACCTCTCCTAGTGGCCTACGTCTCACCTCTTGGCGCTATAAAAAGCTCCATCCTGTCACTTCTTCTCCATATTGTTTCTCCAGACTGAGGGACTGACCACCTCAAAACTTTAAGGGTGATGGACTGATTACATCGTCTTCAAGTATCTTCTGCTTCTATCAACTTTTCTGTACTTGACTGAAGAAGCCTACTGTGTAGGCGAAACGTTTCATAATAAAGATACCTAACTGTTGCATATGTGTCTTACCTAACAACCTGTCGGTATTTTATACCATTTTAATGTTCAATCTGTCAGACACTGCAACACAAGGGTATCTTGGTACAGACCTGCAATCAACTTCGACAACTTCCACTAGTGAGAGGGGCTGGATTTGAGAGGGACCTGACTTCTCAACATCTGAGTTCTTACCTCTCCTAGTGGCCTACGTCTCACCTCTTGGCGCTATAAAAAGCTCCATCCTGTCACTTCTTCTCCATATTGTTTCTCCAGACTGAGGGACTGACCACCTCAAAACTTTAAGGGTGATGGACTGATTACATCGTCTTCAAGTATCTTCTGCTTCTATCAACTTTTCTGTACTTGACTGAAGAAGCCTACTGTGTAGGCGAAACGTTTCATAATAAAGATACCTAACTGTTGCATATGTGTCTTACCTAACAACCTGTCGGTATTTTATACCATTTTAATGTTCCTTCTTCCTCTACTGAGGAAAGTAGATGGAATCCAGGAGAGGGTGGCCCTGGCTTGGATACTGAGGATTATAGTGCAGTCCCAGAACCTGCAGAAATTGACAACACACCTCCCAACAATTCTCAACCAAAGGTGAATTTGTGCAAATATTATGCTTGGGGCATCTGTAAGCATGGAATAACAGGAAAAAAAATGGGACATGCAACTTTGAGCATCCCAAAAAATGTAGCGACCTCCTGTCTAAAGGAGTGTGTCGTTCTTCTTCCTGTACTTTCTTTCACCCAAAAATGTGTCACTCCTCGGTCCTACAGAAGCAGTGTTACAACATCAACTCCCTGCATACCATCAAAAAGGGGACCGGAGGCACAGACCCCACAAGACAAACAATAGTGCTACACAACCCAAACCAGGTGTTTTTTTTAGGGGCGGGAAAACGGAAAAAGAAAGGGAAAGAAAAAAAACAAAAATGTCCACCACCTTGGGCCTTTTGGAGGAGGCACGCCAGTGCCACCCTGGCCTCCAAATTACAACCTGATCCCAATAACAAAATCCCCCCAACCCAAACACAGAATACAACCTCGTTCAATTTCTAATATACGGGGCCCTTTAAAGCCATCCACCAACAACAAAATACCTTTTATCAGTGGACTTCTAGAGGATCAAATGAAATTTTGCAGCCTTCACAGAGACTCACAAAAAGTCACTTTGACGTGAAATAGGATAATGGTTAAAACCCTTTTTTTAATTAAATAAAGGGCCAAAAAGGGGGGGGGGGTGCCTTATTTCAAAGAACCCTCACTGCAGGGAGTTGCTAAAACACCAAAAATGAGGTATTGAATTTTTCTCAATAAAAGATCAGAACCAAAACCTATCTTGGGGTTGTACAAAAGCCCCAAGCAACCTCACAACATTAAAGGGGAACAGCACTAAAAATTGATTATTTCTGATAACCTTCCACTCCACCCCAAACTCTTACTGCTTGGTGATTTTAACTTAGGCAAACAAAATGAAAATTACAAATAAGTTATAGCGAAACAATCCCCTACTGAGGTAGCGCAGATAAAGGTCACACCCCCAAATGACTACTAATCTCTGCAGAAACCACCTAACCACGATATGGAGCCCCCAAGACAGAAAACACACTTGATCTTATCTTCACAAAAAAAAGGACCGATAAAAGACTAAGAATATCAAAAACAAATAAATTTCCCAATCACAACCTAATCGAAGTCCAGACGTCAGCATAGGGGTCCTGACAGCAGAATCTTACCCCGTGAAGGGTTTTTTCACAAAATACAACTTAACAAAAGAACATCAACTGGACAGGAAAAACCCGTCCTGAACAAAACAGTTTGGGGAAATATTTAAATGACATGGCCAAACCCGGGCTTGAAAAACAACTTTCTGGGAGCTGAAACATGTTCTAGGCATATTCCCCAAGAAAGAAGAAAGGGAGGGGTAAACGGAGGGAGAAAAACCCCCCTCTACAGAAGACACGAAGTCAAAAACTCCTCAGGGGTGCTGAATACTGATACACGAAAGGAGGGGCCCGACCAGGAAGTGGAAAAATACGAACTTTAAAATTTTAAAAGACTCTTACACAAATAACCCCACAAAAAAGAGAGAAGCTTACGACACTTTCGGTCCGACTTGGACCCTGTGACTTTGTCATTGTCCAAATCTACCGAAACTCGTCGTAAGCTTCTCTCTTTTGTTATTAAAAGACCCCCTTACAGGAACCAGGGGAGGCAGGGGAGCTTTTAAAGCATTTGTGAAAAAGAAAAAAATTCAAAATTTTTCTTTTCAATGCCAAAAAACAAGGCAAAACCAATCATATCGGGGCCCCCTTTTCCAAAGATGGGAAAAACACAGATGGCAACAAGAAAAGAGGAAATATTTAAAACCCCGTACACCTTTTTTTAGTGAACCACTAAACGGGCTGGGGATCGCGCCCAAATGATTCTTCTGAGTGAGCCCAAAACTCCATAAAAGTATGTCAGATTCCGACATTTCCCTAACTCCGAAGATTTTCGAAAAAACCATTGACAACATGCCCATACACCGCCCCGGGGCCCCGACTCGGGAACTCTGTTTCATTAAGAAACTGCAAGAAACCCCTCTCGCGGCCCTAAAGTAACAAGGAGGAGGGGCTTGGGCAGGGAAATTCACAGTCACTTAAAAAGGGAAAGCCCCACTCCACAAAGGGGGCAGCAAAGCATTAGCTAAGAACTATAGACCAATAACTCTGACGTCCCACATCATAAAGATCTTTGAAAGAGGTGCTAAGAAGCAGGATTGCAAATCACCTGGATTCCCAAAATCTGCACAATCCAGGGCAACATGGGTTCAGGGCAGGTCGCTCCTGCCTCCCACAACTACTGGATCACTATGATATGGCCTTGTTGCACTGGAAGAAAATCAGAATGCAGATGTAATATACACAGACTTTGCAAAAGCATTTGACAAATGCGATCATGGCGTAATAGCCCATAAAATACGTGCTAAAGGAATAACTGGGAAAGTGGGGAGATGGATCTTCAACTTCCTAACAAATCGAACACAAAGAGTAGTGGTCAACAGAGTTAAATCGGAGGCTGCCATAGGAAGAGCTCTGTTCCACAAGGCACAGTACTCGCCCCCATCTTATTTCCTTATCCTCATATCAGACATACACAGAGATATACATCACAGCACCATATCATCCTTTGCGGATGATACTAGGATTCTGCATAGGTTGTCAATCTGCTAAGGACGCGGTTAACCTCCAAGAAGATATAAACAAAGTTTTCCAGTGGGCAACGGTAAACAATATGATGTTCAATGAGGGCAAATTCAAACTACCCGGTATGGAAAACTGGAGGAATAATAACTAAAACCCAGAGTATACTACAGACTCTGGCCATACAATAAAAGCGGAAAAATAATGTAGGGACCTGGGATAGTAATGTCGAGGATCTCACTTCAAGGATCACACATGCCACGATCGCAAGTGCAAAGAAAATAAATAGGATGGATAATGAGAACGTTCAAAACGAGAGTCCAAGACAATGATGACCCTTTTTTCAAATCACTTGTTCTCTCTGGGCTGAAATCTGCGGTACATTAAAAAACCCATTCAAAGCAGGTGAAATCGCAGATCTAGAGAGTGACAGAGATCCTTTACTGCACGTATAAGTTCGGGTAAAGCACCTTAATACGGGGAAAATGCTTGGAAGCACTTGACTTGTACTCGTTGGAACCAGGGGGAGAGATGATCAAATTTCTACACTTGGAAAATCTGGAAGGAATGGCCCCAAAATCTGCACACAGAAATCATTTCCCTACAAAGTAAAAGACTGGGCGGGGCGATGCAAAATGCCCCCAATAAAACGAGGGGGCCTTTGGGTAACAAAGGGGAAAACACCATAATGTCCGGGGCCCAAGACTGTTCAACAGCCTCCCATCAAGCATTAGGGGAATTGCCAATAAACCCCTGGCTGCTTTCAAGAGAGAGCTGGATAGATACCTAAAGTCAGTGCCGGAACAGCAGGGCTGTGGCTCGTACGTTGGGCTGCATGCGGCCAGCAGTAACAGCCTAATTGATCAGGCCCTGATCCATCGGGAGGCCTGGTCATGGACCGGGCCGCGGGGGCGTTGATCCCCGGAATAACCTCCAGGTACCTCCAGGTAAGCAAGCCAGCAACTAACCCAGGTGATTTAACCCAGTACTCAAGCAAGCCACGTGAGTTCCAGCCTTCACCGTCACTTTGTGCTTCCAGTTCTAGCTGTTCTGAGTGCTTTACAATCCCTGTGGTGTTGTGGTATTTTTTGTTTTTTTTAAGCCAGTCTGGCTTAGAATATTTTCGTGCTTAGTGTGGGTGTCACTTGGGTTTACGCCGCTCATCCCGTAGGCCCACCCAGGCAACAGGACAGGCAGGTTGGGCTTCCTCTCTTCACACTCTGCTAATATAAGTGTTATCATCCAACAAGTGTGTTTACTTTAACCATCACATCTCCACGAACCTTCCCAACATACTGGTCTGTCTTCACAAGGGCAGACTCTGTATGTAACGATCTTCACAACGGCTGAGTATCTGATGATCGTCACAGCAGCAGCGTCTGAAGTTACTGATCAAGCTAGTGTGAAGACATACTCTGCGAGGTTGAACCAACGATACCTTCTATCGAGCAATTCTATCAGCAGATTAAGGAGGAGCTGAGGGTGGCTAAGCTCGAGATACAATTGATTGAGGAAAAGAAGAGGAGTCGTAGTAATCCTCCTGTTGTGAATCCTCAGGTCAAGAAAGGAAGCTGGACAGTGGCCAGGCAGCATGGAATGAAGCTAAGGATCAAGACGGATGGAGAGGTAGAAACGACAAAGAACCAGGAGACTGCTGTGGAAACGTCGAACCCATGCTCTGTGCTACCTGACGAATATGAGTATACTATTGGGAACGACACGATGAAGAACACCAAGGAAAGAGCATTGTGCTTGTTGGAGACAGTCAGGTTAAGTAGATGGACAGGGCTTTCTGCTTGAAGCACAGGAGTAAGAGACAGAGGGCTTGATTTCCTGGGGCTAGGATGGAGGATATTGTCAGCAGGCTTGACAGCATCATGAATGGTAATGGGATCAATCCTATTATCTGCCTCAGTGTTAGAGGCAATAATGTAGTTAAGCTTAGAAGTGATGATTTAGTTAGAAGGTACAGATCAGCAATTGACATAATTAGGAAGAAGGGAGGGAGACTTTTAAATGCGGTATTTTGCCAAGAAGGGGTGTTGAAAATGAATGGCTTCCCAGAGCAATTGGTACTAATTGTTGGCTGGACAAACATTGTAAAGATAATGCAGTACCATTCATTGACAACTGGGACCACTTCCACGGTAGAAAAGACATGTATGCCAGGGATGGGGTTCACTTATCCAAGGATAGTACAATTGAGGGATGTTGTTAGAGCTTTAAACTGAGATTATTTAGAGGTATGTGCCAAGGAAGGGAAAATAATGATTGTGGAAATATTAATTTAGGCTTTGATATCATGAATCTTAAGAATAACAGTCTTCAAGCAACAATGGGTAACGATGATAACAGAAACTGAAAAAGCAAAGCTGAATAGGGAAAAGATGCAGAAGAAAAAAAAACACATTAATATATTTTATACCAACAGCCAAAGTGCCAGGAATAAAATTAATGAATTACGTTTGGTAGCGTGTGCGGGTAACTTTGATGTTATTGCAATAACTGAAACATGGTATATTTTAAAGAGTTGGGACATGACTGCTCAGTGCCATATTCAAGAGTTTAAAATATTCCATGTAGATAGATATAACGAGAAGAGGGGTGGAGTAGCTTTATATGTACAAGAAAATCTAAATTATTGCATAAAAGGAGGTATAAAAATAGACGGATTAGTCACAGAATCTGTTTGGGTATAATTTCTAGGAAGTCAAGAAAAATTAATTATATGTGTAACATACTGACCTCCAGACTTAGAAAGTGATGGAGACTTCTTTGGGACGAAAACGTAGTAATAGTAGGGGATTTTTAACTTTAATCAAACTGACTGGACTTCTTTGACCAGTAATTTGGAGTCCAATGACTTTCAGAAAGCAGTCCTGAAAGTCTGCTTTCTGAAACAGTGTGTAACAGAGTCTACCAGAGGTAATAATTTGCTCCATCAAGTCTTGTCAAATAAAGAAACCCTCGTAAATAATCTGGAGACCACTGAAGAGCTTGGACCAAGAGGGACTACAAGAATAAAGATAATACGGTAAAAGTCCCCGATTTTGTTCTGCCGATTTTAATGGACTTAGGAAACACTTGTCTGATCTTTACTGGGGTAATCTACCTAACGATTTTATTAACGATGATCATACTTACGATAACAAAGGGATCTGCGTCAATGACTTATTTCCTAATGGATGAATAGGAGATTAAAGCATCTATTAGGAAGAAAAATTGGAGTTTATTGGCGCATCAAAAAAGGAGAGGTTAACCTTATTGACCACTATGTTAATTTTAAAAGAGAAGAAAAAAAGAGGATGAGAAAGGTTGATGATGAAGAAAAGACTAATCTAAAAGGGTTCTTTCAAGTGTATAGGACAAAGGTCAGGAAAAAGTAGGAATTGGGGATGGACAGCTGACTGATAATGAACAAGAAATGTGTTCTCTGTTTAATGGTTATTTCGTGTCGGTCTTTACACAAGAAGACATAAATGATATCCTAGAAATTAACAATTATTCAGTTGCTAAAGAAAGCAAAAAGTAATATTACTGTCACAAAGGACATGGTTATCAAATAGGTTGATAAAATGAAACGAAAGTCCCTGGGCCCCGTTGAATTATTTTCAAGGGAAATTAATGAATACAGATTGGAATTTAATCAGCAGTTAACGAGCGTGTTTAATGCGTCCATCTAGACTGGTGTTGTGCCAGAGATGTGGAAGATGGCTAATGTAATTCCTATATTTAAATCAGGGGAGAAGTACATTCCAGCAACTTACTGTCCAATAAACCTGACGTCTATAGGAGGCAAATTATTAGAATCAGTTATAACTGATATTGAAATAAATGATATAAAATACCGACACAATGGAAATATAAACACATATGCAGTATAATGTTATCCTTTATTGACTACGTTTCGCCCACACAGTGGGCTTTTTCAAGTCACAAACAGATCTACCTGGGGTGGAAGGGACGCGAGTATTTATAGTCAGGTTCAGAATGCTGAGGTCAGGTGGAGAATGCTGCATCTGATGATGTACCGAGTAGGGTTATAGAGTCTAAAATCTTGGATAGCTTGGAAATGAGATTGGATAAGTTTGTGAGCAGACCTTCTACAGTGTTCTTCCATTCCTGTGTTCTTATGTGGGATAGCGATGAAGAAGTTTCTTGGCAAGTGGTTCAGCTATGTTATAGAAGCCACTATTCTGGCTGAAGTTGTCGGATATAGAAATAAGTGATGATTCCAGGACTCTTCGGTATTGAGTGTTGTCTTCTGTGGCGATAAGTCTTGAGTTTCTGTAGTTTATCAAGTGGTTGTGTGAATTACGGTGTTGTACACAGGCATTCCTTGTGTCGTCAGACCTGCTTGCGTACTGGTGTTCTGAAATACGTGTTTGGAGGTCCCTTGATGTTTCGCCCACGTATAATTTGTTGCAGTCATTACAAGGGATTATGTATACCCCTGCAGAGGGTGGAAGCTTGTCCTGTCTATCGCTTGTAATGTCCTTGATGGTCGTGGTTGTGGAGGTAGATACTTGGAATGAGGTATTGGAAAAGATGTTGGAAACGTGTTTGGCAATGGAGTTGGTGGGGAGGACTATGTATCTCTTCTCGGCAGTGTCTTCTCTGGGTGTGTTGAAGATGTTTAATGCCCGTCGTCTGCAGTCTCTGATGAAGTGACGAGGATAGTGGAGTTTAGAAAATACTTGTTCAATTATCGTGCATTCTTCTTCAAGAAACTCATTGCTGTAGATTCTGAGTGCAAGCAGGAAGAAGCCTATAATTACACCACGTTTAGTTTTGGTGTCGTGGTGAGAGTAGAAGTGGAGAAGATCTTTTTGGTTGGTGGGTTTTCGATAGACTTTAAAACGAAGTTCGGGTCATTTTGCGGCAAAACATAAAGGAAAGGGAGGTGTTGTCGACTTCTTCTTCAAGTGGAACTGGATTGAAGGCTCGACCTGGTTTAAGCTTTGTTTTGAAGCGTTTAGGAGTTATGAGGAGAATTCGTTTAACATAACGGAGCCGGTGACAGCGAAGAATAATGGTGGAGAAACGTTCGGCTTCTAGTGTCCATGTATAGGTCCCCGGGCCGCACTGGGTGGAACCCAAATGGGAAAGTCCAAAAGTCTGTGAAAGAGGTGATTTTCAAAAGGAGAAACACGAAAAACCAAAATAGTTCCCAAGGTTGAACTATGCATAATTTGATAATGATTCCAACATGGATTTACAAAAGGTTGTTCTGCCTGACAAATTTATGAGTTTCTTCAATAAATACATTTGAAAAGCATGTTGTTAGTAAGACACATATGCCCAACACTAGATCTTATTATGAACACGTTTCGAGCCTACACATGTAGCTTCTTCAGTTCAGTATAGATAAGTAGTAGAAGCAAGAAGATACTTGAGACGATGTTATCAGTCCATCACCCTTAAAGTTTGAGGTGGTCACTTCCGCTCAGTCTGGAGAAGAGCATTGTATCCCTTAATGGAAACAATATGGAGATGAGTGATCAGAATTGTGCTAAGTCTGTCACTTACTCCATGTTATATAATTGGAACGATGCTCTTCTCCAGAACTGAGGGAACTTCCACCTCAAATCTTTAAGGTGATGACTGATTACATGGTCTTCAGTACTTCTGCTTCTATCAACTTTTCTGTACTTGATGAAGAAGCCACTGTGTAGGCGAACGTTATTCATAATTAAAGATACAACTGTTGCATATGTGTCTTACCTGACACTGCGGTATTGTTTCTACCATTTTAATGTTTCAATTTGAGGCAGTATACGAGTAGAAGATAATGTTATTGTTTAATTGGATTTCAGCATAGCCTTCCATAAGAGTTACCATCTCACAAAAGACTCTTAAGAAAAGTGGCAGCTCATGATAATAGAAAGCAGAGAGTTTCCATTAATGGGGTCAAATCTGAAGGGAAATTGGTGACCAGTGGCGTTCCACAAGGATCAGTTTTAGGCCCACTGTTGTTCATAATTTACATTAATAACCTTGGTGAAGGAATTACAAGGATACCAGTGAACTCCAGAAGGATTTGGACAAATTAATGTCCTTGTCTGAAAAGTGGTGAAAGTTTAATGTTGGTCAAGTACAATCAGTCCTTGGGAATGAAAATTCCTTAAGATATAAATTCAGTGAAGAAGAGCTTGATCATACAGAATGTGAAAAAGACTTGGGAGTCATGATAAGCAGAAATCTAAAACCAAGACAGCAGTGCCTAAGTGTGTGCAATAAGGCTAACAGATTACTAGGATAAATTTCAATAAGTATAAGTAACAGAAGACTAAAAGTTATTATACTGCTCTATACATCACTAGTAAGGCCTCATTTGGATTATGGCGCTCAGTTCTGGTCTCCTTGCTATAGGATGGATATAGATTCATTGGAGAACTTACAGAGAAAAATGACTAAAATGATTTACTGTATAAGGAATCTCCTATATGAAGATAGACTTAGAACCTTGAATATTCACTCTCTGGAGAGATGTAGAATGAGGGGAGATGATATTAATAAAGTACTGTGGATATCAAACCAGGTAAGAACCAGAAATAACAGATTTAAGTTAGATAAATTTAGATTTAGAAAGGACATAGGTAAGTATTGGTTTTCGAACAGAGTTGTGGATGCGTGGAACAATCTTCCGAGTAGGGTGATAGAGGCTAGGACCTTGGGTGGCTTTAAAAAGCGATTGGACAAATATATGAGGAGGGGCTGGGTTTGATTAGTGTGATAAATAGTTTTGAAAACCGACAAGATGAAGGTTGAGACACTTATTCAACTATGGGAATTTTTATTAAGGAAACGTTTCGCCACACAGTGGCTTCATATGTTGCATAAATGTCTCAGTCTTTTAAAATGAACATATTGGTCAATAAGGCTAACTTCTCCTCTTTCGATGAGTCTATAGATTCCTCTTTTCTCCCCTAATAGATGCTTTAGCCTCCCGCTAACCCATTTGGGATCATTATTATTTGACCTAATTTTTCTCTGGGGAATATATATACTCAAAGCACATTGTACATTATTAAGAAACAAATCATGAACGCAGATTCCTTCGTAATCTTAAGTATGATCATCGTCAATAAAATCATTAGCTAGATAACCCCAATTGAGATTAAACAGGTGTTCCCTAAGTCTAATATAATCGGCAGAACAAAAATCGGGGACTTTTACCGCGTTATCCTTCTTCTCGTACTCCCAGGTAATGTTAAAAGTAATATTCATTCAGTGATAGGTATACTGAATAGGTATACTGATAGGTATACAATACCGACAAGATAAAAGTTAAGACACATGTGGAACATCAGGGTATCTTTGTTGTAGACGATTCGCCATCCAGTGGTTTTATCAATACAGATTCTAGGACATAACTTCAAGACAGTAGAATTATATACAAAAGATGAGGTAATCAGTCCCTCAGCCTTGGAGTTGGTGTGAAGAGCACCGTAGTTGTGGAGATTCTGGAGCACAAACAAGGAGGCTGGCGCTTATATAGGCGTCAGGTGGATAGGGACGTGTAGCAGGCGAGGGCATAGTCACCGGTAGGCGGAATTCCCCAGTGGAAGTAGGTCATACTCAAAGGGATGAGTTAGTTGTAGTAGCCGTGAAGGTCATGTACATGTCCTCTGAATCAAGATTCCATGATGTTGCAGTGTCTGACAAGTTGTACATGCATGGTATACAATACCGACAAGATGAAAGTTATGACACAACTACGGTGCTCTTCACACCAACTCCAAGGCTGAGGGACTGATTATCTCATCTTTTGTATATAATTCTACTGTCTTGAAGTTATGTCCTAGAATCTGTATTGATAAAGCCACTGGATGGCGTAACGTCTACAATAACGATACCCAGATGTTGCACGTGTGTCCTAACTTTCATCTGTTACACACTGTTTCAGAAAACAGTCCTGAACTACTTCCATAAAGTCACTGGACTCCAGATTACCGGCCAAAGAAGTCCAGTCAATTTGACTAAAGTTAAAATCCCTTACTATCACTACATAGTTATGTCTAGAAGACCTAACAATTTCGTCCCAAAGAATTTCCCCCTATCGTGATCCAAGAATAGAATTAGTTTTTCTTGACCTTCTAGAAATTCTGCCCATACAGATTCTGTTACTGATCCATCTATTTTTATACCTGTTTTTATGCAACAATTAATATTTTTTCGTACATATAGTGCAACTCCACCTCCTTTCCCGTTATATCTATCTACATGGAACAACTTAAACCCTTAAATATGACACTCAGTAATCATATCCCGACTCTTTAAATTATACCATATTTCAGTTATTGCAGTGACATCAAAGTTCCCAGCACACGCTACCAAACGTAATTCATTAATCTTATTTCTTGTACTTCGACTGTTAGCATAAAATACATTAATGTGTTTTTTTCTTCTGTACCTTTTTCCTATTAACCTTTGCTTTTACACAATTTCTGTAATTATCATTACCCAGTGTTACTCGATGACTGTTATTATTAAGATTCATAGTATCAAAGCCTAAGTCAATATTTCTACTCTCATTATCCATTCCTAAGCCCATACCTTTAACTAATCCTAGTTTAAAGTCTTAACAACACCCTAAACTGAACTAGCAAGAAAACCCACGCCTGCCCTTGATAAGTGAACCCCATCCCTGGCATACATATCATTTCTACCGTAGAAGTGGTCCCAGTTGTCAATGAATGGTACTGCATTATCCTTACAGTGTTTGTCCAGCCAATAATTAATACCAATTGCTCTGGACAACCATTCATTTCCAACATCCCTTCTTAGCAAAATGCCGCACATATAACAGAGCGCCTTTCGTTCTTCCTAATTATGTCTATTGCTGTCCTGTACCTTCTAACTAAATCCTCACTTCTACGCTTGCCTACGTCATTGCCTCCAGCACTGAGGCAGAAAATAGGATTGAACTCATTACCATTCATGATGTCATGCCGGTTAACAATATCTTCTATCCCAGCCCCAGGAAAGCAAACTCTCTGTCCTTCAAGCAGAAGGCCCTATCCATGTACCTAATCTGACGAAACACGGTCAACTCTCAATTAAGACTCCTTTGTAGTTTAGCCTTGCAAACGTAACTGAAAAAAAATAATGCTCCCAAAATTGCTTAGCGCTTGAAAAATGCCTTCACAACACAATCCATTAAATTCTGGATAGACCTTTTAGAATTCGTAGTGTGGAAGTTAGGAGGAGGTGCGGGATTGCCAAAACTGTTGTCCAGAGGGCTGAGGAAGGGTTGTTGAGGTGGTTCGGACATGTAGAGAGAATGGAACGAAACAGAATGACTTCGAGCGTGTATAAATCTGTAGTGGAGGGAAGGCAGGGTAGGGATCGGCCTAGGAAAGGTTGGAGGGAGGGGGTAAAGGTTTTGTGTGCGAGGAGCCTGGACTTCCAGCAAGCATGCGTGAGCGTATTTGATAGGAGTGAATGGAGACAAATAGTTTTTAATTCTTGACGTACTGTTGGAGTGTGAGCAAAGTATCGTTTATGAAGGGATTCAGGGAAACCGACAGGTAGGACCTGAGTCCTGGAGATGGGAAGTACAGTGTCTGTACTCTGCAGTTTAAAAACTGTAGTGTAAAGCACCCCTCTGGCAAGACAGTGCTGGAGTGAATGATAATGAAAGTTTTTCTTTTTCGGGCCACCCTGCCTTGGTGGGAATCGGCCGATGTGTTAATAAAAAAAATAAAACCTTTTCAATATCAGTTACAAGAAAGTTCACAATATGGAGTAGCCTTAACTGAGGGTCTACTGCTGCAGGAAGCACCACAGTGTGCTGATATCTGCTGCGCCTCGTTCAGCCACAGTAACAATGGCACCCTGATTGCAAGACAGCAGTCACCTGTGTCCCAACTACTGGGCCGGAATTACTAGACCCCAGACACAGGGCAGGAATCACGTGGCACCAGCCACTGGGTCGGAAACACCAAGCTCCAGTCATTGGGTTCAGAGACACCCACTCTCCGAGGCGCCAATAAATAGGTCAACACACATACATATGGTCAGGCCAACCCATTCCCTCCTTGAAGGATTCTCATCTCCTGCCGGGTCACTGGGTGGTGTCGCCTCGCATCTGCCTCCATTATTTATGCTCTTGGATGCCTTGTTCCCGATCATTGCTCCACGTTCTCATTTGTGATGCTCGTTTGCATAAATTACTCGACGGTGTATCGGGTTATTGGTTGGAGCCTTGCTTGAGCCTTTACCACACTGCTGGGGGTAGTTACCCTCCTTCAACAGCGGTCATTCTGGCTAAATATCACCTCTGTATCCAACACTAATGCCTTTTTAATAACACTCCAAGTTGGTATCGTTTTATTTCTGCCGTACTGATGTTAGTCGATTTCTCTTGTGTACGTTACTGAAGATTATTGTAACAAGAGTTTACCATTTATAACAGAACGTAACACAAAACATTCTTATTCTGGTGGAACATGATCTGTCATGGATACATACACAGAGAGGTACGTATCTCTCATTGTATATATACTGAGTGCTGTGCATCTCTGTGTTTATACACCGAGTGCTGTATATCTCTCTACTCACCTAATTGTACTCACCTAATTGTGGTTGCAGGGTTCGAGACTCAGTTCCTGGCCCCGCCTCTTCACTGAGTGCTACTAGGTCCTCTCTCTCCCTGCTCCATCAGCTTTATCATACCTCATCTTAAAGCTATGTATGGTTCCTGCCTCCGCTACCTCACTTGCTAGGCTATTCCACTTCCTGACTACTCTATGACTGAAGAAATACTTCCTAATATCCCTTTGACTCACCTGGGTTTTCAACTTCCATTTGTGACCCCTTGTTTCTGTGTCCCCTCTCCGGAACATTCTGTCTCTGTCCACCTTGTCTATTCCACGCAGTATTTTGTATGTTGTTATTATGTCTCCCCCAACCCTCCTGTCCTCCTTTGTCGTCAGGCCGAGTTCCCTTAACCTTTCTTCGTAGGACATTCCCCTGAGCTCTTGAACTAACCTTGTCGCAAACCTTTGCATTTTCTTTAATTTCTTGACGTGCTTGATCAAGCGTGGGTTCCAAACTGGTGCTGCATACTCCAATATGGGCCTGACGTACACGGTGCAGTGTCTTGAACGATTCCTTACTAAGGTATCGGAACGCTATTCTCTGGTTTGCCAGGCGCCCATATGCTGCAGCAGTTATCTGGTTGATGTGTGCTTCCGGAGACGTGTTCTGTGTTATACACACCCCAAGATCTTTCTCCTTGAGCGAGGTTTGCAGTCTTTGGCCACCTAGCCTATACTCCGTCTGCGTCTAAACCTTCCATCATGTCATACACATATACCAGAAATAGCACTGGTCCTAGGACCGACCCCTGTGGGACCCAGCTCGCCACAGGTGCCCACTGTGATACCTCATCACGTACCATGACTCGTTGTTGCCTCCCTGTCAGGTATTCTCTGATCCATTGCAGTGCCCTTCCTGTTATACGCGCCTGATCTAGCTTCTGCACCAATCTCCTGTGAGGAACTGTGTCGAAGGCCTTCTTGCAGTCCAAGAAGATGCAACAACCCACCCTTTTCTCTCGTGTCTTACTTTATCATAAAACTCCAGTAGGTTTGTGACACAGGATTTGCCTTCCATAAATTCGTGCTGATTGGCGTTTATACTCCTGTTCTGTTCCAGGTACTCCACCACTCTCCTGATAATCTTCTCCATTACTTTGCATACTATGCACATCAGTGAAACTGTCTCCTTTTTTAAATATGGGTACTACATTTGCCGTCTTACATACTTCAGGTAGTTGCCCAGTTTCAAGGGATGTGTTGAAGATTGTGGTTAGTGGCACACACAGCATACCTGCTTCCTCTCTAAGGACCCATGGGGAGATGTTGTCTGGTCCCACCAAGTGTTGTGCATCTCTCAGTGTATATACACCGAGTGCTGTATATCTCTGTGCATATACACCGAGTGCTGTGTATCTCTGTGTATATTCACCGAGTTTTGTGTATCTCTGTGTATATATACCGAGGGGTATGTATCTCTCAGTGTATATATACTGAGAGTGTACTTTAATCCAGATTATAGAGATGAAAACATTCCTGGTTGGTGGTGAGCTTTTTTCTGCAGTCTTACTGACCCTCGTGTAGTCGACAGGTTTTAAACCTAACCAATCAACCAACCAGAGAGACCCCTGTAAACACTCGTTCAATGAGTCTAAATGAATTACATCCTGAAGTGAAGGAATATTCAGACCATACTGGAAAAAAATGATTAATGAAATGCAATAAATCTTTACTTTCAAATCAAATTTAATTCTTGGAATGGAAATAAAGACAGTGTTTCTGAAATAATTTCTCTAAGACAGCAAAACTCCTAACAGACAGTGGTTAAAAATACTTGAATACTATTTTAATATGTAAGAAAATGATCGACTTGGTCTCTAGCATCGGAGATTAGTGCAAAAACATCCAATTGTAAATATTGGAGTGAGAAAAGAAGTCATCAGGTATAAGACTCATTCTCTGTCTAACTTATAACTGATAGTCATTCAACCTTCAACTTATACTGTTAGTCACTCTGAGGGCGAGTTCATCAGCATTGGACTGGCAGGAACTGGGTGAATCAGGCCAGGGGATTCCATTTTTATACTCATAACTTCACAACTAAGACATATTACTAATTTTAACCATTTTACACAGTATCAAAATATGCCGCGGATATTTACTTTAAAGTGTGACTGGTCAACCTTCATTTTCTGGTCAATAATATTACACCGATTTTAGTGTAAGTTTGTGGTGCTGATTCCGAATAAGTCATCGGTTTTTCTTGATTGGTTTTAGTTTTTGATAAAGTTGATATACCATTGAAAAACATAAAAGATATGAAAAATATAATGATCAGGCGGGTCTAACTTACAACTCGCATTGAAATTATTTTTTAGATCATGCAAAAGTAAAATCATGTTATACATACTAGCACTTCGTTCTATATAATAACAGATTAACATTGTAAGATAATTTAGATACCACTAATTACTGCATATGAAAACGTTGTTTATATGATTTTCTTCTGTGTTGGTCATCAGTACAGTTTCTGTTGAGTGAACAACTGGAAGAGATGTAAACTGGTTATGATTGTGCAATAAGATACATTTCAAGCTTCTAATGGAGCTGTCTATAAACAGCCCGCAAATCTCCTGGTCGATATTCAAGTCTCCTCGAAAAGGTCCAGGGATGTTGTTGCAGTATATAGGTTCTTCATTTTAGCTGGAGTAAGGAAGGAGTTCAACCTCTCTTGTCCGATAAGCTATTTTCATTTAGTCTGGATGCTAAAAGTTCAAATGCTTTCTTTGACAGACTGAGGTCACGCATCAGATCATTCAGTTCTTTATGGAGCGTCCACTGTTATCACCTGTGTTTATCCTAAATCCTGAGTTCCTTCAACAACTGACAAGTGAAGATCAGACAGTGTTGCAAACACTGGTACAGGAACGTTTTCACTGTGTGTCACAGATCTCCTTGCTGATTCCAAATCAGGATATTCCCACTTGACTTTTTTATATCGACTGAAACCTTTCACATTCACCATACAGAAATAGCAATCGTCGTGGTGGTTTTTCGGCTCTCACCACACCATAGGCACACCCAAGTTTAAACTTTTCATTTGCATATTTTTTCACTGTCGTCAGCATTCTACACAGGTTTTGCAAACCATATGGGGGAGTCCAAGCGCCGCTCCAAAATAAGCAAGATAAGCCTGGTTTACAAAAATCTGATTTTTTCTTTGTTTTTCCAAAGAACATTCGCCACAAATGTAGCAAAATGCATTATAAATCATTTTAAAATAAAATTTTAATCTTTATTGAAACTATCTGTATATACAAATTGTTACTACATATGCGTGTGAACACGTTTCGGCTGGCTAAGTTCCCTGCTAATTGAAGATAGGTATGCAATATCTCAAACTAGAGCCAGTTTGAAAAATCTACTGCCATTTTTGAATTCAGTAACCCCAAAATATCCTAAATTCCTTCAAATGTCTTTGACAACGATTTTTTTTTGTTGACCAGTGAAATCAATGAGAATATATAAATACAAATAAACATGCCCAAAATTAGATATATAACAACTACTACCATCATTTTCTCAAACAGGAAAACTGTATGGACATCTCATACAGTTTTCCTGTATGAGATGTCCATGGCAGAGGTGAGATTGCGTAGATAGGTGCCCCACTTTGTCATTCATACGCAGAGGAAACCAACGTTGTGGTGCAGCGAAAACTTTGGTTTCTTAATGATCTTTAATTATGTTATGAAATCATTGTCCTCTGAAGACGATGAGCTGTATACAAGATCAACTTGAAGAATATGACGCATCAAAACAGTCTGAGAAGGATGATACATCAATACATTTTGAGGATGACAACACAAGATAATCTGACGAAGACAATACATCAAATCACTATAGCTCACACTGTTAGCATTCAGTCCGCACTTTCCACAGTCCACTATGACTCAAGGCCGAAGAGAAAATGACTGTAACACTATAATGTAAATATGTATTTTTATTTTAAAAGCCTTGTTTGTTCGATCAACAAAGCATTTGTATTTGCTATGATGTAACTGGTTAACTGACTTCCATCTATCCTAACCTAAAATAGCGTGTGTAGAGAAATCGCCTTAGCTTTTATATATGGAAAAGGCGCTAAAATCGCACGAATCAAACAGCACATGGGAAACAGGAGGTAATTAGTGCTGACTCAACGAAGGGATGTTATATGTTCTTCGTCTAGTGGAGAGATCTTAACTAGAGTCAATTACCCACTTGAAGAGAAGTTAAAAGGACAAGTGGCAATATTATTACTTTCTGTTCCTTCACAAAACTTCAGCACTTCCACCACAACACAAGTCGTACTAGTAAGTGAAGAATAGTGTAACCGACGAGAAGTTAAAAAAGACACCTAAAGCAA
>NC_069403.1:50069466-50076966 GCF_026875155.1 Cherax quadricarinatus
CTTGCTAAAAACTGAGTCATATTGGGACTTGAGTAGCTCACTCATTTCCTTGCTGTCATCTGTGTAGGACCCATCTTGTTTAAGTAGGGGCCCAATACTGGGCGTTGTTCTCGATTTTGATTTGGCATAGGAGAAGAAATACTTTGGGTTTCTTTCGATTTCATTTATAGCTTTTAGTTCTTCCCGCGATTCCTGACTCCTAAAGGATTCTTTTAGCTTAAGTTCGATGCTTGCTATTTCTCTGACCAGTGTCTCCCTGCGCATTTCAGATATATTGACCTCTTTTAGCCGCTCTGTTATTCTTTTCCGTCGCCTGTAAAGGGAGCGCCTGTCTCTTTCTATTTTACATCTACTCCTCCTTTTTCTTAGAGGAATAAGCCTTGTGCATACATCGAGTGCCACCGAGTTAATCTGTTCTAGGCATAAGTTTGGGTCTGTGTTGCTTAGTATATCTTCCCAGCTTATATCGGTTAGGACTTGGTTTACTTGGTCCCACTTTATGTTTTTGTTATTGAAGTTGAATTTGGTGAATGCTCCCTCGTGACTAGTCTCATTTTGTCGGTCTGGGGCTCCTCGCATACATGTCTGAACCTCAATTATGTTGTGATCTGAGTATATTGTTTTTGATATGGTGACATTTCTTATCAGATCATCATTGTTAGTGAATATGAGGTCTAGTGTATTCTCCAGTCTAGTAGGCTCTATTATTTGCTGGTTTAAATTGAATTTTGTGCAGAGATTTAAAAGCTCGTATGAGTGTGAGTTTTCATCAGAGCTGCCTCCTGGTGTTATTACTGCAACAATATTATTTGCTATATTCCTCCATTTTAGGTGCCTTAAGTTGAAATCCCCCAGGAGCAAGATGTTGGGTGCAGGAGCTGGAAGATTTTCCAGACAGTGGTCAATTTTTAACAGCTGTTCCTGGAATTGCTGGGATGTTGCATCCGGAGGCTTGTAGACTACCACAATGACTAGGTTTTGGTTCTCGACCTTTACTGCTAAAACTTCCACTACGTCATTTGAGGCATTAAGCAGTTCTGTGCAAACAAGTGACTCTGCAATGTACAGGCCAACCCCCCCCTTTTGCCTGTTCACTCTGTCACATCTGTATAGGTTGTAACCTGGGATCCATATTTCATTGTCCAAGTGATCAAGGAACTATGAAAGTAAAGCATCCAAGGAAGCTATATAAGGGGTCTGGCCAACACCTCACTATCAGATCCCACAACGGTTAAACACCTGATGCGCGCCGGCCCAACTGGACAGGTCCTTTGCACAACTCACCAACAAACTATTCTACCCAAGAAAATTAAAAATTATTGTTTGTCCAGTGTATTATTAAATTCTTCCCAAATTCTATTAATTATAAATGGATCTAATTTATATAAACCAAAGGAAATATTCATATTATTGTCAAAACTGCTTTTTGTGAAACAAGATTCAATTATATTCCTGTCGACCATGGACTTCCTTGATACTACTTTCTCAACTTTTTGAAAATAAATTGGATGGTTAAAATCTCTTACATGAATAAATAGAGCATTGGAATCTTGTCCAGTTCTAATGCTATATTTATGTTGTTTTAATCTTAGTTCGAGATTTTTACCAGTTTGACCGTAATAAACTTTATCGCAAATTTTACAAGGAATCTTATAGACACATCCATCAGCATTTTGGGGGGAATTCTTTATCAAAAGTTTTTTTTACTGTATCAAGATTTTTGAATACAACTTTAATATTAAAAGTCTTAAGAAGAGAAGGCATATCAACCAAGTTTTCATGGTAGGGGAGAACCAACATATTTTTAGTTGAATAAGGCTGGTTGTCCCTTTTTGGACTGTAAAAAGTATTTCTAGCCTTATTCAACTAAAAATATGTTGGTTCTCCCTTACCATGAAAACTTGGTTGATATGCCTTCTCTTCTTAAGACTTTTAATATTAAAGTTGTATTCAAAAATCTTGATACAGTAAAAAAACTTTTGATAAAGAATTCCCCCCAAAATGCTGATGGATGTGTCTATAAGATTCCTTGTAAAATTTGCGATAATGTTTATTACGGTCAAACTGGTAAAAATCTCGAACTAAGATTAAAACAACATAAATATAGCATTAGAACTGGACAAGATTCCAATGCTCTATTTATTCATGTAAGAGATTTTAACCATCCAATTGATTTTCAAAAAGTTGAGAAAGTAGTATCAAGCAAGTCCATGGTCGACAGGAATTTAATTGAATCTTGTTTCATAAAAAGCAGTTTTGACAATAATATGAATATTTCCTTTGGTTTATATAAATTAGATCCATTTATAATTAATAGAATTTGGGAAGAATTTAATAATACACTGGACAAATAATAATTTTTAAATTTTCTTGGGTAGAATAGTTTGTTGATGAGTTGTGCAAAGGACCTGTCCAGTTGGGCCAGCGCGCGTCAGGTGTTTAACCGTTGTGGGATCTGATAGTGAGGTGTTGGCCAGACCCCTTATATAGCTTCCTTGGATGCTTTGCTTTCATAGTTCCTTGATAATGTGAGTAGTCACGAAAGTGCTTGGAATTTCTCTATTCTTTCAGAGTGGTTGTTTTGCATATTCTGAAATCACCTGTTTACTGTGACTTATTGCATATATTATATAATATATATATATATATATATATATATATATATTATATATATATATATATATATATATATTTATATATATATTATATATATTATATATACAAGGAATTCGCAAGAGCAGGCGAAATATACACAAACACTGATCTCTGATCTCTGGCTGAAGGAGACTCGAACCTACGAACCTTGGAGCAAGGTACGCAGTGCTTTACCAATCTACCCACACTGGACCAATACCTTGGAGTCCAGCTTGCGCTAGACTTTGATCCAAGGCAGCCAGCTTTCAGGGAGAAGGCCTACAGCTTTTCATCTCATCCCCTGCATGCACCAGCCTTACTAGAGATATTAACAATGCAAGGAATTCGCAAGAGCAGGCGAAATATGCACAAACACTGATCTCTGGCTGAAGAAGACTCGAACCTACGAACCTTGGAACAAGGTACGCAGTGTGGGTAGATTGGTAAAGCACTGCGTACCTTGTTCCAAGGTTCGTAGGTTCGCGTCTCCTTCAGCCAGAGATCAGTGTAATATATATATATATATATATATATATATATATATATATATTATATATATATATATATATATTATATATATATATATATTGAAACCAAATGTTGCAGATTTTTTTTTTGTGTTCTGGAAGGCTGCACCTCAACTTTTCAACACACTCTGTATTAACATCAAGCGCAAACAGTGTGTGGTGATAATCCGCAAAGTTTGTAATAATTAGGTGAAAAATAGAGTGTTTTTTCTTTCTCACAGCTGTAGATGGCAGAGACGAACGAGTCATTGCGGGGGTACAACGGGTAATAACGGGGATACAACGGGTCACAACGGGGGTACAACGGGTGACAGCTGGTGATAACAGGGATACAACGGGTCACAATGGGTAACATCTAGTGACAATGGACGACAACGGGTTACCTCATGAATTAGGACCAACTTATGTCAAGACTTGTACACCAGGACCCTCATACAAGGTCCTAAGGACCTTTCTCCTCATGTTGGTACTCTGATACCGGTACCCTCATACTGGTATCCCTCATAATGGTACTCTGACACAAGTACCCTCATACTGGTATCCCTCATACTCGTACTCTGATGCCAGTACCCTCATACCAGTACCCTCATACCTGTACCCTCATACCGGTACCTTTATACCAGTACCCTCATACCAGTACCCTCATACCGGCACCCTTATACCGGCACCCTCACACCAGAACTCTCACACTGGTACCCTCATACTGGTGCCCTCACACCAATACCCTCATACCAATAACTTCACACTGGTACCCTCATACCGGAAACCTTCATACCGGTACCCCTCTTACCGGTACCCATCATACCGATATCCCTCATACCGGTACACACAAATCTTCACAGCGGTCACATCACGTCCTGTCCACTTTTTTTGGTCCATCTAACCGGTTAATGACCTGCCATTCTCCTTTTTTAACCGTCTTGGAGGTAATTCCTACTTTTCCCCCGCATATTTGGGCCACTGGGGAAATGTGAGTTTGGAGAAACTTGGCGGAATTTTGTGAAAAGTTCTGCAACACGGTGGAGAGAGCAGAGTTTTGTGTTCACCAGATGACTCAGATCAGAAGAGCAGAAGCTTGACTACTAGTCAAAGTGGCTATTAGACATAGTGGCTACTAGTCATAGTGGCTATTAGACATAGTGGCTACTAGTCATAGTGGCTATTAGACATAGTGGCTACTAGTCATAGTGGCTATTAGACATAGTGGCTACTAGTCATAGTGGCTATTGGACATAGTGGCTACTAGTCATAGTGGCTATTAGACATAGTGGCTACTAGTCATAGTGGCTATTAGACATAGTGGCTACTAGTCATAGTGGATAGTAGACATAGTGGTTACTAGACATAGTGGCTATTAGACATAGTGGCTACTAGTCATAGTGGCTATTAGACATAGTGGCTACTAGTCATAGTGGCTATTAGACATAGTGGCTACTAGTCATAGTGGCTATTAGACATAGTGGCTACTAGTCATAGTGGCTATTAGACATAGTGGCTACTAGTCATAGTGGCTATTAGACATAGTGGCTACTAGTCATAGTGGATAGTAGACATAGTGGTTACTAGACATAGTGGCTACTAGACATAGTGGATAGTAGGCATAGTGGTTACTAGACATAGTGGCTACTAGACATAGTGGATAGTAGACATAGTGGTTACTAGACATAGTGGCTACTAGACATAGTGGATAGTAGACATAGTGGTTACTAGACATAGTGGATAGTAGACATAGTGGTTACTAGACATAGTGGCTACTAGTCATAGTGGATAGTAGACATAGTGGTTACTAGACATAGTGGCTACTAGACATAGTGGATAGTAGACATAGTGGTTACTAGACATAGTGGCTACTAGACATAGTGGATAGTAGACATAGTGGTTACTAGACATAGTGGCTACTAGACATAGTGGATAGTAGACATAGTGGTTACTAGACATAGTGGATAGTAGACATAGTGGCTACTAGACATAGTGACTACTAGACATAGTGACTACTAGACATAGTAACTACTAGACATAATGGCTACTAGACAAAGTAGCTACTAGACTTAGTGGATAGTAGACATAGTGGCTACTAGACATAGTGGATAGTAGACATAGTGGCTACTAGACATAGTGAATAGTAGACATAGTGGATAGTCGACATAGTGGCTACTAGGCATAGTGGCTACTAGACATAGTGACTACTAGACATAGTAACTACTAGACATAGTGGCTACTAGACATAGCTACTAGACATAGTGACTACTAGTCATAGTGGCTATTAGACATAGTGGCTACTAGACATAGTGGCTATTAGACATAGTGACTACTAGACATAGTGGCTACTAGATATAGTGACTACTAGAAATGGTGACTACTAAACATAGTGACTACTGGACATAGTGACTACTAGACATTATGCCTATTAGACATAGTGACTACTAGACATAGTGGCTATTAGACATAGTGACTACTAGACATTATGCCTATTAGACATAGTGACTACTAGACATAGTGGCTATTAGACATAGTGACTTCTAGACATAGTGACTACTAGACATTATGCCTATTAGACATAGTGACTACTAGACATAGTGGCTATTAGACATAGTGACTACTAGACATAGTGACTACTAGACATAGTGGCTATTAGACATAGTGACTACTAGACATAGTGGCTACTAGACATAGTGGCTACTAGACATAGTGACTACTAGACACAGTGACTATTAGACATAGTGACTACTAGACATAGTGGCTACTAGACATAGTGACTACTAGACATAGTGACTACTAGACATAATGGCCACTAGACATAGCTAATACTAGAAATAGTGACTACTAGACATAGTGACTACTAGGCATAGTGGCTACTAGACATAGTGGCTACTAGACATAGTGACTACTAGGCATAGTGGCTACTAGACATAGTGGCTACTAGACATAGTGACTACTAGACATAGTGACTACTAGGCATAGTGGCTACTAGACATAGTGGCTACTAGACATAGTGACTACTAGACATAGTGACTACTAGACATAGTGGCTACTAGACATAGTGACTACTAGACATAGTGGCTATTAGACATAGTGACTACTAGACATAGTGGCTACTAGACATAGTGACTACTAGACATAGTGACTACTAGACATAGTGGCTACTAGACATAGTGACTACTAGAAATAGTGGCTATTAGACATAGTGACTACTAGACATAGTGGCTACTAGACATAGTGACTACTAGACATAGTGACTACTAGACATAGTGGCTACTAGACATAGCGACTACTAGAAATGGTGACTACTAGACATAGTGACTACTTGACATAGTGGCTACTAGACATAGTGGCTACTAGACATAGTGACTACTAGACATAGTGACTACTAGACATAGTGGCTACTAGACATAGTGACTACTAGACATAGTGACTACTAGACATAGTGGCTACTAGACATAGTGACTACTAGACATAGTGACTACTAGACATTGTGACTACTAGACATAGCGGCTACTAGACATAGTGGCTGCTAGACATAGTGACTACTAGACATATTGACTACTAGACATAGTGACTACTAGACATAGCGACTACTAGACATAGTGACTACTAGACATAGTGGCTACTAGACATAGTGACTGCTAGACATAATGGCTACTAGACATAGTGGCTACTAGACATAGTGACTACTAGACATAGTGACTACTAGACATAGTGACTACTAGACATAGTGACTACTAGACATAGTGACTACTAGACATAGCGGCTACTAGACATAGTGGCTGCTAGACATAGTGACTACTAGGCATAGTGACTACTAGACATAGTGACTACTAGACATAGCGACTACTAGACATAGTGACTACTAGACATAGTGTCTACTAGACATAGTGACTACTAGACATAGTGACTACTAGACATAGTGGCTACTAGTCATAGTGACTACTATGTAGACAGCCTGTACTGTCTGCACAGACAGCATGAGCTGTCTGTGCAGACAGTACAGGCTTAGTTCATATTTTGAGCCATGCTGGTGCTGCCACCTGTAGGCATTGCCACTTCAGCCTGCCTGCCCTTGCCTCACTCTCACTCGCACAGCGGCCTAGCAGGAAGACACAAGGCCTACTCCTAGCTCCTCTCGTGGGCATGGCCCTCCCGAGCCATGGGCACAACACACAAGCCTGTGTACCCACCACTACATTAACAATAAACTAAGAAACCTCCGAAGACTTATATCATTGACCACCAGCTACCAGAATACCAAACAAACTCGTTATAAATGGTGGAAAGAGGTGGTCGCAGCAGTTGTTTGCCCAGAGAGAGGAAGGAAGAGGTATGAAGTCATCTTCACTTCATC
>NC_069403.1:50081966-50089466 GCF_026875155.1 Cherax quadricarinatus
TGATTGTTGGTGGTAGTGGTGGCAATTGTTGTTGGTGGTGGGGGGTGATTGTTGATGGTAGTGGTGGTGATTGTTGGTGGTGGTAATTGTTGGTGGTAGTGGTGGTGATTGTTGGTGGTAGTGGTGGCAATTGTTGGTGGTCGTGGTGGTGATTGTTGATGATAGTGGTGGTGATTGTTGGTGGTAGTGGTGGTGATTGTTGTTGTTGGTGGTGGTGATTGTTGGTGGTAGTGGTGTTAGTTGGTGGTAGTGGTGGTGATTGTTGGTGATAGTGGTGGTAATTGTTGGTGGTAGTGGTGTTAATTGGTGGTCGTGGTGGTGATTGTTGGTGATAGTGGTGGTAATTGTTGGTGGTTGTGGTGATTGTTGGTGGAAGTGGTGATGATTGTTGATGGTAATGGTGGTGATTGTTGGTGGGAGTGGTGGTAATTGTTGTTGGTGGTGGTGATAATTGTTGGTGGTGGTGGTGATTGTTGGTGGTAGTGGTGGTGATTGTTGTTGTTGGTGGTGGTGATTGTTGATGGTAGTGGTGGTGATTGTTGGTGGTAGTGGTGGTGATTGTTGGTGGTAGTGGTGGTGATTGTTGGTGGTAGGGGTGGTGATTGTTGGTCGTAGTGGTGTTAATTGTTGGTGGTAGTGATGGTAACTGTTGGTGGTAGTGGTTGTGATTGTTGGTGGTAGTGGTGGTGATTGTTGAGGGAGGAGGTACCCAGAATATTTTTTCTTGAAAGGCCTTGAGAAGGCTAATAAAAATTTCTACGGCATCCAAATCTGAAAGAGAAAATTTATTTGAGGCGATGTCAGCAAAATCTTGCGCAAGAAAATCACAGACGTAGGCTGAGTCTATCCCGATAAATTAGCAAATAGTTTCGGAAAAAGTTAACGAGAAGAGAAACACCTGAAACACCTGGGGTTTACAAAATCCCTTGTAATAAATATCTCTGTATACTTAGGTGAGACGGGTCTGACTCGATACCCGGAGAGTACAACACAGGAAGTCAGTCAGATGCACTCAGAAAAGTTCATCTCTGCTACAGCAGACGAAAAAACCACAGTCACACTATAAATAGAAAAGAAACAAAATATCACACGCACAAAACTAATTGCCAATTCAGAAGTAAACTAATCGAATCAGAAATGATTGAACCCACAACAAATTCTAATCAGAAAGATAAAGTAAACTAGATGATGGTTCTTAATTTACGCTGGAAATAAAATATATGCCAGCATTCTGCCTGACATAAGCAGATTAAGACCTTTTCATATTCTGTGTTTGGCAATATATTTGTTGGCACGGCACTCATTGATTTAAGTATCATCAATTATGAGTTGTAACATGGGCCAGTAGGCCTCCTGCAGTGCTTCTTGAAGCTCTCTATATGTCTTCCATCACCTGCTCCTTCTCTTATATACATACAGTTTGTGAGGAGTTAGTTTAAAAAGTTTTATTATGCACGCCATGCTCATGGTGTGGCTACCATGCTCATGGTGTGGCTACCATGCTCATGGTGTGACTGCCATGCTCATGGTGTGACTGCCATGCTCATGGTGTGGCTACCATGCTCATGGTGTGGCTACCATGCTTATGGTGTGGCTACCATGCTCATGGTGTGGTTGCCATGCTCATGGTGTGGCTACCATGCTTATGGTGTGGCTACCATGCTCATGGTGTGGCTACCATGCTCATGGTTGTGGCTACCATGCTCATGGTGTGGCTACCATGCTCATGGTGTGGCTACCATGCTCATGGTGTGGCTACCATGCTCATGGTGTGGCTACCATGCTCATGGTGTGGCTACCATGCTCATGGTGTGGCTGCCATGCTCATGGTGTGGCTACCATGCTCATGGTGTGGCCACTAGTCAAAAGGTTACAGAGGCACATAATGGATCCCGGGACGGACTCCTAAAGTTTGATTGCTAAACACGTTATAATGGCAACGAATATTTGCATGTTCATGATCTTGCTGCAGCCATTACCAGCTGTTTATGCTGACATGTATTCAGTCACATAAACATTACAGTGTAGTTTATATGTAGTTTGAATTGTTTATATGCTGAGGGAGGACCCCACTTTGGGGTTGAAATATACTGTCAATCTCCTTTAAATATTTTATTGTCAGCAAGGCTTACTAGGTTAATATATTTAATTTTAAACTTTTCAGATATTTTTGCTAATATTTCATCGTATTTTCAATGATTTATAATGATGTTTACATTGTTGTGGTTTGTCTTGGAAAGTGACCACCACCTAGGTCGTGCAGGGTATCGAAACACCGCCTCCTTACGTGGATACTTTACTTAATTCTATATATATATATATATATATATATATATATATATATATATATATATATATATATTATATATATATATATATATATTATATATATATATATATATATATATATATATATATATATATATATATATATATATATATATATATTAGTGTATACACATAAGAATTTATCACTAGGAAATTAAATCTGAAAGGATGTTTACACTGTGGATAAATTTTATCCTGGTATTCCCTGGTGATAATGGCAGTAGTACCTTACCTCAGACACAAGTGTACGATTAAAACGTCGGGAAACCCGGATAAAAATCCCACTAATTTGCTTGAGGAGATTTGGTGGACGTTTAGTGCCTGCAGGAAAGGTTTCCCCAGACTGTTTTTGCCATGACGCTGTGAGCTGCCGTATGTTTACCTGCCAGAGGAGGAGGACAAGCCTTCTGCCTGTTCTTTTATCTGTCTACCGTGCCGCCTGTTTACTTGGTTTGCCGTTCGTCTGCTTGTTCTGTCGTCTGTTTGTTTTGTCTGACTGTCCTGGTCCCTCCCGTCCAGACAGGCACGGGAGTTACACTTCGAGTGTTCAGTTCTAGTCAGATTTGATGTTAACTTTAAGGCCATACTGCTGCTGTGTCTCGACCCTCAATGAACGTCACCCTTGAGGAAGTTGGATCTCTTTGCTCCTAGCCCCGCTTCTTCACTGGTCGCTACTAGGTCCCTTCTCTCGATGCTCCATGAGATTTATCATACCTCATCTTAAAATTATGTATAGCTCCTGTCTCCACTGTGTCACTTACCAGACTATTCCACTTCCAGACAACTCAATGGCCGAAGAGATACTTCCTAACATCCCTCTGACTCATCTGAGTCTTCAGCTTCCAATTGTGATCCTTTGTTGCTCTGTCCCATCTCTGGAACATCCTGCCTTTGTCCACCTTGTCTATTCCTCAATTCTTCGCAGTATTTTATATGTCGTTATCATGTCCCCCCCCTATCCCTCCTGTTCTCCAATGTCGTCAGGTCGATTTCCCTTAACCTTTCTTCGTAGGATATTTTCCTTAGCTCCGGGACTAGTCTTGTTGTAAATCTTTGCGCTTTCTCTAATTTCTTGATCTGCTTGACCAGTTGTGGTTACCAAACTGGTGCTGCATACTCCAGTATGGGCCTGACGTACACGGTGTGCAGAGTCTTAAAAGATTCATGACTGAGGTTTCGGAACTCTATTCTTAGGTTTGCCAGGCACCCATATTCTGCAGCAATTGACGTACAGAAACGTGCTCGGTATTATACTCACATCAAGATCCTTTTCTTTGAGTGAGGTTTGCAGTCTCTGGCCCCCTAGCCTGTACTCTGTCTGTGGTCTTCTTTGCCCTTCCCATATCTTCATGACTGCATTTGGTAGGGTTAAATTCCAGGAGCCAATTGCTGGACCAGGCTTGTAGCCTGTCCAGGTCCCTTTGTAGTCCTGTCGGATCCTCATCCGATTTAATTCACCTCATTAACTTCATATCATATGCAAACAGGGACACTTCTGAGTTTATCCTTTCCGTCATGTCATTCACATATACCAGAAACGGCACCGGTCCTAGGATTGACACCCGTGGAACCCTGCTCGTCACAGGCGCCCACTCTGACATCTCATCATGTACCATAACTCGTTGTTGCCTCCCTGTCAGGTATTCTCTGATCCATTGCAATGTCTTTCCTGTTATGCGTACCTGATCCTCTAGCTTTTGCATTAATCTCTTGTGTGGAACTGTGTCGAAAGCCTTCTTACAGTCCAAGAAACTGCAATCTACCTACCCCTCTCTCCCTGGTCATACTTCCGTTACCTTGTCATAAAACTCCAGTAAGTTTGTGACACAGGATTTCGCTTCCCTGAAACCGTGCTGGTTGTCGTGTATAAGCCTCTCAAGGTGCTCCACCACTCTCCACCTGATAATCTTTTCCATGACTTTGCATACTATACACGTCAGTGACACTTGTCTTTAGTGTGTGAGTGTGTGTAAGAGAGAGAGAGAGAGAGAGAGAGGGAGAGAGAGAGTCAGTTGATAAAGTCAGTTGATCAAATAAAAATGCTGGCCCACAGATGGCTCCAACTTCATCCTGTTCCCTACTTGTATGTCTCATAACAATAAAAATGCTTTCAAATGAGCTGATGTAGGTAACAGTTCTTAGCTTGCCAATAAAGTTAGGAATCCTTAACCTGTAAATAGCTTGTCAATAAAGCTAGGGATCCTTAACCTTGTCAAATCCTGTGTAAAAAAGTAAAGAGAGAGAGAGAGAGAGAGAGAGAGAGAGAGAGAGAGAGAGAGAGAGAGAGAGAGAGAGAGAGAGAGAGAGAGAGAGAGAGAGAGAGAGAGAGAGAGAGAAAGAGAGAGAGAGAGAGAGAGTGTGTGTAAGCCAAACTTTAAATTCACTCTATAAAAAGAAAATACTTCCACCTTTTTTGTAACAATGTAAATGGATGTCGTTCCATTTTGAAAAAAAAATTACAATATACTCCCGAGCTGCCGTGAATTCATTACGCCGTACTAAAAAATAATATTCAACCTTTCTCTAATCAAATAAAGATACAATGAGGGTAATAAGTTTCTTTTTATTTCTGGTAATGGCTGTAAAATTTGGGCCCAATTAGACCAGCCTTCACATAAAGAACAAAATTAATTGTTCTCGTTATGCATTGATTTGTTCCTGGGGTGAAATATTGTGAAATTGTGTAAGTCATTACTTTTATGTCTGTATTGTGTGTAGAGTGTAGTGAAGCATGTTTGAGACTGTTGCCGGGTAGCGTAGCATAGTGTAGTATAGTGTAGTATAATGTAACATAGTGTAGTATAGTGTAGCAGTGTACCATAGTGTATAATGTAGCATAATGTACAATAATGTTGCATAGTGTAGAATAGTGCAGCATTGTTTCGAATAGTGTATAGTGTTTAATGTAGCATAGTGTAGTATAGTGTAGTATAGTGTAGCATAGTGTAGCATAGTGTAGTATAGTGTAGCAGTGTAGCATAATGTAGTATAGTGTGTAATGTAGCATGATGAAGAATAATGTTGCATAGTGTTTCGAATAGTTTCTATAGTGCAGTATAGTGTATAATGTAGCATAGTGTAGTATAGTGTAGCATAGTGTAGCATAGCGTAGTATAGTGTAGGATAATGTAGTGCAGTGTAGCATAGTGTAGCAGTGTAGTATAGTGCAGCATAGTGTAGAGTAGTGTAGTATAGTGTAGCATAGAGTAGTATAGTGTAATATGATGTAGAGTAGTATAGCATAGCGTAGAGTAGTGCAACTTTTAAAAGCGCTATGATAATCCCATATTGCAAACAATGCCACAAGAGGCACGTCAGCGGCACAAGTGCCGAAGGATTCTTCCTGACCACTTCAGTAACAACAACACCTTTCTTGTTAGTGTTCTCAAGGTGAGTAAACACATCAATGCACGCACCTCTTTCAATTCTTCCATTCTTCATTTTTATTTTCAGTGCTTGCAAAGTTGTTACCAGCATTTGTACAGGCACAAGCCCCCCTTTTTTTAAGCCATGGTAAGCCACGGGGGACGTATCTGGCACTGGTGGGCACTCAGTTTTGGTCACCCTAACTGAAAAAACATATGAAGAACCAATCAATATTTTATTTTGATTAATAATGACTTTTAGTTTTTTTGAGTGTGCAGCAGCGTAGGTCAGAGTCTTCTAGAAGATCAGAGAATTAAGAACATATATAGGCTGGGGAGGTCGTCAGTATTTTATTTTATGGTGCCATGTTTTTTGGTTGAGTCCACTTGACCGACACTTCTGTAAGCTCGCTCGGGTGAATCTGGCTATGTTCGCACAACAGGATTACCTCTGGAGCTGTGGAAACTATTTTTTCAACACATCGACAGTTTCACACCAAGGTACGGCCACCCAAAGATGAAAATAACATCCACCACCAGTCCCTCCCTCCCTCCCTAGCTGTCTTCTCACAAGTTAATGAACATCACCTTCCAGATGGTCCTCTGGTCCGCATCATCCTTACCCATCCATCAAGAAACAGGAACTACACACCTAAACTCCAGGACTCAAACCTATCCCAGAAAAGCTAACTCCAATAACCTTTCGAATTCAAAAAACCACTTGTTTCCACTCACTCCGATGTATTGTGCTCATTTATGTGTGTATGCATTGTTCTGTAAGATCATTACTGTAGGCCACTGGAAAAAATTAGTTGGTTAATAGGGGAGGGGGTTAAAAAACCTATCGACTATATTAGGGTCATTAAGATTATACGTTACTTTTCACCACCAGATAAGAATGTTTTAATCCCTAAAATAGGGATTACAGTAAACTCTCAGCATATATACACTGCACAGAGACAGTGAGATATTACTGATCACTGACAAGTGTTCATTATACTTTAGTTATCCATATATACACTAAGAGAAATGCACCTCACGTTGTATACACTATACATATACATATATATATATATATATATATATTATATATATATATATATATATATATATTATATATATATAATATATTATATATATATATATATATTTATATATATATATATATATATATAATATATTATTATATATATATATATATATATATATATATATATATATATATATATATATATATTATATATATATATATATATATATATATATATATATATATATATATATATATATATATATATATATATAGTGCTCTACCACCGTACTACTCTGGTCCAATACCTTGGTGCCCATCTAACGCTAGACCGTTTTTGGTCCAAGGCAGCCAGCTTTCAGGCAGGTGGCTTTCAGCTTTTCATCTCATCCCCAGCATGGATCTACCGACGAGAGATATTTACAATATTTAGAATTCGCAGAACAGGCGAAATATTCACAAACGCTAATGTCAGGTTAATTAGATGAGCGTGTTAGATAGGAGCGAATTGAGACAAATTGTTTTTAGAACTTAACGTGCTGTTGGAGTGTGAGCAAGGTAATTGCAAGTTTTGGAACAATCCTGGACACTCACCTGGGAGACAGGTGCAGCTGAAGGGATACTGCAGCTGGAATATTACAGGCGAATACTAGACGAAACACAATGACTCAAAATAAGTGACAGTCTCACTAATACTCCACTGAGTGGTCATCCTTAGTCTAATAAGATGGAAAACCTACCAATCACATGATATAATATCCATTACATTACTGGGTA
>NC_069403.1:50091966-50096966 GCF_026875155.1 Cherax quadricarinatus
TAACAACAATTATAGTTACAAAAAACGAGAGAAGTTAGAAAGGGATCAGTCTACTAGCTAGTTTCCCTACTGTAATGCCTAGGGTAATGCTAGTGCTTACATTAATACATTACCTATACGAAAAATAGGGTTTTTGCATGTCGTATTTTGTCACCTGTTTCTAGAGTTAATATGTCCTTTTCCCTTTTAAGGTCGTGTTCAGCGAACGGAGGACTGAGCCCCCATCACACAGGCTTTGAGAAAAGATGCAATGGAATTATTTGCGAAAACTCAAAAGATGTTTTCATCCCTGGAATGTGACGAAGACAACGATCTCCGTAAGATAAGGCAGTCGTTGAAGATAAGGTAAGATAGGATAGTCGTTGAAGATAAGAAAGGGTAGTCGTTGAATCAAATTGCTCCAGCCTCGCAGTATCACCATCGTCTCTTTGTGCCGTCTCATTGTAGTTGAAAATGCCGTAGCGAGATCCTCTGAGAGTTCTGTAACCCAGTTATTAAAATCGATATCACATCTCTCCTCCTTTCCCCTCTGTGCACATCATGTTATTTATCGTCATAAAGTTGATGTACATGGTCGGTGTGTGTGATGGTGACAGTGGTGCTGATCTGGGTTGTGCTGTGTCCTAGTTCTGGGTGGAAGTGTGTTCTTGTTCTTGTCTGCCTGGTGTTCGCAGATAGGACTTGGCAGGTGCCACGTGCATACAGATAAACTTGTGGGTTAGTATCTAGAGAAGGAACTTGTCAGACTGGTGTTAGCACCAACGACAAACATAATCAGCACTAGTTTCAATTCTCATCTAAAACAAAAGCCTCTTCTCAGCACCAGCGCATGTACTGAGTCAGGCTTCATTTAATCCCAGCACTTAAATTCACTCTCTTCTCACAGTACTCATCCCCGCTGCTCTTTCAGGAATGATACAGACATCTGCGGTCTGAAAGAAATCGATGAATGAGATATATATGTACACTTGGGCACCTTATTCATCGGTTTGCCGATATTGTACACCTTCAAAATAGTGATATCAGAGAGAGAGAGAGAGAGAGAGAGAGAGAGAGAGAGAGAGAGAGAGAGAGAGAGAGAGAGAGAGAGAGAGAGAGAGAGAGGGAGAGACCATGAATTCTCTTGTTCTCCTCAGGTTTCCGTCGGTTCCACTTGTATAAACAAAACAATATATCGGTGCTGTCTAACATCTGCGAAAATCTGAAACCGCCTACTGGAAGTCTATCGGATAAGACTGTCGCCGACTATATTCAAATTAAGGAAAAATATAGAAAAACATTGGTTAAGCAGTAGAAACTCAGATGACTGGATCAAGCTTTCAATTCGTTTCGTTAAATTTAGTGTCACCTTCAGCTTCAAAAATGTATTAGACAGCTGAGCAACAGACCTATAGCAGTGATCCTCTAATGGTCGAACAAACAAATAACTATGTCTTCCTTCCCCTTTTACGTCAGTCGCTTGAAGGAGGTTTCTAGGTAGACGGAATATATTTGCGATGTCTCTTACTTACTAATGTAGTTTATTGTACTTAACCTTCACTTGCTTCCACATGTCGTTTACTAAACCTAAGATTTCGGTTACAGGTCGTCAAAATAACCCACCTTAACATTCACCTGGTCAAGACAACCCACATTAACATTCACCTACTGGTCAAGACAACCCATCTTAACATTCACCTCCTGGTCAAGACAACCCACCTTAACATTCACCTACAGGTAAAGACAACCCACCTTAACATTCACCTACAGGTCAAGACAACCCACCTTAACATTCACTTACAGGTCAAGACAACCCGCCTTAACATTCACCTACAGGTCAAGACAACCCGCCTTAACATTCACCTACAGGTCAAGACAACCCACCTTACCATTCACCTACAGGCCAAGACAACCCACCTTAACATTCACCTACAGGTCAAGACAACCCACCTTAACATTCACCTACAGGTCAAGACAACCCACCTTAACTTTCACCTACAGGTCAAGACAACCCACCTTAACATTCACCTACAGGTCAAGACAACCCACCTTAACATTCACCTACAGGTCAAGACAACCCACCTTAACATTCACCTTCACCCACCTAGACATTCTTCAGGTTTCATTCATGACATTTTAAGAAAGGATATCAACGATCCTGAACGACATCAACGAGCATCAACGAAATCTCAACATCAATGACCATCAGCGATCATCAACGAGCTTCAACAATCCTCAACGACATCAACGAACATCAACAACACCAACGAGAACCAACAACATCCACAAGCATCAAAAAGTCTCAGCGCGACATAAAAAACAACATCAACGAGCCTCCACGACATCAACAAGCATAAAAAATCCCACAATAAGCATCAACGAGCATCAACGCAATTAACCCACGAAAAACTGGAAAGTAATATTGCTCAGTCTTAGAAATATCCCCCCCCCTTGAATACTTTCATCCCCCTAAGTGTCAGATTTTGAGATGAATTCTCCCTTAAGGCTACACTACCAGTCAGATGTATGTATGTATATATATATACATACATACATATATACATATAATATATATATATATATATATATATATATATAATATATATATATATATATATATATATATATATATATATATATTAGAAAATACTAATGCAACAAACACTAGGAATCTTTGTCAAAACGTTTTACCTACGCTGCAGTTGCAACGTGTCTTCAATAAAAGATTCCTAGTGGTAGCTTAGTGTCGTGCATGTCAACTTGTCAGAACTACATACCATTTGTTAAATAACAGGAACGAAAACAACGTAAGTCAGATAATGTTGTCGGCCGTCAGTCACTGTTACAGCGTCTTAATAAAGTGACTTTATTTCCCATCTTGCGTAGATGAAGTTCCTGGCTAGGAGTCAAGGATGAGGTTCCTAGCTAGGAGTTAAGGATAAGGTTCCTTGCTAGGAATCAGAGAAGCGAGTGTGTGAGAGACCTGCACCTAATCACGTCGTGCCTACTCACAATAATTAACATGGAGTTGGATGATGTAATTAGGTGCTCTTTGTCGGACTAGTAATTACAGATTATTAATATTGTTGTCAGGTGCAGCAGCAACAGCGGCAGCGGCAGCAGCAAGAGCAGCACATTATTAGCACCCACAACAACAAAAGCAGCATCAACAACTACCGCAGCACGCAGCACGCAGCAGCAGTAGCATCTTCAACAACACCCGCAGCACACAACATCAACAACAGCAGGAGCAGCGCCGGTCCACAGTGCAAGTGACGTCTGGCTTGTTCAAATATAACATGGTAATTGTCCCAGACAACTCCCATTGCTGGAGTTTATGTCTGGAGTGCTTTTCACCAAGAGGAAGGAAGAACAATCATTTCTCAAAGTTAATCGCGACTCATGACATCAAGGCAGCAGTAATTCCATGCCTACCTTGGGCAGGCACGCTCACCACCAGATCTAAATCATTTTGATGTCTTTGAAGCCGCCCATTTTGAAGCCTTTGAAGCCGTCAACACCGTGTGGCTCTGGTAATTGAGATCCCCAAAGGCATTCTACTCTCACATCAGAAATGAGTATCATATTAATTAAAGAATCATCAAGGACCTCGAAGACAATATAATTCGTGTGATGAACCACTCATTCTCGCCTCACTGTGCTAATAGGAACAAGAACTGGAGGGTTCAAAAGAGAGTCATTAGGGTGGGTTCTGCTTTCTTCAGTCTTGCGGTCATTGTGTAGCTTCTCTGTGAACTCTCTTATTTTCACATTGTTTTGGAAGATGTTTTGTCTTCCTTGTTTTTTCCTCCAGTGTTGCTTGTTAGTGTTGCTTATATTGTTCTTCCCCCTTCACGCTCACAATACTTGACGATATCCACATCGCCCTTCTGATGTATCCCTGCTCGGGCTCACACCGCTGAAGTCCCCCACCTCAGGCTGACACTACTGAAGTCCCCCAGCTCAGGCTGACACTACTGAAGTCCCCCAGCTCAGGCTGACACTACTGAAGTCCCCTAGCTCAGGCTGACACTACTGAAGTCCCCCAGCTCAGGCTGACACTACTGAAGTCCCCCAGCTCGGGCTGACACTACTGAAGTCCCCCAGCTCAGGCTGACACTACTGAAGTCCCCCAGGTGAGGCTGACACTACTGAAGTCCCCCAGCTCAGGCTGACACTACTGAAGTCCCCCAGGTGAGGCTGACACTACTGAAGTCCCCCAGGTGAGGCTGACACTACTGAAGTCCCCCAGCTCAGGCTAACACTACTGAAGTCCCCCAGCTCAGGCTGACACTACTGAAGTCCCCCAGCTCAGGCTGACACTACTGAAGTCCCCCAGCTCAGGCTGACACTACTGAAGTCCCCCAGCTCAGGCTGACACTACTGAAGTCCCCCAGCTCAGGCTGGCACTACTGAAGTCCCCCAGCTCAGGCTGACACTACTGAAGTCCCCCAGGTGAGGCTGACACTACTGAAGTCCCCCAGGTGAGGCTGACACTACTGAAGTCCCCCAGCTCAGGCTGACACTACTGAAGTCCCCCAGCTCAGGCTGACACTACTGAAGTCCCCCAGCTCAGGCTGACACTACTGAAGTCCCCCAGCTCAGGCTGACACTACTGAAGTCCCCCAGCTCAGGCTGACACTACTGAAGTCCCCCAGCTCAGGCTGGCACTACTGAAGTCCCCCAGCTCAGGCTGACACTACTGAAGTCCCCCAGCTCAGGCTGACACTACTGAAGTCCCCCAGCTCGGACTGACACTACTGAAGTTCCCCAGCTCAGACTGACACTACTGAAGTCCCCCAGCTCAGGCTGACACTACTGAAGTCCCCCAGCTCAGGCTGACACTACTGAAGTCCCCCAGCTCAGGCTGACACTACTGAAGTCCCCCAGCTCAGGCTGACACTATTGAAGTCCCCCAGCTCAGGCTGACACTACTGAAGTCCCCCAGCTCAGGCTGACACTACTGAAGTCCCCCAGCTCAGGCTGACACTACTGAAGTCCCCCAGCTCAGGCTGACACTA
>NC_069403.1:50101966-50114466 GCF_026875155.1 Cherax quadricarinatus
TCAACTGCAGGAGAAGGGCACGTGGTCCTCCCTGTGTGGCACTATAGGGCAGGAGGAGGCGGCACTTCATGGTACCTCAGAGCCTCCCTCTCCTGGGTTACATGGAGGTGAGATTGGCGGACGATGGGTGTGTTTACTCCTGGTAATTTGCTCGGTGTTTGGGTGTGTGTGTGTGTGCGTGTGTGTGTGTGTGTGTGTGTGTGTGTGTGTGTGTGTGTGTGTGTGTGTGTGGTGTGTGTGTGTGTGTGTGTGTGTGTGTGTGCATGTTGCTCTTGCCTTGGCAAGCTCCACCTGTGATGCCGTGTTGATCTTTGCTACAACCAGATCAGCTCCCCCCTGTATAAACCAACTCCCCTTTGATGTACTGCCGTACACAGTGTGGACAGATGTGATATACTGCCGTACACAGAGTGTACAGATGTGATGTACTGCCGTACACAGTGTGGACAAATGTGTTGCACTGCCGTACACAGTGTGGACATTTGTGATGTACTGCCGTACACAGTGTGGACATATGTGATGTACTGCCGTACACAGTGTGGACATATGTGATGTACTGCCGTACACAGTGTGGACAAATGTGTTGCACTGCCGTACACAGTGTGGACAGATGTGATGTACTTGCATATGTGTATTTTACAAACACATGTTCAAGGCGCTGAAAAAATAAAGAAGGATCATAGGTCTCAGGTTGATACATGTTTACATAAACATTACAGTTCTCAGGTTCACACAAGACAGACAGAGAGCCGAAATGTTAACATTGAACAGATTTACCAAAGGATCACTTCAAGAGTCACATTGTGAATTACTTATTGTAAGACCGTCGACACACGCTATAAAATATCTGTAAGGTAAAGCTGCTCAGCATTCAAGGGAGGTTTACTGATCGGCTTATTCCACGTTCCATTACTTGTCAACGTTGTAATATCTTCATGCATGAAGCCGAGCTACTTATACTGTGTGTGTGTGTGTGTGTGTGTGCACTCACCTATTTGTAGTTGCAGGGGTCGAGTCATAGCTCCTGGCCCCGCCTCTTCACTGATCGTTACTAGCTCCACTCTCTCCCTGCTCCATGAGCTTTATCAAATCTCGTCATAAAACTATGTATGGTTCCTGCCTCAACTACGTCACTTGCCAGACTGTTCCACTCCCTGACAACTCTACAACTAATGAAATACTTCCTAACATCCCTTTGACTCATCTGAGTCTTCAGCTTCCAATTGTGACCCCTTGTTTCTGTGTCCCATCTCTGGAACATCCTGTCTTTGTCCACCTTGTTAATTCCTTTCAGTATTGTGTATGTCGTTATCATGTCTTCCCTTACCTTCCTGTCTTACAGTGTCGTCAGGCTGAGTTTTCATAACCTTTCTTCGTAGGGCATTTCCCGTACCTCTGGAACTAGTTTTGTTGCAAACCTTTGCACTTTCTCTAATTTCTTGACATGCTTGACCAGGTGTGGATTCCAAACTGGTGCTGCATACTCCAGTATGGGCCTGACGTACATGGTGTACAGAGTCTCAAACGATTCCTTGCTAAGGTATCGGAACGCTGTCCTCAGGTTCGCCAGGCGCCCATATGTTGCAGCAATTATCTGGTTGACGTGTGCCTCAGGAGATGTGCTCAGTATTATACTCACCCGAAGATCTTTTTCCTTGAGTGAGGTTTGCAGTCTTTGGTCACCAAGCCTACACTGTGTTTGCGGTTTTCTTTGCCCTTCCCCCTATCTTTATTACTTTGCATTTGGCGGGGTTAAATTCAAGGACCCAGTTGCTGGACCAGGCTTTCAGCCTGCCAAGGTCTCTTTGTAATCCTGCTTGATTCTCATCCTATTTAATTCTCCTCATTAACTTCACATCATCTACAAACAGGAACACTTCTGAGTCTATCCCTTCCGTTTTGTCATTCACATATATCAAAAATAGCACGGGTCCTAGGACTGACCCCTGTGGAACCCCGCTCGTCACAGGAGCCCGCTCTGACACCTCGTCACGTACCATGACTCGCTGTTGCCTCCCTGTCATGTATTCTGTGATCCATTTCAGTGTCCTTAGTGTTATGTGTGCCTGATCCTCTAGCTTTGGCACTAATCTCTTGTGAGGAACTGTGTCGAAGGCCTTCTTGCTATCCAAGAGAATGCAATCAACCCACCCCTCTCTCTCCTGAATTACTTTCGCTAACTTGTCATAAAATTCCAGTAGGTTTGTGACACATGATTTTCCTTCCCTGAATCCGTGCTGGTTGTCGTTTATAAGCTTGTTCCGTTCTAGGTGCTCCACCACTCTCCTCCTGATAATCTTCTCCATGACTTTGCATACTATACACGTCAGTGTATAATGCCTCATGTGTGTGTCTCCTGTCTTAAAAATGGGGACTACATTTGCCGTCTTCCATACCTCAGGTAGTTGCGCAATGTCAATGGATGTGTTGAAAATTGTTGTTAGTGGCACACACAGCGTCTCTGCTCCCTCTCTAAGGACCCACGGAGAAATGTCTGGTCCCACCGCCTTTGAGGTATCAAGTTCACTTAGTAGCTTCTTCACCTCCTCCTCGATTGTGTGTATTTCATCCACATACATATCCCTTGTTGGTGTTCCCCGTTATGTTGACTTCTTGGAGTCCTTTCTGTCTTCACCGTAAATACTTCCTTAAATTTTATGTTGAGCTCCTCACATATTTCTTGGTCGTTTCGTGTGAGCTCCCGCAACAGCTTCGGGTCAGACTTGACTTTTGATGCTATGTCATTTTCGTACTGTCGCTGGGCCTCCCTCCTTATCTGTGCATACTCGTTTCTGGCTCTTCGACTAATTTCTATTTTCCTGGGTCCTTTGTCTTCTGTACTTTATCCATTCTCTTGTGCACTTAGCTTTTGCCTCCCAACACATTTGGGTAAACCAAGGGCTTGTTTTGGCCTTTCTATTATTTCTGTTGCCCCTGGGAACAAACCTTTCCTCTGCCTCATTGCATTTTATTGTTACATAGTCCATCAATTCATTTATTGACTTTCCTACCTGTTCTCTTTCCCACTGAACCTCCTGCAGGAAGTTCCTCATACCTTTGTAGTCCCTCCTTTTGTAGTTTGGCTTTTCCCATCCTGTTCCCGTTACCCTCTCCACTTGTATCTATACTATGTATTCAAAGCTCAGAACCATGTGATCACTGGCTTCAAGGGGCCTTTCATATGTGAGGTCCTCAATGTTCGAGCTACTCAGGGTGAATACGAGGTCCAGTCTTGCTGGTTCATCCTCCCTTCTCTCTCTGGTAGTGTCCCTAACATGTTTATGCATAAGGTTTTCCAGTGTCACATCCATCATCTTGGCTCTCCATGTTTCGGGACCCCCATGTGGCTCCAGATTTTTCCAATCAATCTCCTAGTGATAAAGTTGGTAGAATTACCGACAATATGTAAGCTTGATAAAGCTCCTGGAGAGCGAAACGTTGCCACAATAAATGTCACATTAGTTGCACTTGTGTCCTTTTACTTTACAATCTCCTAGTGACTGAAATCGCTCATAACTAGTAACTTTGCTCTACCCGTGTGAGCTCTTCTGACCACCTCAGCCAGTGATCTCTTCATATTCTTCTCTTGCCCTCCAGCAGTTCTGTGGCCGGTTATACATCACTGTAATGACTACCGTATGTCCCCCAGACTGAATTGTACCTACTGTGTAGTACCTTTCGCCAATTTCGTCAATTCCTTCCATTTCCTCAAATCCCCATCGGTTTTTAATGAACACTGCAACTCCTCTTCCCCCTCTGCTCCCTCTATCTTTCCTCAGGATCTGATATCCGGGTGGGAAGACTGTGTCTTTTATCATCCCTCTGTGTGTATGTACTCACCTATTTGTACTCACCTATTTGTGGTTGCAGGGGTCGATTCATAGCTCCTGGCCCCGCCTCTTCGCTGATTGCTACTAGGTCCTCTCTCTCCCTGCCCCATGAGCTTTATCATACCTCGTCTTAAAACTATGTATGGTTCCCGCCTCCACTATATCACTTTCTAGGCTATTCCACGGTCTGACTACTCTATGACTGAAGAAATACTTCCTAACATCCCTTTGATTCATCTGAGTCTTCAACTTCCAATTGTGACCTCTTGTGTCTGTGTCCCTTCTCTAGAACATCCCGTGCAGCATTTTATATGTCGTTATCATGTCTCCCCTGACCCTCCTGTCCTCCAGTGTCGTCAGGCCGATTTCCCTCAACCTTTCTTCGTAGGTCAATCCCCGTAGCTCTGGGACTAGTCTTGTTGCAAACCTTTGCACTTTCTCTAATTTCTTGACGTGCTTGACTAGGTGTGGATTCCAAACTGGTGCTGCATACTCCAGTATGGAGGTTTGCAGTCTTTGGCCATCTAAACTATATTGTGTCTGCGGTCTTCTTTGCCCTTCCCCAATCTTCATGACTTTGCATTTGGCAGGGTTAAACGCAAGGAGCCAGTTGCTGGACCAGGCTTGTAGCCTGTCCAGGTCGCTTTGTAGTCCTGCCTGATCCTCATCCGATTTGATTCTTCTCATTAACTTCACATCATCTGCAAACAAGGACACTTCTGAGTCTATCCCTTCCGTTATGTCGTTCACATGTGTGTGTGTGTGTGTGTGTGTGTGTGTACTCACCTATTTGTACTCACCTATTTGTGGTTGCAGGGGTCGATTCATAGCTCTTGGCCCCGCCTCTTCGCTGATTGCTACTAGGTCCTCTCTCCCTGCCCCATGAGCTTTATCATACCTCGCCTTAAAACTATATATGGTTCCCTCCTCCACTACGTCACTTTCTAGGCTATTCCACGGTCTGACTACTCTATGACTGAAGAAATGTGTGTGTGTGTACTCACCTAATTGTACTCACCTAATTGTGGTTGCAGCGGTCGAGACTCAGCTCCTGGCCCCGCCTCTTCACTGATCGCTACTGGTGTGTGTGTGTGTGTGTGTGTGTGTGTGTGTGTGTGTGTGTGTGTGTGTGTGTGTGTGTGTGTGTGTGTGTGTGTGTGTGTGTGTGTGTGTGTGTGTGTGTGTGCGTGTGTGTGTGTGTGTATGTGTGTTTGTGTACATAATTACATGTGAGCTCGTGTATACTTTCACTTTCGTCTCCTACACTCACTCCACCTTGTCGTTGTCTTCACTCTTAAGAAAATCCTCATGTCTCCTTCGATCATCTCGCCTTTTTAAGGTTCCAGTTATGGACCCTCGATGTTCTAGTGAGTCACACTAAGCGCAGAGTTGCTTGAGGTCAAAAAAGGTTATAAGAGCTGCAGACGACTAGCCTGGGGGGGGGTCACTAACCAGGTCATAATCCACGTACCTGCGTCATCCCACACAACCACAACAGCGACAAGACAACTAAGGTACACTCTCGCAACACCGAGATCTCAGGTCTCAGTAGGAGCCTATAGGATGCTGTGCATCTTATTGGCCTTCTGATTACGATATGTTTTGTGCATGCAGTGACTTACCTGGACCTGGAGTTTACCTGGAGAGAGTTCCGGGGGTCAACGCCCCCGCGGCCCGGTCTGTGACCAGGCCTCCTGGTGGATCAGAGCCTGATCAACCAGGCTGTTGCTGCTGGCTGCACGCAAACCAACGTACGAGCCACAGCCCGGCTGGTCAGGAACCGACTTTAGGTGCTTGTCCAGTGCCAGCTTGAAGACTGCCAGGGGTCTGTTGGTAATCCCCCTTATGTATGCTGGGAGGCAGTTGAACAGTCTCGGGCCCCTGACACTTATTGTATGGTCTCTTAACGTGCTAGTGACACCCCTGCTTTTCATTAGGGGATGTTGCATCGTCTGCCAAGTCTTTTGCTTTCGTAGTGAGTGATTTTCGTGTGCAAGTTCGGTACTAGTCCCTCTAGGATTTTCCAGGTGTATATAATCATGTATCTCTCCCGCCTGCGTTCCAGGGAGTACAGGTTCAGGAACCTCAGAATCCGAATCTGAATAACTGAGAGCGCAAAGGAAAAGTGAAAGCACCGTCAAGGGTCGCTCACACGACCTCTGAGTTTCTGTCTCTTAAAAGTTTCTCCCGTCAAAATGGCTAATAATATTTTTTATGCTTGTGAAACGATTATTTATTAAACTATTTACATCACCGCATAAAAAAAACAAGTTTGTCAATTATCTCTGCGTAAAAATCCCTATGAAAGTTACGGCAAAATTGAGTGAAGTATTATGAAACTAATTCATTCTCCCGGGGAGCGTCGGCATTTTATTTTCAACGTTCGAAAGCTTTAAGACGGAAATATAGAAATATTGCAGATGAAGGCATTTATGTATAGCAGAAGACATTTATTAAAGATAACGTGAGGAATGGCTTCTAGAGCTCTAATAAGTTTCCATTAATAAATATCCTGGACTATATATAAGTGTCTTTTTCCACACCTTGTTGGTATCATCAGACAATTTCTCAAATATTGCAGACCAAGCCTTGATTTTGACAAAGTTCCGCTGAAAGTAGAGTTTTCACTGTTTATTAGACGTGAAGTCAGTGTCACGAGGAACCAGAGGGCGATGATGGCTAAGGACAGTGTACCCTTGTAATGTGTGTCCTGACACAGTGTACCCTGATACTGTGTGTCGTGATACAGTGCACCCTGATGCTGTGTGTCCTGAAACAGTATACCCTGATACGGTGTCCTGATACAGTGTACACTGATATTGTGTGTCCTGACACGGTTTATCCTGATACTGTGTGTTCTGACACGGTGTACCCTGATACTGTGTGTCCTGTCACAGTGTCTCCTGACACAGTGTGCCCTGTCACAGTGTGTCCTGTCACAGTGTATCTTGTCACAGTGTCTCCTGCCACAGTCTCTCCTGCCACAGCCTCTCCTTCCACATTGTCTCCTGACACAGTGTCTCCTGACAGTGTCTCTTGACAGTGTCTCCTACCACCCGTCATCGTTGCATGATGAGCCGTCAACAGACTCATCATCGGCTGGCCTGCCCCAGCGATGTTTTCGTCCTCCCTGAAACACAAAGAACTTCCTATCATTCTAAGACTTCGCCACCCTCCCGGGCGTGTTAAATTATACACTCAACTGTGTTGATGTTAAACTTAAATGTTCAGTAATATTGAACTTAACATTATTTTGATGAATAAAAAAAGATGATTTAGAACTACAGCACCTTCGTTGGATTATTACTGTCTTACTCTGATAATTTTGGGAATCGTGTCTGCAAAAATCTGCATTAATTTGATTAATCAGGCTCTTTTGAAACCAGATGACAATCAGTGCAATTTATTTTTCCCTCTCTCGCACAGGACAATGTGACTCTCTATCGCACTGCACAATGTGGCTCTCTTTCGAACTGGACAATGTGGCTCTCTCACACTGGGCAATATGGTACCTTCACCTCCCTGCCTCGTGACTTCTGTTGATAACTTAAAAAATGATCTATGTTAATTAACTAGTTTCTCTCTCGTCCTCTCTCTCTCTCTCTCTCTCTCTCTCTCTCTCTCTCTCTCTCTCTCTCTCTCTCTCTCTCTCTCTCTCTCTCTCTATCTCTCTATCTATCTATCTATCTATTTATCTATCTATCTCTCTCTCACACACACAGGAGCAGTGAATCGACCTATGTAAACCACATATGGGTGGGTACACGCGATTGAAAACTAATTAAAGTTTGGTTCCGTATCAATAAAAATATTTTTGTACCATCAACTTGTGGATTTGCATCCAAAGACTTTAGTCTCCTGCGAACATTGAAGACCCGACTCCACCAGTACAGTTCTGCTGCTGTAACTACAGACACTGAAGAGTTTACATGGAGTTTACTTGGAGTCGCTTCTAGAGGTTACTGCCCCCGCGACCCGGTCCCAGACCGGGTCGCGGGGGCAACAACAACCAGGCCTCCTGGTTGTTGGCAAAATCGATCAAGCTGCCAGTGCCAGCCACGTATGCACCAAAGCCCGTTTGATCACAAACTGTTTTGAGGAATCTGTGACATCCCTCTTGAAGAAAGAAGTTTATTTGTGATCCATCTAATACATGATGGGAAGGCGCTAAAGAGTCGTGTTCTCTTTAACATTCATTTAGCTCTGTGTACTCATCGCTCCCCTGCTTTTCATTGGAGGTATCCTGCGCCGTGTGCCAAACCTCTTGTGTGCATAAATAGTAATATCGGTCTTTAGGCTTGGTACCAATCCCTCCAGTATCTTCCAGGTGTAGATTATGATGTATCTTTCGTGCCTTCTCCAAGGAATACACTTTTAGGGATTTTAAGCATTCCCAGAAGTGTAGGTGCTTGTCTGAATTTATAAGAGCTGTGAAGGATCTCTATACATTTTCCAGCTCAGCAATTTCGCTGCCATTAAGAGGGGCCATTAGTACACAGCAGCATTCCGGCCTAGCGAAAACGAATAACCGGTGAAAGTCATCATTGGCTTGGCATCTCTTGTTTTGAAGGTTCTAGTTGTGATAACAACGTTGTTGTGCTCCTTGAACATAAAATCTGACGGCATCACTCCCAAGTCTCTTACATTTGACTTACGTTCTATTGAGTGGCTTGAGTTTGTCTTGTACTCTGACCTTGTTTTTATTTCCTTGTTTCTTCCGTGGCGTAATAACTGAAATTTGTCCTCACTGAACATCAAAATGATGTCAGTGGCCCTTTGAAAGACTTGGCTTATATCAGCTTGGAGTCTCGATGTGTCTTCTATGGATGCCATTTTTATAGAAATTTTAGTATTATCTGCAAAGGATGATTGATGTTTCTGTCTATAACACCGCTTTTCTGCCGTAACTGCAGATACTGAAACGCAACACCACCAGCATGGCTCTGCTGCTGTAATTGCAAACAATGGAGACGCGACACCACCAGCATAGCTCTGCCGCCAAAGCTGCAAACACTAAAGACGCGATACCACCAGTGTAGCTCTGCTGCTGTAACTGCAAACACTGTAGATGCAACACCACCAGCATTGCTCCGCTCCTGTAACTGCAAATAAGTCATCACAAATCGGTTATCACACACAGACACACAGACACACACAGTGGAAGGGGAAGAGCTCAGGTCAGGTTATATGGGTCGGGCCAATTTCCTCTAGACATCTTTATGAGAAGAGAGCCGTCGCTTCTGGCTATTTCTTGCCTGAGCTGAGGCCCTTCAAGAGTGTTTGTTATACGCCTCTGTGTTGCTCATTCTCTCGGGTTGCATTGGTATTATACTTGGTGAGAGTCCTCAGTTTACCGCGTTAAACCTGAGAATAATGGTCGACGTATATTGATCTTAGGAGTGTCAACTTACGGGAACTGTCTGTTAATATCTCTCTCTCTCTCTCTCTTTCTCCAACACACAACCAGTGCCGTCGTATCCTCCAAGTCTTCACACAAGACCGGAGCTCCATGGGTAACCTCACTCACTGAGCTCCTCATCACACTCTCCACACAGGCTGACAAACACCTTCAAAGCCTCCTAAAACACACTTTCTCTCATGTGATTAAACAAGAGAGAAAAACAAGAACGAACGCAAGATTGTGTTATCGTGGAGTTCATCAATTTCATTCTCGTCGTATCGCAGTATTTTCTGCTATTATAATTGGCACTAAATCAAATTTGTCAGCTCATATCAGTAGAGTGTTAGGAAAACTGATATAGTATTTATATCCCGTGTTTAGAATGTGCACGACAGGCATTACTTGCCGTACACACGTCGATGCTTGGTACATACTTGTCTGGATAAATTCTAGCTAGGTCCTTAGTGTATGGACCTGATAAGGTGATTTGCTAATGGTTCAAGACCGAGAGAAATGTAGTCGGAAGCTTCGTCTTCAAAGTGTGGGTTATGCATCCCGTTATTTTAAGTAACAGTCAGAATTCCGACTGTTACTTAAGATCCAGTATTTTAACTTTTAGGGACAAATTCCATGGTGGATTCATCTCATAATTTATTTTCTCCATATCTTTTCTGTCAGTCCTGGAGGTGGAAGTACAGTACCGGTACTCTCAGGGAGGAAGGGGGAGCATCTTACACTTCTGAGGGTCATCTGAAAGGTGATGTCAGCCCGCTTCTGGTAAGCCAGTGATTGAACGAATAGCGGTGAATGAGTTTCCTCTTTTTTCGGGACACTCTACCTCGGTGGGAGACGTTCGGTATGCTAAATTTTGCTCTCATTCGGCAAATTTCTCAATTCACATTATTTTGGTTAGCCTGGGTTAGGTTAGGTTTGGTTAGATTAATAGTGCCTCCAGCCATTCATAGATACCCAGAAATAACATACCACAACGGCAATAATTTTAAGACTTATGTAACGGTGTCAGAAAACGGGGCTCCACTAAATAAGCTAGAAAAAAAATAGATACGGAAGGGTTAAGGATCTTGGACAGCCATCTGTTTGGCTGTCTTACCAACAGTGAAATATTGACTAATATGGAGAGGATGGTCAGTGGTTGTTCTGAACTGTTGGTACCTTGGTATTGCAGGTTAGTTGTGTACCGTTGCAGCCACAATATTGTAAGCTAGTTGTAAACTGTTGCGGCCATGGCATTGTAGGTTAGTCGTAAACTGCTGCAGCCACGGTATTGAAGGTTAGTTGTGAAATGTTGCAGCGACGGTACTTTAGGTTAGTGGTTAATGATTTCAGCCACGATATTGTAGGATAGCTGTGAAATGCTGCAGCCACGGTATTGTGGGTTAGGTGTAAATTGCTGTAGCAACGGTATTGTGTGTTATTTTGAATTGTTGTCACGATACTGTGAGTTTTATTCTTCCTCTCGTAATGACACTTCAACTTTTGTACACTTGATTTTCCTTGGTGTGTTGAAACTCTTGTTCACTTTACAGAAATCAATGAGTGTTTTTTCAATTAAATATTCTCAAAACTTTCAAAACTTGGAGTAAGTTTTAGAGGTATGAGAATGTGTTGTAGAAGTGTGATAAAACTCCTCTAATAAAGTAGAGCTCTGTCAAAGTGGTTTATCAAAGTGAAGGTTTATCAAAGGAGAGGTTTATCAAAGTGAAAGTTTATTAAAATGGAGGTTTATCAATTCACCACTGTGGGTGAAAAAGTCGCAAAATAAAGACCCTCTCTGCTTACAGCGCCTTAAATTAGCCTTCACACACACACACACACACACACACACACACACACACACACACACACACACACACACACACACACACACACACACATGCACAGCAGCAGCTGGTTATCACCAGCTGGCTGGAGGTCTCTTTCTGGTCACCCGAGAAGATGACGGAGCTCCGGACTACAAATGGACATTTTCTGAACCCCCATTGCATTTACTTTTATGAAGACAGGGTCTCCATATTACCAGTGCTATAGTCCAATGTTTCTCGGCTATTATAGTAGAGAATCTACATGCATGAGGCTGCAGCAATACATTAGAGATAACTTTAGCCTTATGCTGGACTTATATTGTCCAGTGTAGGCTTTAGCGGAAAAAATTGCTCTGCTGAAGTTCGTGGAGAATTTTGATGGCATTAGTTGTGGGTAATCTGAGTGTGTGGGAGGATAATTTGTATGTGTGGGCGAGGGAATGATATATGTGGGTGGTGTTGATGCAGAGAGTTGTACCAATGGACATTGTGTGTATTATCACGTTAATAATATACTATACCGAGAAATTCACAAGTCAGATATTTGTGTCTTGATTTACCAAGGATTAGAGACTGAATGTCTATCAGCGCTAAGGGACTGAACACCTATCAAGGTTGAGGTGCTGAATACCTATCAAGGCTGCGGTGCTGAATACCTATCAAGGCTGAACACCTGAACACCTTCTGTCAAGGATGAAGTACTAAACACCTTCTATCAAGAACCTGACTAGCTTGGGCCAGTGGGTTACCAGGAGGTTACCTGGAGGTTATTCCGGGGATCAACGCCCCCGCGGCCCGGTCCATGACCAGGCCTCCCGATGGATCAGGGCCTGATCAACCAGGCTGTTACTGCTGGCCGCACGCAGTCCGACGTACGAGCCACAGCCCGGCTGATCCGGCACTGACTTTAGGTATCTGTCCAGCTCTCTCTTGAAGGCAGCCAGGGGTCAGCTAAAAGACAAAAAATACAAACAGCTATAGATCAGAACTCAACCAAAATGGGATCCGAGAACCGTGTAAAATTATAACAGCTGGTTCTGCGATATCCAAAACTGTTCTGCTGGCACTGAGCGTGAAATAACAGAGCGTTATCCAGGGCTGGATACTAGGCGTTATCCAGAGCTGGATACTAGGCGTTATCCAGGGTTGGATACTAGGCGTTATCCAGGGTTGGATACTAGGCGTTATCCAGGGTTGGATACTAGGCGTTATCCAGGGCTGGATACTAGGCGTTATCCAGGGTTGGATACTAGGCGGTTATCCAGGGTTGGATACTAGGCGTTATCCAGGGTTGGATACTAGGCGTTATCCAGGGCTGGATACTAGGCGTTATCCAGGGCTGGATACTAGGCGTTATCCAGGGTTGGATACTAGGCGTTATCCAGGGCTGGATACTAGGCGTTATCCAGGGTTGGATACTAGGCGTTATCCAGGGTTGGATACTAG
>NC_069403.1:50116966-50129262 GCF_026875155.1 Cherax quadricarinatus
ACATAAGGTGATAATTGCAGTAATGTACAACCCACCACAGAAATGCAGGAGGCCAAGAGAGGAATACGATGAGAGCAACAGAGCAATGGTCGACACACTAGCCGAGGTGGCCAGGAGAGCACACATCGGGGGAGCAAAGTTACTAGTTATGGGTGATTTCAATCACAAGGAGATTGACTGGAAAAACCTGGAGCCCCATGGGGGTCCCGAAACATGGAGAGCCAAGATGATGGATGTGGTACTGGAAAACCCATGCATCAGCATGTTAGAGACACTACCAGAGAGAGAGGAGAGGATTAACCAGCAAAACTGGGCCTTGTATTCACCTTATGTTCTGACATCGGGGTATCTGTATGAAAAGGCCCTGGGAGCTGTGATCATGTGGGTTTTGTGTTTCGATACATGTTTTGCTCCAAATGGAGAAGTAGCAGGAATAGGGGGGAAAAAAACCAAAATACAAAAGGGGGAAAAAATCAGGCATGATGAACTTCCCTTTAAAACATTCAGTGGGAGAGGGAATGCAGGAAAAAAAGTACAAGAAAAGATGGACTAGTGGCAACAAAAAGCAAAGGGGGAGGAAGGTTTGTTCCAAGGGAAAAAGAAATAAGGGAAAAAAGAACGAGTCGTTGGGTTTACCCAAAAAATTAGGGGGCAAAAACTGGGGTACTAAAGGAAAGGAAAAAGGTTCAGAAGACAGAGAGTCATTAAATAAAAGGGTTTTTCCGAAGGCCAAAAAAGTAGCAAAGATAAGAAAGGGGGGCCGCCAATATAAAATGACATAGCACAAAAAAACACGACCCAAGCTGTTTTACAGCCCATCAGGGGAAAAAAAGTCAAGGACCAGGTAATCGATGAGGGAAGGGGGATGGGGAATTCCAAAAACGACCGGAGGGATGTCAGGAGTTAACACAGATTTTAAAAAAGATTTTCAGTGGAAACCATGGGCTCCAGGGGAAAACAGAACAGGGGGGGCCACCCAAGTGTGGGTGGGGAATATAAAGAGGAGGAGGTAAAGAAGCTGCTGTGCGAACTTGACCCTCAAGGCGGGGGGCCCAGAAAAAAAAATTTCCCGGGCCCTTTAAAAGAGGGGGGAGAGTATTGTGTGTGCCCTTACAAAGATCTTCAACAATAATTTGAAAAAAAGGGCAACTCCCTGAGGTATGGAAAAAGGGGAAAAAGTAGTCCCCAAATTTTAAAAAGAGGACAGACTGAGGACTAAACTACAGCCTGTATCAGTAAAGTGTTAGTATGCAAGGCATGGGAGAAGTCAAGGAGGGAGTGGTGGGCACTGGGAAATAAACAGTGTATAATTGCAACCGCACGGGGTTTTAGGGAAGTAAATCTGTGTCAAAATATAGAGTTTTTTTGACGGGTGACAGAAGTAAGAAAGAGGAGAGGGGTGGATCGACTGATTCTTTTGGACTGCAAGAAGGCCTTTGACCGTTCCTCCCCAAAGGTTACTGGAAACCTAGGGATCAGGCACAATAAGGAAAGGACTGCATGGCAGGGGAAATTGACAGGGAAGCACAAAGAGTATGGTACGTTTACGAGGTGTCAGAGGGGCGCCCGTGACAAGCGGGGTTCCCCAAGGGGCGCCAGGACCTGTTTTCTTGGGAATGTGAGCGACATAACGGAAGGGATAGACTCGAAGTGTCTTGTTTGCAGATGTGTGGGAATTTTGAGAAGAATCAAATCGGGGTGAGGATCAGGAGGATACAAAGAGACCCGGACAGGTACAAGCCGGGCCCCCGCAACTGGCTCCCTTTAGTTTAACCCTGCAAATTTCAAAGTCATGAAGTTGGGGAAGGGGAAAGAAGACTAGACACAATATAGTTTAGATGGCCAAAAACTGCAAAAAACCTATCAAGGAAAAAGATTGGGGGTGAGTATAAAACCCGGGATATCTCCCGAGGCGCACATCAATCAGATAAAACTGCTGCCAGATACGGGCGCTGGCAAACCTACGGATAGCGTTCCGATACCTCAGTAAGGATTCGTTCAAGTCTCTGTATACCATTTAGTCAGGCCATACTGGAGTATGCAGCACATTTTGGGAATCCACACCTAGTCAACCACGTCAAGAAATAGAGAAAGTGCAAAGGTTTGCAACAAGACTAGTCCCAGAGCTACGGGGATGACCTACAAAGAAGGTTGAGGGAAATCGGCCTGACGACACTGGAGGACAGGAGGGTCAGGGGAAGACATGATAACGACTTTAAAAATACTGCGCGGAATAGACAAGGTGGACAAAGACGGGATGTTCCAGAGAAGGGACACAGACACAAGAGGTCACAATTGGAAGTTGAAGACTCAGATGAATCAAAGGGATGTTAGGAAGTATTTCTTCAGTCATAGAGTAGTCAGACCGTGGAATAGCCTAGAAAGTGACGTAGTGGAGGCGGGAATCATACATAGTTTTAAGGCGAGGTATGATAAAGCTCATGGGGCAGGGAGGAAAAGGGAGAACCTAGTAAGCAAATCAGCGAGAGGCGGGGTCAGGAGCTATGAATCGACCCCTGCAACCACAAATAGGTGAGTACAAATAGGTGAGTACACACTCAAACCTGAGAATAGCGTTCCGATACCTTAATAAGGAATCGTTCAAGACACGGCACACTGTGTATGTTAGGCCCATACTGGAGTATGCAGCACCAGTCTGGAACCACACCTGGTCAAGCACGTCAAGAAGTTAGAGAAAGTACAAAGGTTTGCAACAAGGCTAGTCCCAGAGCTCAGGGGAATGTCGTACGAGGAAAGGTTGAGGGAAATCGGACTGACGACACTGGAGGATAGAAGGGTCAGGGGAGACATGATAACGACATACAAGATACTGCAGGGAATGGACAAGGTGGACAGAGATAGGATGTTCCTGAGAAGGGACACAGAAACAAGGGGTCACAACTTGAAGCTGAAGACTTAGACGAGTCACAGGGACGTTAGGAAGTATTTCTTCAGTCATAGAGTCGTCAGGAAAGTGGAATAGCCTAGCAAGTGAAGTAGTGGAGGCAGGAACCATACATAGTTTTAAGAAGAGGTATGACAAAGCTCAGAAAGCAGAGAGGGAGAGGACCTTGTAGCGATCAGTGAAGAGGCGGGGCCAGGAGCTGAGTCTCGACCCCTGCAACCACAATTAGGTGAGTACAATTAGGTGAGTGCACACACATACACACAAACACACACTCACAAGGGAAGTCAAAGGCTCAGAGGATTAGAGGAAAAGGGTTCCTGGTAGGGAAGAAGGGATGAAAGAGCAATATAGAAGGATGGAACAAGAGTGGGAGGGCAAATTAGATACACTTTTTGGGTAACTGAAGAAAAAGATGGAGGCAGAGCAGATTGGAACAGAGTGTGGAGGAAGAGAAGAAGAAGAAATGGGAGTCACAAGTCAAAGCCGCATAAGTCAGGATAAGGACCCTAGAATATGAGGTAAATAGGCTGAAGCGAGTTACAGGGCTATTGCCCAGAGGAGACAGCATCGGAAGCTGGTACACCCCTACTGAACGAGGAGTTAAACGAAATGGAAGGAGACAAAACTTATGCCAAGGCCCTGTCAGTGCATCAAGTAGAACCAAGGAATGAAGGGGGAGCACATGAGCAGGGATAGTAGTAGAGGAGGGAGGAGAGGGTGGTGAGGGGGGGCAGGTCACAGGCAGAGGCACAACTATGCCACCGAGAGCTACAGGAAAAAAATTAGGAGACAACGGCCATGTAAAACTGGGACCCAGAGACACAGAGGGAAAAGCAATGGGAGGAGAAGATGGGGAAGTCAGTGTTTATTCATTGGCTTCAGGAGAGCGAGGGGAGGACACACAATGAGTGACAGCAGGAAGAAAAACAGGAGATTGAAAAATCATCAAAACAATAGGTGAGGAGGACATGACTAAGATGGTAAATTTTCAGAGAATAGGGGGGTACTTGAAGGGGAGACATCGGCCGGTCAAGCTGATTTTCAAGACAAAAACAGTGCAGAACAGGATCCTGCAAGAGAAACCAAGGCTGAAGGTATCGACAACATACAAGAGGGTGCTCCTGGACCGAGACAGAACATTAACAGAATGACAGCAGCTGAGGGAGAGAAGACAGAGGCAGAGGGGGGGGGGCTAGGAGGAAAGACAAGGACAGAATCAGCAAAGGACAACCAGAGCAGGGAAAAGCAACAAGTGCAAGCACACACAGAACAGTGACCAGAACCCAACAACCAAACACGCTATCCCAAGACAAGCCGGAGTCCACACTTACATCCCCCACCCCACACTACACTTTATAATCCCACAATGCACTGCCAGGTCCCCCCCCACAGACCCCCAGAACACAGTTTTGGAGAGGAAACTCAAGGTATGGTACACCAATGTGGATGGAATAATGAATAAGTGGGAGGAGTGGCACAAAAGAGTCGAAGAGGCATCACTGGACATCATAGCTCTCACAGAAACCATGCTCACAGGCATGATAACAGATGCCATCTTTCCAATGGGATATCAGATCCTGAGGAAAGACAAAGGGAACAGAGGGGGTGGAGGAGTAGCACTGCTCATCAAAAAGCAATGGGATTTTGATGAGTTGGAAAGGGGAGGCAGAGGAGAAGGAAGAGATTACATAATAGGAACACTTCAGTCTGGCGGTCCCAAAGTGGTAATCGCAGTGATGTATAACCCACCACAAAACAGGGGCCAAGGCAAGAGTATGATGAGAGCAATAGAGCGTTGGTAGACACACTGCCGGAAGTGGCCAGAAGGGCTCATGCGAGCAGGACCAAGCTACTGATTATGGGTGACTTCGACCACAAGGAAATCGAATGGGAGAACCTGGAGCCACGTGGGGGCCCAGAAAATGAAGGGCTCAGATGAGGGAGGTGGTACCGGAAAACCTCATGTACCAATACTGCAATGGATCAGGGAATACCTGACAGGAAGGAAACAACGTCTACTGGTACGTGACGAGGTATCAAAGTGGGTGCATGTGTCGAATGGGATTTCACAAGGGCAGTCCTGGGTCCGATGATATTTGTAGTATATGTGAATGACATGACAGGATGGATAGATTCAGAGGTATCCCTATTTGAAGACGATGTGAAGCTAATGAAAAGAATAGAAGTGGACGAGGATCAGGCAAGCCTGCAAGGAGATATGGACAGGCTGCAAACCTGGTCCGACAGATGGCTTCTGGAGTTTAGCCCCAGCAAATACACATTCATTAAGTTTAGGGAGAGATAAAGAAGACCGCAGACGGAGTACACCTAGGAGGTCAAAGACTGCAAAACTCACTCAAGGAAAAGGATCTTTGGGTGAACATCATAACGAGTACATCTAATGAGGCGCACGTCAACCCAATAACTGTTGTAGCATACGGGCGCCTGCTAAACCTAAAAAATATAGTTCGGACATCTAAGTAAGGAGTCATTCAAAATACTGTTCACTGTGTACGTCAGGTCCATATTGGAGTATGCAACACCAGTATGGAACCCACACCTTGTCAAACATGTCAAGAAATTAGAGAAAGTGCAAAGGTTTGCAACATGAATAGATCGGGAAATCAATCTGACGACACTGGAGGACAGGAGGGATAGACGGGACATGATATGGACAGAATGTTTCAGAGATGTGACACAACAACAGGGGGTCACTGCTGGAGGCTGAAAACTCAGATGAGTCACAAGGATGTTAGGAAGTATTACTTCAGTCAGAATTGTCAGGTAATGGAATAATCTGGAGAGTGATGTAAAGGAGGCAGGATCCATACATAGCTTTAAGAAGAGGTTCGACAAAGCTAATGGAGATGGGGGAGTAAACCTAGGAGCTGTGACTCGACCCCTGCGGCCACAAATATGTGAGTAGGTGAGTTTAGGTAATTACACGTGTTCTTAATATTATTTTGGAAAAAGTTGCTAAATGACTGAGCCGGCTGTAGTCATCTCTAGATGACTGAGCCGGCTGTAGTCATCTCTAGATGACTGAACCAGCTGTAGTCATCTCTAGATGACTGAACCGGCTGTAGTCATCTCTAGATGACTGAGCCGGCTGTAGTCATCTCTAGATGACTGAACCAGCTGTAGTCATTTCTAGATGACTGAACAGCTGTAGTCATCTCTAGATGACTGAACCAGCTGTAGTCATCTCTAGATGACTGAACCAGCTGTAGTCATCTCTAGATGACTGAACCAGCTGTAGTCATCTCTAGATGACCTGAACCAGCTGTAGTCATCTCTAGATGACTGAACAGCTGTAGTCATCTCTAGATGACTGAACCAGCTGTAGTCATCTCTAGATGACTGAACCAGCTGTAGTCATCTCTAGATGACTGAACCAGCTGTAGTCATCTCTAGATGACTGAACCAGCTGTAGTCATCTCTAGATGACTGAACCAGCTGTAGTCATCTCTAGATGACTGAACCAGCTGTAGTCATCTCTAGATGACTGAACCAGCTGTAGTCATCTCTAGATGACTGAACCGGCTGTAGTCATCTCTAGATGACTGAACCGGCTGTAGTCATCTCTAGATGATTGAACCGGCTGTAGTCATCTATAGATGACTGAACCGGCTGTAGTCATCTCTAGATGACTGAACCAGCTGTAGTCATCTCTAGATGACTGAACCAGCTGTAGTCATCTCTAGATGACTGAACCAGCTGTAGTCATCTCTAGATGACTGAACCGGCTGTAGTCATCTCTAGATGACTGAACCAGCTGTAGTCATCTCTAGATGACTGAAACCGGCTGTAGTCATCTCTAGATGACTGAACCAGCTGTAGTCATCTAGAGATGACTGAACCAGCTTGTAGTCATCTCTAGTTTGACTGAACCGGCTGTAGTCATCTCTAGATGACTGAACCGGCTGTAGTCATCTCTAGATGACTGAACAGCTGTAGTACATCTCTAGATGACTGAACCAGCTGTAGTCATCTCTAGATGACTGAACCAGCTGTAGTCATCTCTAGATGACTGAACCAGCTGTAGTCATCTCTAGATGACTGAACCAGCTGTAGACATCGCTAGATGACTGAACCGGCTGTAGTCATCTCTAGATGACTGAACCAGCTGTAGTCATCTCTAGATGACTGAACCAGCTGTAGTCATCTCTAGATGACTGAACCAGCTGTAGTCATCTCAAGATGACTGAACCAGCTGTAGTCATCTCTAGATGACTGAACCAGCTGTAGTCATCTCTAGATGACTGAACCAGCTGTAGTCATCTCAAGATGACTGAACCAGCTGTAGTCATCTCTAGATGACTGAACCAGCTGTAGACATCTCTAGATGACTGAACCGGCTGTAGTCATCTCTAGATGACTGAACCGGCTGTAGTCATCTCTAGAAGACTGAACCAGCTGTAGTCATCTCTAGACGACTGAATCAGCTGTAGTCATCTCTAGATGACTGAACCAGCTGTAGTCATCTCTAGATGACTGAACCGGCTGTAGTCATCTGTAGATGACTGAACCAGCTGTAGTCATCTCTAGATGACTGAACCAGCTGTAGTCATCTCTAGATGACTGAACCAGCTGTTAGTCATCTCTAGATGACTGAACCAGCTGTAGTCATCTCTAGATGACTGAACCAGCTGTAGTCATCTCTAGATGACTGAACCAGCTGTAGTCATCTCTAGATGACTGAACCAGCTGTAGACATCTCTAGATGACTGAACCAGCTGTAGTCATCTCTAGATGACTGAACCGGCTATAGTCATCTCTAGATGATTGAACCGGCTGTAGTCATCTATAGATGACTGAACCGGCTGTAGTCATCTCTAGATGACTGAACCAGCTGTAGTCATCTCTAGATGACTGAACCAGCTGTAGTCACTCTAGATGACTGAACCAGCTGTAGTCATCTCTAGATGACTGAACCAGCTGTAGTCATCTCTAGATGACTGAACCAGCTGTAGTCATCTCTAGATGACTGAACCAGCTGTAGCATCTCTAGATGACTGAACCGGCTGTAGTCATCTCTAGATGACTGAACCAGCTGTAGTCATCTCTAGATGACTGAACAGTTGTAGTCATCTCTAGATGACTGAACCAGCTGTAGTCATCTCTAGATGACTGAACCGGCTGTAGTCATCTCTAGATGACTGAACCAGCTGTAGTCATTTCTAGATGACTGAACAGCTGTAGTCATCTCTAGATGACTGAACCAGCTGTAGTCATCTCTAGATGACTGAACCAGCTGTAGTCATCTCTAGATGACTGAACCAGCTGTAGTCATCTCTAGATGACTGAACCAGCTGTAGTCATTCTCTAGATGACTGAACAGCTGTAGTCATCTCTAGATGACTGAACCAGCTGTAGTCATCTCTAGATGACTGAACCAGCTGTAGTCATCTCTAGATGACTGAACCAGCTGTAGTCATCTCTAGATGACTGAACCAGCTGTAGTCATCTCTAGATGACTGAACCAGCTGTAGTCATCTCTAGATGACTGAACCAGCTGTAGTCATCTCTAGATGACTGAACCAGCTGTAGTCATCTCTAGATGACTGAACCGGCTGTAGTCATCTCTAGATGACTGACACGGCTGTAGTCATCTCTAGATGATTGAACCGGCTGTAGTCATCTATAGATGACTGAACCGGCTGTAGTCATCTCTAGATGACTGAACCAGCTGTAGTCATCTCTAGATGACTGAACCAGCTGTAGTCATCTCTAGATGACTGAACCAGCTGTAGTCATCTCTAGATGACTGAACCAGCTGTAGTCTCTCTAGATGACTGAACCAGCTGTAGTCATCTCTAGATGACTGAACCAGCTGTAGCATCTCTAGATGACTGAACCGGCTGTAGTCATCTCTAGATGACTGAACCAGCTGTAGTCATCTCTAGATGACTGAACAGCTGTAGTCATCTCTAGATGACTGAACAGCTGTAGTCATCTCTAGATGACTGAACCAGCTGTAGTCATCTCTAGATGACTGAACCGGCTGTAGTCATCTCTAGATGACTGAACCAGCTGTAGTCATTTCTAGATGACTGAACAGCTGTAGTCATCTCTAGATGACTGAACCAGCTGTAGTCATCTCTAGATGACTGAACCAGCTGTAGTCATCTCTAGATGACTGAACCAGCTGTAGTCATCTCTAGATGACTGAACCAGCTGTAGTCATCTCTAGATGACTGAACAGCTGTAGTCATCTCTAGATGACTGAACCAGCTGTAGTCATCTGTAGATGACTGAACCAGCTGTAGTCATCTCTAGATGACTGAACTAACTGTAGTCATCTCTAGATGACTGAACCATCTGTAGTCATCTCTAGATGACTGAACCAACTGTAGTCATCTCTGGATGACTGAACCAGCTGTAGTCATCTCTAGATGACTGAACTAACTGTAGTCATCTCTAGATGACTGAACCAGCTGTAGTCATCTCTAGATGACTGAACCAACTGTAGTCATCTCTGGATGACTGAACAGCTGTAGTCATCTCTAGATGCTAAACCAACTGTAGTCATCTCTAGATGACTGAACCATCTGTAGTCATCTCTAGATGACTGAACCAGCTGTAGTCATCTCTAGATGACTGGACCGGCTGTAATCATTTCTAGATTACTGGATCGGCTGTAGTCATCTCTAGATGACTGGATCGGCTGTAGTCGTCTTTAGATGACTGAGCCGGCTGCAGTGGCTCTAAATGAACTATCACCTCGTCTCAAATTTCATATTATCTTTTCAGAATCTAATGGTGGCGTCCTGTGACGCTCGTCATGTTGACTCTCGCTTTAAGGAAAAACTCAGTTTTTTTGTATTCACGGTAATATTTGAAATTCCGGGGCTCCTTTCCCTCTAAAAAAATAATATTTAATGTTTTTGTTTTAAGATTAGTCTCAAAAATGTTTGTACGTGTGAAACTGTTTTCCAGGTTGGTCCGAGGGTCATCTTGTGGTCGTTAGAGGGTCGTCTTGTCGTTTGAGGGTCGTCTTGTGGTAATCCTAGGGCTCGTCTTGTGATCGTTTTGTGGTCATCCGAGGGTCGTCTTGTCTTCGTCTGAGGGTCGTCTTATCGTCTGAGAGTCATCTTGTCGTCCTCTGAGGGTCGTATTGCCGTTGTCCAAGGGTCGCTTGCGACGTCTGGTGGTCGTCTTGTCGTCTGAGAATAGTCTTGCCTTGTGGTCCTCCGAGGGTCGTCGTCGTCGTCTGAAGGTCGTCTGAAGGTCATCTGAAAGTCGTCTTGTGGTCATCTGAGGGTCATCTTGTCTGATGGTCGTCTTTGTCGTTTGAGGATCGTCTTGTGGTGGTCTGAGTGTCGTCTTGTGGTGGTCTAAGTGTCGTCTGTCTTGTGGTCGTCTGAGGGTCGTCTCGTGGTCGTTATGTAGTCGCCTGAGGGTGGTGTGGTGGTCGTCTAAGGGTTATATCGTGGTCGTCTAGAGGTCGTTCCTGAAGCCTGCTCGCCCGAGCTGCCACAAGCACGACACCTTGTAAATTCGCAAACAAAGCAGGTTTTCTTATAAATATTTAAATTTATTTTACGTCCTGGAGAGGGTGGAAATTAATGATAAAAGTGATAAAACCTAAATAAAGGAGGGAGCAAGAGAGAGAGAGAGAGAGAGAGAGAGAGAGAGAGAGAGAGAGAGAGAGAGAGAGAGAGAGAGAGAGAGAGAGAGAGAGAGCGAGAGAGAGAGAGAGAGACAGAGAGACAGAGAGAGTGAGATTTATCTGAGTATAAATGTGTCACATATCAACGTTTTGTGTAAACATCATGATTTATTAAACCTGTATTGTTCGTTCACGCTGACAGACACACATGGGGGTGTTCATGTACACATGGAGTTATGTACACTCTTGTACATCATGGCGTGATTGTTGCTGATGACGCAGTGACTTCGTGCAGCTACGACTAGGAATTTTAATACAAGCGAAGCTGGTACTGCAAAACAATGATGATCCTTGCCGAGTAGACCGAGTCAGTATTCACTCATAACACTTACTACACTGTGTGTGTGTGTGTGTGTGTGTGTGTGTGTGTGTGTGTGTGTGTGTGTGTGTGTGTGTGTGTGTGTGTGTGTGTGTGTGTGTGTGTGTGTGTACTCACCTAATTTACTCACCTAATTGTGGTTGCAGGGGTCGAGACTCAGCTCCTGGCCCCGCCTCTTCACTGATCGCTACTGGATCCTCTCTCTCTCTGCTTCCTGAGCTTTGTCATACCTCTTCTTAAAACTATGTATGGTTCCTGCCTCCACTACTTCACTTGCTAGGCTATTCCACTTGCTGACAACTCTATGACTGAAGAAATACTTCCTAACGTCCCTGTGACTCGTCTGAGTCTTCAGCTTCCAGTTGTGACCCCTTGTCCCTGTGTCCCCTCTCTGGAACATCCTATCTCTGTCCACCTTGTCTATTCCCCGCAGTATCTTGTATGTCGTTATCATGTCTCCCCTGACCCTTCTGTCCTCCAGTGTCGTCAGTCCGATTTCCCTTAACCTTTCCTCGTACGACATTCCCTTGAGCTCTGGGACTAGCCTTGTTGCAAACCTTTGCACTTTCTCTAACTTCTTGACGTGCTTGACCAGGTGTGGGTTCCAGACTGGTGCTGCATACTCCAGTATGGGCCTAACATACACAGTGTACAGTGTCTTGAACGATTCCTTATTAAGGTATCGGAACGCTATTCTCAGGTTTGCCAGCGCCCGTATGCTGCAGCGGTTATTTGGTTGATGTGTGCCTCCGGTGATGTGCTCGGTGTTATGGTCACCCCAAGGTCTTTCTCCCTGAGTGAGGTCTGTAGTCTTTGTCCACCTAGCCTATACTCTGTCTGCGGTCTTCTTTGCCCCTCCCCAATCTTCATGACTTTGCATTTGGCTGGATTGAATTCGAGAAGCCAGTTACTGGACCACATGTCCAGCCTCTCCAGGTCTCTTTGCAGTCCTGCCTCATCCTCGTCCGATTTAATTCTTCTCATCAACTTCACGTCATCTGCGAACAGGGACACTTCAGAGTCTATTCCTTCCATCATGTCGTTCACATATATCAAAAGTAGCACTGGTCCTAGAACTGACCCCTGTGGGACCCCGCTCGTAACAGGCGCCCACTGTGATACCTCTTCACGTACCATGACTCGTTGCTGTCTCCCTGTCAGGTATTCCCTTATCCATTGCAGTGCCCTTCCTTTTACGTGTGCCTGATCCTCCAGCTTCTGCACTAATCTCTTGTGGGGAACTGTGTCAAAGGCCTTCCTGCAGTCTAGGAAAACGCAATCTACCCAACCCTCTCTCTCATGTCTTACTTCTGTTACCTTGTCATAAAACTCCAGGAGGTTTGTGATACAAGATTTGCCTTCCATGAACCATGTGGTTTTTCATTTTAATCTGTTTT
>NC_069403.1:50129762-50149762 GCF_026875155.1 Cherax quadricarinatus
CTGATCCGGCACTGACTTTAGGTATCTGCCCCAGCTCTCTCTTGAAGGCAGCCAGGGGTTTATTGGCAATTTCCCCCTAATGCTTGATGGGACGCTGTTGAACAGTTTTTGGGCCCCGGACACTTATGGTGTTTTCCCTTAGTGTACCAACGGCGCCCCTACTTTTTATTGGCGCATTTTGCATCGCCTGCCCAGTCTTTTACTTTCGTAGGGAGTGATTTCTGTGTGCAGATTTGGGACCATTCCTTCCAAGATTTTCCAAGTGTAGATTATGATATATCTCTCCCTCCTGCGTTCCAACGAGTACAAGTCAAGTGCTTCCAAGCGTTCCCAGTAGTTAAGGTGCTTGACAGAACTTATACGTGCAGTAAAGGATCTCTGTACACTCTCTAGATCTGCGATTTCACCTGCTTTGTATGGAGATGTTAATGTACAGCAGTATTCCAGCCTAGAGAGAACAAGTGATTTGAAAAGGATCATCATGGGCTTGGCATCTCTCGTTTTGAAAGTTCTCATTATCCATCCTATCATTTTCTTTGCACGTGCGATCGTGGCACTGTTGTGATCCTTGAAAGTGAGATCCTCAGACATTACTACTCCCAGGTCCCTTACATTATTTTTCCGCTCTATTGTATGGCCGGAGTCAGTAGTATACTCTGTTCTAGTTATTATCTCCTCCAGTTTTCCATAACGGAGTAGTTGGAATTTGTCCTCATTGAACATCATATTGAAAGTTAAGACACATGTGCAACATCTGGATATCTTTATTGTAGTAGACGTTTCGCCATCCAGTGGCTTTATCAATACAGATTCTAGGACATAATAGGAAGACAGTAGAACTATATACAAAAGATGAGGTAATCAGTCCCTCGGCCTTGGAGTTAGTGTTCACAGCATCGTGGTGGAGGAGAATCTGGAGCAAAGACAAGAAGACTGGCGGTTTATATAGGCGTCAGTGGATAGGGCCGGGCAGCAGACGAGGGCAAAGTCACTGGTAGGCGGGATTCCCCAGCGGAAGTAGGTCCTTCCCAAAGAGATGGGTTAGTTGCAGCAGCTGTGAAGGTCTTGTAGATGTCCTCTGAACCAAGATTCCACTGACGCCTATATAAACCGCCAGTCTTCTTGTCTTTGCTCCAGATTCTCCTCCACCACGATGCTGTGAACACTAACTCCAAGGCCGAGGGACTGATTACCTCATCTTTTGTATATAGTTCTACTGTCTTCCTATTATGTCCTAGAATCTGTATTGATAAAGCCACTGGATGGCGAAACGTCTACTACAATAAAGATATCCAGATGTTGCACATGTGTCTTAACTTTCATATTGTCGGTATTTTGTACCTTTCTTGCACAACTTGTCTGACACTGCAACATCATGGAATCTTGGTTCAGAGGACATCTACAAGACCTTCACGGCTGCTGCAACTAACCCATCTCTTTGGGAAGGACCTACTTCCACTGGGGAATCCCGCCTACCAGTGACTTTGCCCTCGTCTGCTGCCCGTCCCTATCCACTGACGCCTATATAAACCGCCAGTCTTCTTGTCTTTGCTCCAGATTCTCCTCCACCACGATGCTGTGAACACTAACTCCAAGGCCGTGGACTGATTACCTCATCTTTTGTATATAGTTCTACTGTCTTCCTATTATGTCCTAGAATCTGTATTGATAAAGCCACTGGATGGCGAAAACGTCTTACTACAATAAAGATATCCAGATGCTGCACATGTGTCTTAACTTTCATATTGTCGGTATTTTGTACCTTTCTTGCACAACTTGTCCTGACACCGCAAACATCATGGAATCTTGGTTCAGAGGACATCTACAAGACCTTCACGGCTGCTGCAACTAACCCATCTCCTTGGGAAGGACCTACTTCCACTGGGGAATCCCGCCTACCAGTGACTTTGCCCTCGTCTGCTGCCCGTCCCTATCCACTGACGCCTATATAAACCGCCAGTCTTCTTGTCTTTGCTCCAGATTCTCCTCCACCACGATGCTGTGAACACTAACTCCAAGGCCGAGGGACTGATTACCTCATCTTTTGTATATAGTTCTACTGTCTTCCTATTATGTCCTAGAATCTGTATTGATAAAGCCACTGGATGGCGAAACGTCTACTACAATAAAGATATCCAGATGTTGCACATGTGTCTTAACTTTCATATTGTCGGTATTTTGTACCTTTCTTGCACGAACATCATATTGTTTACCGTTGCCCACTGGAAAACTTTGTTTATATCTTCTTGGAGGTTAACCACGTCATCAGCAGATGACAGCCTCATGCAGATCCTAGTATCATCTGCAAAGGATGATACGGTGCTGTGGTGTATATCTCTGTTTATGTCTGATATGAGGATAAGGAATAAGATGGGGGCGAGTACTGTGCCTTGTGGAACAGAATGGGATAGCAAGTTCCTTGCAGTACCTGTCTAGCCAGCAATTTATACCAATTGCCCTAGACATCCATTCATTGCCCATTCCCTTTCTAGGCAAAATGCTACATATGACTGGGATCCCTCCCTTAGACCTAACTACTTCTATGACTGACCTGTACTTATCCAGCAGCTCCTCTCTCCTGCCCTTCCCAATGTCATTACCCCCAGCACTAAGACAGATAATGGGCTTGATCCCATTACCTGCCATAATATTATCCAACCTGCTGACTATGTCACCAACACCAGCTCCAGGAAGACACTCTCTGTCTGACCTTTCTGTCTCTGTTACAAAATGCACGGTCCATATATCTTACCTGAGAATCGCCTACTATTAAAATATTCTTACCTTGATTAGCAGGAGAATCAGTGGTACCTTCAACCTCACTAGCCACTGAAGTACACTCGTCTTGGAGAACAGAGAATCGATTTCCTACCTTCACATCTCCTCTATTAACTCTCATTTTCCTTCTTCCTGAACTGTGAACCACTTGCCACTTAAAGCGGCTGCCACTATCACTGCTGGCGACCATTCCTTCCTTACCAGCTAAATCCTTCTCACACTCGCTCCCAAACTCATCTATGCAAAGCTTCAGCTTCCTATTTTCCTCCTGAAGAAGTAGAATCTCCTTCTTCAACACTTGAACCTGAGATTCTAAAACACTACAACAAGCCATGGTGCTTGGTAACAGCCCACGCTAACTCCCAAGAGCTTAGGCAGGTATGACCACACGTGACCACTGACCTCAGCGCACTGACCACTGACCACTGACCACTGACCTCACACTTTGAATCGCTGACCTTCTTTATTACGTTCTTCTAATCTTCCCAATCAGACTATAGTTGTGTCTCTGAGTCTACCCCTTCCCTCCAATCCCTTTTTTGTTTATCCTCTTCAGAGGAAATAATAATTCGAAAACTTTCCTGCCTCCTACCCACCAGTGTCTAGTATCACTGCTATGGAAAAGATCTCCCTCTTCCATGAGCATATTTACTTGCGCTCACATGCTAATTCTGTGTTCAGCTGCATCTCTAATTCCTCTGGCGGTGTAGGATACACAGCATTTTTCCCGGAGAGTGTGATGCATTGAACACTTACTGGATATGGCTAGTATTTTCACTGCAGTTATGCACACATCTTGCAACTGTCATCCACGTTGCATCCCTTCTTATATCTTCCTCTGTTCTGCTCTTTTGCTCTCAAAGTGCGTTACAAGTTCTTCATTCGTTCATCCTGTGCATTCAGCTCTGCCTATGTCGCCTCTTCAGCAGGTATAAAGACATTATTAATAATGGTAGAATTACCGACCAAATGTTAGGTAAATGGACACAGATGCGACGTATTGTTTTGGTAACATTTTGCTCTCCAGGAGCTTGACAAAGCTCCTGCAGAATGAAACGTTGCTTCAGTAAAGTGTCACATTAGTTATATCTGTGTCTATTTACCTAACACATTATCTCTTGCTGGGTCCCTGGCTATTCTTGGGTCAGTGAACTTGCAGACTCTGTACGTTCCCCGTTACAGGACCTACCGGTCTCTTAAAGGAATCTGCCTCTTTCAGACTGTTTTCCATTTTTTTTTTTTGTCAGAGCATTAAGGGTCGACATCGGCATTGTCTTTCCAGTGCTCACGAGACAACATACTGGTCACACAAGACTCACACACAGCCATTGCACGGAGAGACACCCGGCGCCTCTCCGTGAAACTAATCCAGTCTTAATCATGGTCAGACTCCTTTTAATTTATTTACCCGTGAGCACTTAGAATTTATTTTCGGTCTTTTCTTTTTATTTAACTTCCCCAACTCTTTTTCCAGAAAGCCCTACCTTCAATGCAACCACTCTCTCTCTCTACGAATTTCCAATTGAAACTGACCTTGTTATGGCATTCCTTGTATGCTCATAAGTTCATCCTTCACGTAATTCCCTTCACCAGTGTCAACTTTCAGCCTTCTAGTACTGATTCATGACTTGTGCGTATTTTATGATAATGATAATAATAATAATAGTAATAATAATTTTAAATAATAATAAATAATTATTATTAATAATTAATAGTTATTAATAACAATTAATAATTATTAATAATTAATAATAATAATAATTAATAATTATTAATAATTAATAATAATAATTAATAATTATTAATAATAATATAAATAACAACAATAATAATAATAATAATAATAATGATAACAGTAGTAATAAAAAAAAGCATTTTTAAGGATAGCCTGAGCTTGGTACCACATGCAGCTCATAAGACTGCCATCCCCACGAGCCCCTTTGGGCGGGGCAGATGGCGGACCAGAGGCCTAGCTTCTCCCTACGGGCCCCGTGAGGGCGGGGACTGTGGCTAGGCCTGGGGACACTTAGTCCCAAAGATGAGGGGGTACTTGTACCTCCTCCCATGGGGGACTTAGGTCTCGAGATACTCCCCAGATAGGGAGCCAAGGCCGGGTCACCACTACTTGGAAAAGACCCGGGCCGGGAGTACCGGCGAATAATAAGAAGAAAAAAACAGCATTTTTAGGATTATTAATTATTATTATTATTATAATAAAAAAGAAGCGCTAAGCCACAAGGGCAATACAGCACTTAGGATTATTAAGAACATAGCGAAAAAACACACCAGATTTTTCTTGTAGTCGAGCCGTCAATTACTGTAAGAAATATCCCCCGCGTCCACGGTGCGTGAGCTGCATATCCTCTCTTTCTTTCACTCTCTCTCTCTCTCTCTCTGGTGTTAAAACGTCAGTTGTGAGCACTCAGGTGCTGGCAATCAGCCGTGACTGCTCTGAAGAGGATCCCTGATTGCTAACAAGTTGCCGATCCTGTAGGAGGCTTCCAGTGAGGTTTATTTTTGCAAAACCTTGGTCTTTCGATTCAAGGTTTGGCAAAAAAAATACTCCTTCGCCAGGACTGGAGCAGTCACTCGTCACCCTGACTGAAACAACAATCATGTTCGACGCGCTGGAAGAATCCTGTGTGTTATCTTATAGACGTCCTCACGTTTGACGTGCTGGAAGGGTCTTGTGTGTTATAGACATCCCCACACTCGACGTACTGGAAGGGTCCTGAGTGTTATCTTATAGGACCTTATCCTCACGTTTGACGTACTGGAATAAAACCACAGGAAACCCCGCAGGAGTCAGCAGGTTGAAGATTAAAGGGAATGGAGAGAGTAGGACCTCCCTTCCCTGCGTTCCCAGGAGCTAGGTGGAGAGAGGGGAGGTGGAGGGGGATAAACATGCTATTTGTATACGCAACATGGTCGGTCTACAGGCAGGGAACACGCCGCAAGAGAGCCATGTAGGTCGCAATGGTCGTCCCCAGATGGCTCTGCGCTCCTTCATTTCTTGCCACTTTTGACCATTTGTATACTTTGTTGGTGCTGCCTGACCTGCTCGGATTCACTCACATCTTTTCACTTCTCTTACAAACATTGGATTATCTGCAAACTGTGAACCCTTCACGGGGGATTACTTGATGCTGGTAAAACACACTTGAAGAAAGAAATAGGGACTACCCTCCCCTTCGTCGGCTCAAAGCTAATTATCTGTAATTCCCCCGGATGCTGTATGACTCCACTTGCTGGTTTGATATTTCCTTATGAGGATATATTGTCTGTAAACTGTTTCCAGTGTAACACACCGCTGGACATACAATATTCCTGGCTAATAAGCCCCTTACATCTGAACGTATCAAGAACTTTAATTTGTTTTATGTATAGCCTATTTTCAATCCTTATACGTTTTTTTTTATGGACAATGATTTAGTTCTTTCCCTTTTCACACACACACACACACACACACACACACACAGGTGAAGAAGCTGCTAAGGGACCTTGATTCCTCAAAGGCAATGAGACCAGGCAACATGGCCCGTGGGTCCTTAGAGAGGGAGCGGAAATGCTGTGTGTGCCACTAACCACAATCTTCAATGCATCCCTTGAAACTGGGCAACTACCTGAGGTATGGAAGACAGAAAAGAGGCATTAAACTATAGACCAGTATCACTGACCTGTATAGCATGCAGAGTCATGGAGAAGATTATCAAGAGGAGAGTGGTGGAGCACCTGGAACAGAACAAGAGTATAAACGCCAATCAGCACGGATTTATGGAAGGCAAATCCTGTGTCACAAACCTTCTGGAGTTTTATGATAAAGTAACAGAAGTAAGACACGAGAGAGAAGGGTGGGTTGATTGCATCTTCTTGGACTGCAAGAAGGCCTTCGACACAGTTCCACACAGGAGATTAATGCAGAAGCTAGAGGGTCAGGCGCGTATAACAGGAAAGGCACTGCAATGGATCACAGAATACCCGACGGGGAGGCAACAACGAGTCATGGTACGTGTTGAGGTATTACAGTGGGCACCTGTGACGAGCGGGGTCCCACAGGGGCGGTCCTAGGACCAGTGCTATTTCTGGTATATGTGAATGACATGATGGAAGGGTTAGACTCAGAAGTGTCCCTGTTCGCATATGATGTGAAGTTAATGAGGAGAATTAAATCAGATGAGGATCAGGTAGGACTTCAAAGAGACCTGGACAGGCTGGACACCTGGTCCAGCATCTGGCTTCTCGTATTTAATCCCACCAAATGCAAAGTCATGAAGATCGGGGAATGGCAAAGAAGCCCGCAGACGGAATATAGGCTTGGTGGCCAAAGACTGCAAACCTCGCTCAAGGAGAAAGATCTTGGGGTGAGTATAACACCGAGCATGTCTACGGAAGCACACATCAACCAGATAACTGCTGCAGCATATGGGCGCCTGGCAAACCTGAGAATAGCGTTCCGATACCTTAGTAAGGAATCGTTCAAGACACTGTACAACGTGTACGTCAGGCCCATACTGGAGTATGCACACACACACACACACACACACACACACACACACACACACACACACACACACACACACACACACACACACACACACACACACACACACACGAGTAATAAGAGGAAACTGAGATGTTTCGAGATATAAGAAGAACAAGAAGACAATAGGAGAGTCTTGAAACAAAGAGCAACAAGAGACCAGTAAGTGGTCCAAACACATACTAGGAACAAGACGAAGACCCTAAGACGTATCAAAACATAACAAGAACAACAATAAGACACAGGGAAGTCCCATAACATAAACAACAATAAGACACTAAGAGGTCTTAAAACAACAAGAACAACGAGAAGCCAGAGCCTTGTTCCAAGGCGTATTATGAATAAGAAAAACAACAATGACTTAAAAATGGTGTTAGATAAAAATGGTTAGCCGGGTCGCCATATGGAGAAGACCCGGGCCGGAAGTACCGGCGAATCTCTAATGAATAAAAATGGTGCTAGATAAGAACTTTCGCGAGTGAAGAGCATATGGGAAAGATATATTAGAGAATAATGCGCGGGAAGAACAGGCAGAAGGGAGAGGGTCAAAATATTAAGGCAAAAAAATTGTAAATATTGCCGTATTAAATTTAGAAAACTTTATTTTAAGTCAAAAGATACACGTCCAAAAGTTTCCTTTATACTTTAGGACGGTACATTTACCCACGTGCACATCAACACCTGCGGTAAATAGCATTATATGCATTTATAGTTGAACATTTCTCGCATCTCAGCTAGTTAGGTTAAATTATAATTTCACGAATGACAATACTAGCTTGAAGCTTGCTGGGCAGAGTAAGGAATAACATTCACATGCTTGAAGCTTGCTGGGCAGAGTAAGGAATAACATTCTCATGCTTGAAGCTTGCTGGGCAGAGTAAGGAATAACATTCTCATGCTTGAAGCTTGCTGGGCAGAGTAAGGAATAACATTCTCATGCTTGAAGCTTGCTTGGCAGAGTAAGGAATAACATTCTCATGCTTGAACCTTGCTTGGCAGAGTAAGGAATAACATTCTCATGCTTGAAGCTTGCTGGGCAGAGTAAGGAATAACATTCTCATGCTTGAACCTTGCTTGGCAGAGTAAGGAATAACATTCTCATGCTTGAACCTTGCTTGGCAGAGTAAGGAATAACATTCTCATGCTTGAACCTTGCTTGGCAGAGTAAGGAATAACATTCTCATGCTTGAACCTTGCTTGGCAGAGTAAGGAAAAACATTCTCATGCTTGAAGCCTGCTTGCCAGAGTAAGGAATAACATTCTCATGCTTGAAGCTTGCTTGGCAGAGTAAGGAATAACATTCTCATGCTTGAACCTTGCTTGGCAGAGTAAGGAATAACATTCTCATGCTTGAACCTTGCTTGGCAGAGTAAGGAAAAACATTCTCATGCTTGAAGCTTGCTTGGCAGAGTAAGGAATAACATTCTCATGCTTGAAGCTTGCTGGGCAGAGTAAGGAATAACATTCTCATGCTTGAAGCTTGCTTGGCAGAGTAAGGAATAACATTCTCATGCTTGAAGCTTGCTGGGCAGAGTAAGGAATAACATTCTCATGCTTGAAGCTTGCTGGGCAGAGTAAGGAATAACATTCTCATGCTTGAAGCTTGCTGGGCAGAGTAAGGAATAACATTCTCATACTTGAAGCTTGCTGGGCATAGTAAGGAATAACATTCTCATGCTTGAACCTTGCTTGGCAGAGTAAGGAATAACATTCTCATGCTTGAAGCTTGCTGGGCAGAGTAAGGAATAACATTCTCATGCTTGAACCTTGCTTGGCAGAGTAAGGAATAACATTCTCATGCTTGAAGCTTGCTGGGCAGAGTACGGAATAACATTCACTGGCTTGAAGCTTGCTGGGCAGAGTAAGGAATAACATTCTCATGCTTGAAGCTTGCTTGGCAGAGTAAAGAATAACATTCTCATGCTTGAAGCTTGCTTGGCAGAGTAAGGAATAACATTCTCATGCTTGAAGCTTGCTTGGCAGAGTAAGGAATAACATTCTAATGCATGAACCTTGCTTGGCAGAGTAAGGAATAACATTCTCATGCTTGAAGCTTGCTGGGCAGAGTAAGGAATAACATTCTCATGCTTGAAGCTTGCTGGGCAGAGTAAGGAATAACATTCTCATGCTTGAACCTTGCTTGGCAGAGTAAGGAATAACATTCTCATGCTTGAACCTTGCTTGGCAGAGTAAGGAATAACATTCACTAGCTTGAAGCTTGCTGGGCAGAGTAAGGAATAACATTCACTGGCTTGAAGCTTGTTGGGCAGAGTAAGGAATAACATTCACTGGCTTGAAGCTTGCTGGGCAGAGTAAGGAATAACATTCACTAGCTTGAAGCTTGCTGGGCAGAGTAAGGAATAACATTCACTGGCTTGAAGCTTGCTGGGCAGAGTAAGGAATAACATTCACTGGCTTGAAGCTTGCTGGGCAGAGTAAAAACATTCATCTCGACGGGCTCACCAAACACTCTTCTGTCTCGAGTGATGATCCACTAAACATCACCTTAATCAATATTTGCTCAGCAACACCAAACTCCTTGAATCTCATAATTGCCAGATGGTGTCGTCGAGTGTATCGTTGCTGTTTTTCTGGGAGCAGTCAGCAGTCCACACATGTTTGCTGTCCTTGCTAAATGCTGGCTTGTCCTGGCCTGTTCCTGGATTTTTCCTATCTTGTTCTGGCTTGTTCCTATTTTGTCTTGGCTTGTTCCGGCTTGTTCCTGGCTTGTCCTAGCTTGTTCCCGATTTGTTCCTGGCTTGCCTTAGCTTGTTCCTGGCTTGTTCCTGGCTTGTTCCTGGCTTGTCCTGGCTTATTCCTATCTTGTTCCTGGCTTACCTTGTCTTGTCCCTGACTTGTTCTGGCTTGTTCCTATTTTGTCCTGGCTTCTCCCGGCTTGTTCCCGACTTGTCCTGGCTTGTTCCCGGCTTGTTCCTGGCTTGTCCTGGCTTGTTCCCGGCTTGTTCCTGGCTTGTCCTGGCTTTTTCCTATCTTGTTGCTGGCTTGTCCTGGTTTGTCCCTATCTTGTTCCTGGCATGTTCTGACTTGTTCCCGGCTTGTCCTGGCTTGTTCCCGGCTTCTCCTGGCTTATTCCTAGTTTGTCCCACTTGATGTTGACTATGGTAATAATAATAATAATGATAATAATAAAACCAAAAATGCTTCGAAATAATTTGAGAAACTCTGTATGATTTTTTTAATGTGTTTTTGGAAGAAACTGTAACGTGCAGGCTGACGCTGACCTAAAATACATAACTGAGACGCCCTGGTGCCAGAATACGTAGAAAAAAAAATATTGGAAAATTTACTCTAATAACAATTCTGGACACCACTGTAGGTATCCCCCTCTTTGGGAATAAGTAAACAGATACAAACAAAAACCAAGCAGTTCGTGTTTGTTACATGTACATCACAGTGAAAGCTAATGCAAGGGACGCCGTTCCTCGTTATTCGTTAACCTTGTTGCTTATATAATTGGGAACGGTCAGTTAAACAGTGTTTCTTTGAGGCTAAAGGAAAGTTGTTTACCAAATGAAATCTGCCAAACAGAACTAGTCAAAATCTTTTGACAATGTGCTATAGACTAGACAATAACAATAAAAATGCTTTCAGATGAGCTGATGTAGGTAACAGCTCTTAGCTTGCCAATAAAGTTAGGAATCCTTAACTTGTAAATAGCTTGTCAATAAAGTTAGGAATCCTTAACCTGTAAATAGCTTGTCAATAAAGTTAGGAATCCTTAACCTGTAAATAGCTTGTCAATAAAGCTAGGGATCCTTAACCTTGTCAAACCCTGTGTAAAAAAAAAAAAAAAAAACGAAGATAACAAACGTGATCAGTGAACAACAGTGTGGTACCTGACGGGTAAACTTTCTGAAGTTTTACGATAGAGTAACAGAGACCAAGAAGGAAAGATAGAGCTGAGCTCTCTGAGTGTTCTTGAACTGTTAAAAGGCATTTGATACTATTCCTAAAGCTAGAAGAGTTGGTAAAGATAACAACATTACTGCTTCGTTAGATCAAGGAATATCCAAGGAAAAAGAGACATGGTAATAATCCCGGATAAATTATGAGATGGAGGAGCGTGGTACAGTTAGTGGTATCCCACAATGATACCTGTTGGGTCTATCACTATTTCTGATGTATGTAACTGGATACTTGGCGAAACAGTCAGAAGAATACTTGTTTATGGAGGACATTGCGTGGCGATAACCTGTGTGTAGTTGAGGGGATCAATGTCCTCGCACAACCCCTGTTCCAAGACCAGAATAAATATCTGAAATGACACAAAATGGCTTCAAGAAGACTCAAGCAGACTACAGTTTTAACTAAGTAAATGGTTACCAAACTGAAGTATCGGTAAGCACAGGGCCATGAAAACAGAACAAGGAGAAAGAAGGATTGCAACCGAATCCAGATTGAGAGGACAGAGGATGCAAACTTTATACAAAAAGAATCTAAGGGTTAACACAGCGTTAAGCGATGTCTTCAAGCTTAAAAATGGCGTTCAGGAGAATCAAGAGAATGTACGTAATCCATATGCGAAGTATGTCATATCATTCACTACTGTCCTGGAATATTCTCTTTTGTGCCGGGTCCCACTCTCTGCTGCGGGCAAGACAACAACTTCAGCCACATGCAGAAAACTTTTGCAACCTGTATTTTTGTCCACACTTCTCCCTGTTATGCACACCACTACTCGTCTGTACTCAACAGCTATCCCACCATAATTTCTATTTCCATACAGCATTCCTTCCCTGAACACACTAAGTCACCAAAGTGACACAACACTCCACTCCCGCACTTTAAACCTTATTTCGAAACTCACACAGAAGTAATTCCTCCATTACAACAATCTTTTCACACCACTGACATTGAGAACCCTTCACAGCTCAGTTCTGTTTATCTTACTTTCCGCTTTCCTATCCATGAATGCTACAGTAGCCGATTTTCACAGTAACTTGGGTAACGGTGTCTCAGTGTGTATATCTGAGCTATACATGGTTTCTCCTTTTCTTCCTTAAAGGATCTACGAGAAGTTGCTGAACCAAACACGTTTCCAGTTCTCCAGCGTTGACTTGCCGCTCTGTTATTCTTGTTCACTGTCCTACTGGCAGTTATTGTATTCTTTAGAGACAATGGTAGACATGGGTTTTTGTCACAGTATGCCCTGTTCAGTGATGCAGTTGGTACTGTTGTGTGGGTATGGCAAGAAGCAATAGATGTTGATAGAGACCGTGCTAGAGACGGTGCTATAGATGGTGATAAAGACGGTGCTAGAGACAGTGCTGTAGATGTTGACAGAGACCGTGCTAGAGACGTTGTAAATGGTGTTAGAAATTTGTGCTGTAGATGGAGTTAGACACGGTGCTCCTTCTGCTCCGTTCTTTCCATATACGTCGGCTCTGTCTCAGAGCTCTGAGTGCCTCGTCACTCGTCCACTCACAGACACCCTCTTTCCCTTACCCACTGTTTGCTGTGACTCACCATTCACGCAGCGCTAACATTGTTTTCCTCCGGCACTATACTATTTGCCTCATCGTTCACGTTACCTGACTATTTTAAATTTATAAATCTTTACATATCTTTCATCACCATATATATATATATATTTTTATATATATATAATATAATATAATATATAATATTATATATTTTATATATATATATAATATATATATATTATATATGTCGTGCCGAATAGGCAGAACTTGCCATCTTGGCTTAAATAGCAACGGTCATCTTGCCATATAGGACAAGCGAAAATTTGTGTATGCAATAATTTCACCAAATTCATTCTGAACCTAACGAAAAAAATATATTTCACTGTGTTTGCTTAGTATTAAATTATTGTAAACAAATCTAAAATATATTTAGTTGGGTTAGGCTAAAATAAATTTTTGTTCTTGTTATAATAAGGTTAGGTAAGTTTTCTAAGATTCTTTTACCTGGAGTTTACCTGGAGAGAGTTCCGGGGGTCAACGCCCCAGCGGCCCGGTCTGTGACCAGGCCTCCTGGGGGATCAGAGCCTGATCAACCAGGCTGTTGCTGCTGGCTGCACGCAAACCAACGTACGAGCCACAGCCCGGCTGGTCAGGAACCGACTTTAGGTGCTTGTCCAGTGCCAGCTTGAAGACTGCCAGGGGTCTGTTGGTAATCCCCCTTATGTAATGCTGGGGACAGTTGAACAGCTCGGGCCCCTGACACTTATTGTATGGTCTCTTAAGTGCTTGTGACACCCCTGCTTTTCATTGGGGGGATGTTGCATCGTCTGCCAAGTCTTTTGCTTTCGTAGTGAGTGATTTTCGTGTGCAAGTTCGGTACTAGTCCCTCTAGGATTTTCCAGGTGTATATAATCATGTATCTCTCCCTCCTGCGTTCCAGCGAATACAGGTTTAGGAACCTCAAGCGCTCCCAGTAATTTAGGTGTTTTATCTCCGTTATGCGCGCCGTGAAGGTTCTCTGTACATTTTCTAGGACAGCAATTTCACCTGCCTTGAAAGGTGCTGTTAGTGTGCAGCAAAATTAAAAATTTTTACATTAGCATTAATAAAAAATATATATCTTTAAATGTATAAAAGAAAATTTTAGAACGGACTTAATTTTAAATGAGTTCTTGCTAATTGACCAGTTTTACATATTCGGCACGACATATATATATATATATATATATATATATATATATATATATATATATATATATATATATATATATATATATATATATATATATATATATATATAATGTCGTGCCGAATAGGCAGAACTTGCGATCTTGGCTTAAATAGCAACGCTCATCTTGCCATATAGGACAAGTGAAAATTTGTGTATGCAATAATTTCACCAAAATCATTCTGAACCTAACGAAAAAAATATATTCACTGTGTTTGTTTAGTATTAAATTATTGTAAACAAATCTAAAATATATTTAGTTGGGTTAGGCTAAAATAAATTACTCTTGTTATAATAAGGTTAGGTAAGTTTTCTAAGTTCATTTTCGTGCAAAATTATAATTTTTACATCAACATTAATGAAAAAATATATCTTTAAATGTATGAGAGAAAATTTTAGAAAGGACTTAATTTTAAATGAGTTCTTGCTAATTGACCAGTTTTACATATTCTGCCGACATATATATATATATATATATATATATATATATATATATATATATATATATATATATTATATATATATTATATATATATATATATATATATATATATATATATATATATATTAGTTTTAGCTTTTCTTTTATGACTTAAAGTACTTTTAGCCGGTGGTGCACAGGTGACCTGCAGCCACAAAGATCCCTTGTGTGTCATTACGGTACTCGCGTATAATACATATGTTTGAGTCTAGACACTCGTGTAGTCGTCAGGCTTTAACCGCGGTTCACCAACCCACCAGTAATATAAATATGTGTACATGAAACAGAAGGAAAAACTATCAGTATTTTCTCTCAGGCTGAAAGCGGTACTCTGCTCTGAGGTGATTTACGCTCAACACCGGAGGTAGCAAGTACCTTAAGTTGGATAACTTGATGGTACAAGTTTCTCTTACTGAGACTTAGAGATGTAAGTAATACTCACAGACTTAACCAGGGAGAAAATTTGTACCACCTGCCGCAGCTGGCGAGTTCCTGCAGCAGCTGTTGAGTTTCTGCTGCAGCTGGTGTTGCTTTACTCTCTCTCTCTCTCTCTCTCTCTCTCTCTCTCTCTCTCTCTCTCTCTCTCTCTCTCTCTCTCTCTCTCTCTCTCTCTCTCTCTCTCTCTGTCTATCTCTGTCTCTCTGTCACTGTCTGTCTGTCTCACTCTCAAGATGACTGATGCTACATCACTCGACATTCATCATCGACCCAGGGATGATCTCGTGTCTTACACCGCCAGGAGAAGAAAACTCAAGAAGAGACACAGATCTTAGAAAAAAGTGGTTTGAGAAAACAGCTCACTCTGAGCGAAATGTTGTCACAGTTAAAGTTTATAGGATAATGTTAAAAAGAAGAATATTAATTTATTCCTACAGGGCCTAATTAGTACGCTAGGTATGCAGTAACTAGACAGTTAAAAAATAAGATCTTAGGACGGTACGTCATTAAGTCATCAAGGCTGCTATTGACCTGCCCACAATCAATCAAGATTAGTTTAATATCAAAGACAATGATTAAAGCAAAGTCTCATTCTATATATACCAAAAGATGCACATGTCTCAGAGAATATGCTCAGAGATATACACAGACCTCGAAGAGTATATACTCTAAGAAATATACACCTTCCAGTATAAATACAGCATGAGAGATGAATATCTCTCACTGTTCTTGTGCACTATAAATTTTCACGTTATGAGTTAAAGTTTCTGAAATGTCATCAATGTTTATGAGAACTTTGCGTATTTGTAACCCAGAGTTCACATATGAAGAAATCTTGAAGATTTGTGAAATGGCTAATGATCTAGAATTCCCAAAACTTTTAAAATTGCTAGAAATACTTTTTACATTTCAAAAAAGGACAATCAACTTTATTCAACTAAAAATATGTTGGGTCTACCTTACCATGGAAACTTTATTGATATATCTTCTCTACTTAAGAATTTTAAAATCAAAGTTGTATTTTAAAATAATAATACAGTGAAAAATGTTTGATAAAAAATTCCCCCCAAAATTCTGACGACTGTGTCTACGAGATTCCTTTTAAAAATATGATACAGTTTATTACAGTCTTTAAAAGTTTTGAACTAAGATTACAGCAACATAAATGCAACATTAGAAGCGGACATTAGTTTAATGCTCTGTTTATTCATGTCTGAGATTTTAACCAGCCATTGATTTTCAAAAGGCCGAGAAAGTTATATCAAGCAGGTCCATGTTCGAGAGAAATATAATAGAATCTAGTTTCATAAAAATAGTTTTGAAATTAATATGAATATTGATTTAGGATTATACAAACTGGATTAATTTATTATTAATAAAATTTGGGAAGAGCTTAAGATACATAAGATAAGTTGAAATTTTAAAGCTTGGGTAGAATGTAAGTTGTGTTTGACAGGCCCTTGACTACCTACCTACATCATGATAAATATGGTCAGGTATTGTAAGTTGACCACAAGGTCATATATATATATATATATATAATATATATATATATATATATATATATATATATATATTTATAATATATATATATATATATAATAGGATAGCAGATGAACAAGGAGGCTTTAGGAAAGGTAGGGGGTGTGTGGACCAGGTGTTTACAGTAAAACATATAAGTGAACAGTATTTAGATAAGGCTAAAGAGGTCTTTGTGGCATTTATGGATTTGGAAAAGGCGTGTGACAGGGTGGATAGGGGGCAATGTGGCAGATGTTGCAAGTGTATGGTGTAGGAGGTAGGTTACTGAAAGCAGTGAAGAGTTTTTACGAGGATAGTGAGGCTCAAGTTAGAGTACATAGGAAAGAGGGAAATTATTTCCCAGTAAAAGTAGGCCTTAGACAAGGATGTTGTGATGTCCACCGTGGTTGTTTAATATATTTATAGATGGGGTTGTAAGAGAAGTAAATGCGAGGGTCTTGACAGAGGCGTGGAGTTAAAAGATAAAGAATCACACATAAAGTGGGAATTGTCACAGTTGCTCTTTGCTGATGACACTGTGCTCTTGGGAGATTCTGAAGAGAAGTTTGCAGAGATTGGTGGATGAATTTGGTAGTGTGGCAAAAGAAGAAAATTAAAAGTGAATACAGGAAAGAGTAAGGTTATGAGGATAACAAAAATATTAGGTGATGAAAGATTGGATATCAGATTGGAGGGAGAGAGTATGGAGGAGGTGAATGTATTCAGATATTTGGGAGTGGACGTTTCAGCGGATGGGTCTATGAAGGATGAGGTGAATCATAGAATTGATGAGGGGAAAAGGGTGAGTGGTGCACTTAGGAGTCTGTGGAGACAAAGAACTTTGTCCTTGGAGGCAAAGAGGGGAATGTATGAGAGTATAGTTTTACCAACACTCTTATATGGGTGTGAAGCATGGGTGATGAATGTTGCAGCGAGGAGAAGGCTGGAGGCAGTGGAGATGTCATGTCTGAGGGCAATGTGTGGTGTGAATATTATGCAGAGAATTCGTAGTTTGGAAGTTGGAGGAGGTGCGGGATTACCAAAACTGTTGTCCAGAGGGCTGAGGAAGGGTTGTTGAGGTGGTTCGGACATGTAGAGAGAATGGAGCGAAACAGAATGGCTTCAAGAGTGTATCAGTCTGTAGTGGAAGGAAGGCGGGTAGGGGTCGGCCTAGGAAAGGTTGGAGGGAGGGGGTAAAGGAGGTTTTGTGTGCGAGGGGCTTGGACTTCCAGCAGGCGTGCGTGAGCGTGTTGATAGGAGTGAATGGAGAAGAATGGTTTTTAATACTTGACGTGCTGTTGGAGTGTGAGCAAAATAACATTTATGAAGGGGTTCAGGGAAACCGGCAGGCCGGACTTGAGTCCTGGAGATGGGAAGTACAGTGCCTGCACTCTGAAGGAGGGGTGTTAATGTTGCAGTTTAAAAACTGTAGTGTAAAGCACCCTTCTGGCAAGACAGTGATGGAGTGAATGATGGTGAAAGTTTTTCTTTTTCGGGCCACCCTGCCTTGGTGGGAATCGGCCAGTGTGATAATAAAAAAAATAAAAATAAATATGTATATATATATATATATATATATATATATATATATATATATATATATATATATATATATATATATATATATACATAATACATACATATATATATATACATATACACACACACACATACATCTCTAAGAATTTGGTTGATTGCATCTTGCAGGGTAACGTCAAGGTTGGTGGTGTCAGACAGGTGTCAGTTGTCGGTTGCTCACATGTGTACACCATTCTCACACTGGCACTCCTTGAGAGAAGCAGGGAATATTTGATAAGATTTCACCTTCTAAGATTCAGAAATTTGTGTGTGTGTGTGTGTGTGTGTGTGTGTGTGTGTGTGTGTGTGTGTGGTGTGTGTGTCACAGCCCAACAGTTTCAAGAACACAATGTAACTTCGAAGTCGTAAACATGTGACAGCTTTAACAACCAAACAATTAAGTGTTCTTAAGGACGCTTACACTGATCCTGAAGTGCACACGTGTCCTTATCCTCAGTTCACTTGTGTTCCAGAGTGTATTTTTTTAGAAATAGACAGCAGGTGTCAGTAGGGCATGAGGAAGGCTGCTGCTGTAGCTTCTACTGATTCTGGTGTTGCTGCTGCTGCTGCTGCTGCTGCTGCTGCTGCTGCTGCTGTTGGCGTTGCTGCTGCTGCTGTTGGTGTTGCTGCTGCTGTTATTGTTGTTATTGTTGTTGTTGCTGCTGCTGCTGCTGCTGCTACTGTTGCTGCTGTTGTTGCTGCTGTTGTTGCTACTGTTGATGCTGCTACTGCCGTTGTTTTTGTTGATGATGCTGCTGTTGCTGTTGTTATTGTTGTTGCTGCTGCTGCTGCTTCTGTTCTTGCTGTTGCTGCAGCTGCTGCTGTTGTTGTTGTTGCTGCAACTGCTGCTGCTACTGCTGTTATTGTTGGTGTTGCTACTGTTGCTGCTGTTGCCTTTGCTGCAGCTGTTGTTGCTGCTACTGCTGTTGTTTTTGTTGTTGATGCTGCTACTCTTGTTGTTGATGCTGGTGCTCTTGTTGTTGCTGCAGCTGCTGCTGCTGCTGTTGTTGTTGCTGCCGCCTCTCCGACAATATCCACAATCTTCTCACTGACGACAAGTTTAGATTATAGTTTCTGATTTACAACTTGGAGATGACTTTGTTAATTTACAAGGTCTCCGCCTGTCAACTTCAGCGAGTTCACTCACTTTTTAAGATATTTCCGACGACAGTGCTGCAGCAATTCCAGCTGTTGCTGTCTTAATTCTCCTCTTTCATTCTCCTTGATTTAACTTTCACACCCTTTCTCATTGGTTCCCTCTACTCTCTATCTGTTTAACACAGTCCCCTATTCGCTTTACTCCTACACACTTGTCTTCTGCCAGTATGATGATGGAAGTCTCTTGATTCAAGGAACTGGAGCTCATCTGTCCGTCTTCGGATTATATCTAAGTAACCCTCCATTCCTGATGCGATGTTCGGTCTCCTACAGGTCTGGAAGAAATGCAATGCCTGCGCTCTGTAGGATGTGAGATGGTAAACACAGTGTCTAGACACAATAACGCACTGTGTAAAGCTCTCTATCTCTAATGGTTATAATCATAAACATAATTTGTAAAGGGGTGGACTGGTAAGTCTGTGGAAGGCCTCGGTCAGGTGACCAAAACCTCCAGATGCGGGTAATCAGTCCCTGAGCCTTGAGTCGATGTAATCAGTCCATCAATATTGAAAAGAATATAGCATATGTGAGAAGAAGTAGCTTATATACTGTAGGCGGATGGTGAGGTGCAGCAGTTGTAGGTGATATCACATTTGCCCAGTGTGGAAGTATTCTTTTCAAGATTGATGGACTGACCACATCGACTCAAGGCTGAGGGACTGATTACCTCAAACTCCTCCTGTTCTTCACCATTATCCTTTGTATGGACTGACGAGGCCATTGTGTGGCGAAACGTTTCTTCATTAAATTATAGAAATCTGCTTCTAAAAAGACTATAAACATTATATCTATTTGAGAAAAATGGTGGAAAATGTATGAGTTGATGGAAAAAAA
>NC_069403.1:50152262-50204762 GCF_026875155.1 Cherax quadricarinatus
TCCACTAATGTAAACATCAACTTCCTCTCATCCACTATTGTCAACATCAACTGCCTCTCATCCACTATTGTCAACATCAACTGCCTCTCATCCACTATTGTGAACATCAACTGCTTCTAATCCACTATTGTCAACATCAACTGCCTCTCATCCACTATTGTCAACATCAACTGCCTCTCATCCACTATTGTGAACATCAACTGCCTCTCATCCACTATTGTGAACATCAACTGCTTCTAATCCACTATTGTCAACATCAACTGCCTCTCATCCACTATTTGAACATCAACTGCTTCTAATCCACTATTGTCAACATCAACTGCCTCTCATCCACTATTGTCAACATCAACTGCCTCTCATCCACTATTGTGAACATCAACTGCTTCTAATCCACTATTGTCAACATCAACTGCCTCTCATCCACTATTGTCAACATCAACTGCCTCTCATCCACTATTGTGAACATCAACTGCCTCTCATCCACTATTGTCAACATCAACTGCCTCTCATCCACTATTGTCAACATCAACTGCCTCTCATCCACTATTGTGAACATCAACTGCTTCTAATCCACTATTGTCAACATCAACTGCCTCTCATCCACTATTGTGAACATCAACTGCTTCTAATCCACTATTGTCAACATCAACTGCCTCTCATCCACTATTGTCAACATCAACTGCCTCTCATCCACTATTGTGAACATCAACTGCTTCTAATCCACTATTGTCAACATCAACTGCCTCTCATCCACTATTGTCAACATCAACTGCCTCTCATCCACTATTGTGAACATCAACTGCCTCTCATCCACTATTGTCAACATCAACTGCCTCTCATCCACTATTGTCAACATCAACTGCCTCTCATCCACTATTGTCAACATCAACTGCCTCTCATCCACTATTGTGAACATCAACTGCCTCTCATCCACTATTGTCAACATCAACTGCCTCTCATCCACTATTGTCAACATCAACTGCCTCTCATCCACTATTGTCAACATCAACTGCCTCTCATCCACTAATGCAAACATCAACTTCCTCTCATTATTTTTCACGTTGAGTGTTGATGAATATTTCTTCTCTCTGCTGCCTGTTCCAACACTTTATTTTTGTGCTTGCTTCTTTCCTAAGATTGTAAGTGATGATCATGTCTCTTCTTTCCTAACATTGTAAGTGGTGATCATGTCTCTTCTTTCCTAACATTTTAAGTGGTGATCGTGTCTCTTCTTTCCTAACATTGTAAGTGGTGATCATGTCTCTTCTTTCCTAACATTTTAAGTGGTGATCATGTCTCTTCTTTCCTAACATTGTAAGTGGTGATCATGTCTCTTCTTTCCTAACATTGTAATGGTGATCATGTCTCTTCTTTCCTAACATTGTAAGTGGTGATCATGTCTCTTCTTTCCTAACATTGTAAGTGGTGATCATGTCTCTTCTTTCCTAACATTTTAAGTGGTGATCATGTCTCTTCTTTCCTAACATTGTAAGTGGTGATCATGTCTCTTCTTTTCTAACATTGTAAGTGGTGATCATGTCTCTTCTTTCCTAACATTTTAAGTGGTGATCATGTCTCTTCTTTCCTAACATTTTAAGTGGTGATCATGTCTCTTCTTTCCTAACATTGTAAGCGGTTATCATGTCTTTTCTTTCCTAGCACTGTAAGTGGTGATCATGTCTCTTCTCTCCTTACATTGTAAGTGGTTATCATTTCTCCTCTTTTCTATCAGTATAAGTGGTTCCCATGTCTCCGCTTTCCTAACATTGCAAGTGATTATGATAAATTCTCGTCTGTCTTCTAACTTTCTAATTGTTCATCATGTCGCCACATCTCATTTTCTAACCTATGTTATTATCATGCCTAACTTCATTCTTCTTTCTGCTTTCTTAGTGAGGCAGCTAAACAGTACAACAGTTGTGAACGAAAGTATTAGTGAGGAAACTGCTTAATAATCGCAGAAGCAAAACCACTGAGTGTTCAACGCAGAGATATTAGTGTTCCAAGCAGAAATATTAACATAGTGTTCAACACGAAGACAAAGCCACACACAGTGTTCAACACAAAGACAAAGCCACACAGTGTTCAATACAGAGACAAAGCCACGCAGTGTTCAATACAAAGACAAAGCCACACAGTGTTCAACACGAAGACAAAGCCACACACAGTGTTCAACACAAAGATAAAGCCACACAGTGTTCAGCACAGAGACAAAGCCACACAGTGTTCAACACAGAGACAAAGCCACACAGTGTTCAACACAAAGCCACACAGTGTTCAACACAAAGCCACACAGTGATCAACACAAAGCCACACAGTGTTCAACACAGAGACAAAGCCACACAGTGTTCAACACAAAGACAAAGCCACACAGTGTTCAATACAGAGACAAAGCCACACAGTGTTCAACACAGAGACAAAGCCACACAGTGTTCAACACAGAGACAAAGCCACACAGTGTTCAATACAGAGACAAAGCCACGCAATGTTCAATACAAAGACAAAGCCACACAGTGTTCAACACAAAGATACACAGTGTTCAACGCAAAGCCACACAGTGTTCAGCACAGAGACAAAGCCACACAGTGTTCAACACAGAGACAAAGCCACACAGTGTTCAACACAAAGCCACACAGTGTTCAACACAAAGCCACACAGTGATCAACACAAAGCCACACAGTGTTCAACACAGAGACAAAGCCACACATGTTCAACACAAAGACAAAGCCCACACAGTGTTCAATACAGAGACAAAGCCACACAGTGTTCAACACAGAGACAAAGCCGCACAGTGTTCAACACAGAGACAAAGCCACACAGTGTTCAATACAGAGACAAAGCCACACAGTGTTCAACACAGAGACAAAGCCACACAGTGTTCAACACAGAGACAAAGCCACACAGTGTTCAATACAGAGACAAAGTCACGCAATGTTCAATACAAAGACAAAGCCACACAGTGTTCAACACAAAGCTACACAGTGTTCAACGCAAAGCCACACAGTGTTCAACGCAAAGCCACACAGTGTTCAACACAGAGACAAAGCCATACAGTGTTCAACACAAAGCCACGCAGTGTTCAACGCAAAGCCACACAGAGTTCAACACAAAGCCACGCAGTGTTCAACGCAAAGCCACACAGTGTTCAACACAGAGACAAAGCCACACAGTGTTCAACACAAAGCCACACAGTGTTCAACACAGAGACAAAGCCACACAGTGTTCAACACAGAGACAAAGCCACACAGTGTTCAACACAAAGCCACACAGTGTTCAACACAGAGACAAAGCCACACAGTGTTCAACACAGAGACAAAGCCACACAGTGTTCAACACAGAGACAAAGCCACACAGTGTTCAACACAAAGCCACACAGTGTTCAACACAGAAACAAAGCCATACAGTGTTCAGCACAAAGCCACACAGTGTTCAACACAGAGACAAAGCCACACAGTGTTCAACACAAAGCCACACAGTGTTCAGCACAAAGCCACACAGTGTTCAACACAAAGCCACACAGTGTTCAGCACAAAGCCACACAGTGTTCAGCACAAAGCCACACAGTGTTCAACACAAAGCCACACAGTGTTCAGCACAAAGCCACACAGTGTTCAACACAAAGCCACACAGTGTTCAGCACAAAGCCACACAGTGTTCAACACAAAGCCACACAGTGTTCAGCACAAAGCCACACAGTGTTCAACACAAAGCCACACAGTGTTCAACACAGAGACAAAGCCACACAGTGTTCAACACAGAGACAAAGCCACACAGTGTTCAACACAGAGACAAAGCCACACAGTGTTCAACACAGAAACAAAGCCACACAGTGTTCAGCACAAAGCCACACAGTGTTCAACACAAAGCCACACAGTGTTCAACACAGAGACAAAGCCACACAGTGTTCAACACAAAGCCACACAGTGTTCAACACAGAGACAAAGCCACACAGTGTTCAACACAGATACAAAGCCACACAGTGTTCAACACAAAGCCACACAGTGTTCAACACAGAGACAAAGCCACACAGTGTTCAACACAGAGACAAAGCCACACAGTGTTCAACACAGAGACAAAGCCACACAGTGTTCAACACAGATACAAAGCCACACAGTGTTCAACACAAAGCCACACAGTGTTCAACACAGAGACAAAGCCACACAGTGTTCAACACAGATACAAAGCCACACAGTGTTCAACACAGAGACAAAGCCACACAGTGTTCAACACAGATACAAAGCCACACAGTGTTCAACACAAAGCCACACAGTGTTCAACACAGAGACAAAGCCACACAGTGTTCAACACAGAAACAAAGCCACACAGTGTTCAATACAGAGACAAAGCCACGCAATATTCAACACAAAGCCACACAGTGTTCAACACAAAGCCACACAGTGTTCAACACAAAGCCACACAGTGTTCAACACGACATAACGGGACTTTTGACATTAAAGCCCCGGGAGGAACAGCAAATTTTTCAACTCTTTCTCGTTCGTTTGGCATCTGCTGCAGAATTTCCTCTATTTTTTTTTGGGGGGGGGGGGATAGGGGTTTAATTCTGGTTCTTTCATGCCTCTCTCCCTCCCTCTAATAACTTTGATTCAGCTTTTGATATACCGGAGGATTAAAAAAAGAAGAAAGTTTTTACCCCCACTGAAGGCGGCTCTTTTGGAAACATTTCTAGAGTTTGAAAGACTAATTATTTTCAAGATGAAAGATGAAAGGCAAATCTAATCCTGTTTCCAGCACTTTGATGTACCAAGTTATACTTAACCTAATCCATTTTAAAGCTATATTTTCGACATATATATATATATATATATATATATATATATATATATATATATATATATATATATATATATATATATATATATATATATATATATATATATATATATATAATATAATATATATAATATATATATATATATATATATATATATATATATATATATATATATGCAATAAGATCACAGTAAACAGGTGATTTCGGAATATGCAAAACAACCACTCTGAAAAAATAGAGAAATTCCAAGCGCTTTCGTGACTACTCACATTATCAAGGAACTATCCATAGTTCCTTGATAATGTGAGTAGTCACGAAAGCGCTTGGAATTTCTCTATTTTTTCAGAGTGGTTGTTTTGCATATATATATATATATATATATATATATATATATATATAATATATATAATATATATATATATATATATATATATATATATATATATATATATATATATATATATATACATATATATATAAAGCCTTACCTCCACAGTGGGAAAATTTATGGAATAAATAATTGCCGAAGCAATTCGTAGCCATCTTGACAGGCACAGATTGATTAATGAATCTCAACACGGTTTTACAAAGGGGCGTTCCTGTCTTACGAATTTACTAACTTTTTTCACTAAGGTGTTTGAGGAGGTAGATCATGGTAACGAATATGATATTGTGTATATGGACTTCAGTAAGGCTTTCGATAGAGTTCCACACCAGAGACTATTGACGAAACTTAAGGCACACGGAATAGGAGGAGAAATTTTTTCCTGGGTAGCGGCATGGATGACAAATAGACAGCACAGAGTTTGCATAAATGGGGAGAAATCAGAATGGCGGCACGTCACAAGCGGTGTTCCTCAGGGGTCAGTGTTGGGCCTGTTGTTGTTCACAATTTACATAAACGACATAGATGAGGGAATAAATAGCGACATAAGCAAATTTGCTGATGACACCAAAATAGGCCGTCCAATTCATTCTAACGAGGACACTAGAGCACTCCAGGATGATTTGAATAGACTGATGCAATGGTCGGAGCAGTGGCAGATGCAGTTTAATATTGACAAATGCAAAGTTTTAAATGTTGGACAGGTAAATAACCATGCCACATATAAACTAAATTATGAAGATCTTAATACTAATGATTGCGAAAAGGATTTAGGAGTTCTGGTTAGCAGTAATTTAAAACTAAGACAACAGAGCATTAGTGTTCGCAATAAAGCTAACAGAATTCTTGGCCACATATCTAGAAGTATAAATAATAGAAGTCCTCAGGTTGTTCTTCTACTCTATATATCCTTGGTTAGGCCTCATTTAGACTATACTGCTCAGTTCTGGTCACCGTATTACAGAATGGATATAAATGCTCTGGAAAACGTACAGAGGAGGATGACAAAGATGATCCCATGTATCAGAAATCTTCCCTATGAGGATAGACTGAGGGCCCTGAATATGCACTCTCTCGAAAGGCGTAGAATTAAGGGGGATATGATCGAGGTGTATAAATGGAAAACAGGAATAAATAAAGGGGATGTAAATAGTATGCTGAAAATTTCCAGCCAAGACAGGACTCGCAGCAATGGTTTCAAGTTGGAAAAATTCAGATTCAGGAAGGATATAGGAAAGCACTGGTTTGGTAATAGAGTTGTGGATGAGTGGAACAAACTCCCGAGTACAGTTATTCAGGCTAAAACGTTGTGTAATTTTAAAAATAGGTTAGATAAATACATGAGTGGGTGTGGGTGGATGTGAGTTGGGCCTGACTAGCTTGTGCTGCTGGGTCTGGTGCAGTGCTCCATCCTTGAGTGGAGATGATCAGACTGGGTGGGTCATTGGGCTAATCCGGGGGGGGGGGAACATGGACCTGCTCCGCATGGGTCAGTAGGCCTGTTGCAGTGTTCCTTCTTTCTTATGTTCTTATGTTCTTATATATCTTTTCTTTCCTTCAACACACCGGCCGTATCCCACCGAGGCGGGGTGGCCCAAAAGGAAAAACGAAAGTTTCTCCTTTTACATTTAGTAATATATACAGGAGAAGAGGTTACTAGCCCCTTGCTCCCACAACACACACACATATATATATATATATATATATATATATATATATATATATATATATATATATATATATATATATATATATACATACATATATATATATATATATATATATATATATTATATATATATATATATATATATATATATATATATATATATATATATATATTATATTTTCGTGCGGAATAGGTAGAGCTTGCGATTTGGCTCTTCTTGCCGAATAGGGCAAACGAAAATTTGTGTATGCAATAATTTCGTAAAATTTATTCAGAACCTAGCGAAAAAAATATATTTCATTGTGTTTGTTTATTATTAAATTATTGTATATTTCTCTAAAATACATTTATTTGAATTAAGCTAAATTAAATTGGGCTTGTTATAATAAGGTTAGATAAGTTTTCTAAGGTTCTTATGGTACAAAATTATTAATTTTTACTTTAACATAAATGAAAAAAAAAAACATATCTTTGAACGTATCAGAGAAAATTTTAAGAAAGACTTAATTTTAAATGAGTTCTTGCTAATTTATTAGTTTTATCTATTTCTCATAACATTATATATATATATATATTTTTTTTTTTCAGTCGCATCTGCTGAATATATATATATATATATATATATATATATATATATATATATATATATATATATATATATATATATATATATATTTTATATATATATATATATATATATATATATATATTATATATATATATATTCAGCAGATGCGACTGAAAAAAATATATCCAGTTAAATAGCGCTCCCATAGAGCGTTGTATTCAATTCTCGGTGTACTTTTTCAATCGCATTTATGAAAAATTGCACAATGTAGAATTGCTTTAGAGAGATGACGGTGTTTCATGTGTAACTGAAAACTGATTTTCATAGAACGATAATTAGATTAATGTATGAGAGTGTCTATCTGGCAGACATGACCTGTGTATTCAAGGTGAAGAACGATCACTGAGACTCAGATTTGTTAATGTAAATGTTTAGAAAATGCATTAGGAGATCAAAACTCACTGAAGAAAGAGTTAATAGATCAGAACCCACTGAAGAAAGGATTAAAGGATCAGAACCTCTAGAGAGAGAATTAAAGGATCAAAACCCCTTTAATACACGCTTCATGTTATTTAAAAAAAACGTGATTCATGCGTATGTGTGAGGGGATTACGGGCTTATAATTGGATTATACTAATTTTAAGCTCCACTCATTAATTATTGTATATAAATATATTTGCATTCAAACAACCAATAGGATAAAGAGTTTGGTAGAAGGACGAACGAGACACTGAGATGTTAATTAAGCAGTTTAGCTCACACGCTGGTGCTGGAAAATTCTCAGCTCCGAAACTTTATGAGTTTGACGTAAATAAAATTATGGGTATTTAGTACATTGGGCACGCAGTATGATCATCCTATGACATTTTTCACACACCATAATCATCCTATGCCATTTTTCACACAGTATAATCATCCAATGACTTTTTTTCGCATCATTTCATAACACTTATACTAAAGTCTTTGAAGGTCTCTGATTGTAGATAAAAATAATCTTGGAGTGGAGGACTCAGTCTTCAACAAGTGATGCCATAATTGAAAACAACCTGAAAGTATTTTAGGTGAACTAAGTAAAACCAGACATTATATTATACAATAACAAAGTCGTAATATAAAACTTCGTATTAATGTGTCAGGTAAAGAGTATCATCAAAATTCTAAACCTGCACTAGGTATTGTTCTAAACTTGGCAGTGAGTATCAGAGAGGCTAATTTTGTTAGAAAGATCTTCTGTAGTCTTGAGAGACAACGAGGACCAAAAGTACCTCACACACACACACACACACTCACAGGGACAGAAGGGTCATGGGAGATATGATAACGACATATAAAATACTGCGCGGAATAGACAAGGTGGACAAAGACGGGATGTTCCAGGGAGGGGACACAGAAACAAGAGGTCACAATTGGAAGTTGAAGACTCAGATGAGTCAAAGGGATGTTAGGAAGTATTTCTTCAGTCATAGAGTTGCCAGGCCGTGGAATAGCCTACAAAGTGACGTAGTGGAGGCGGGAACTATACATAGTTTTAAGACGAGGTTTGATAAAGTTCATGGAGCGGGGAGAGAGAGGGCCCAGTAGCAATCAGTGAAGAGGCGGGGCCAGGAGCTAAGACTCGACCACTGCAACCACAAATAGGTGAGTACACACACACACACAAACACACACACACACACACACACAAACACACAAACGCACACACACACACACACACACACACACACACACACACACACACACACACACACATATTCATATATATGCAAACAGTCGCAGACAAGCGATCTTAACAATGTAAGACACCTGCTGCAGCAGGTGTCAAACCCGCACTGCACTACTCTGAGAAAACATCCCCCTCACTCCTGCAGCTGCTGCCTTGCAACACTGCGTAGCTCCTGATGAAGCACTGAGCAGTGTGAAAGTGGCTTGTCTTGCATATATATATATATATATATATATATATATATATATATATATATATATATATATATATATATATATATATATATATATATATATATATATATATATATATGCAAAACAACCACTGTGAAGGAATAGAGTAATTCCAAGCGCTTTCGTGACTACTCACATTATCAAGGAACAATATAGAAGGAGGGGTGTTAATGTTGCAGTTTAAAAACTGTAGTGTAAAGCACCCTTCTGGCAAGACAGTGATGAAGTGAATGATGGTGAAAGTTTTTCTTTTTCGGGCCACCCTGCCTTGGTGGGAATCGGCCAGTGTGATAATAATATATATATATATATATATATATATATATATATATTATATATATATATATATATATATATATATATATATATAATATATTGTAGTATATATATATATATATATATATATATATATATATATATAATTATATGTATATATATATTATATATATATATATATATATATATATATATATATATATATATATATATATATATATATATATATATATATATATATATATATGCAATAAGATCACAGTAAACAGGTGATTTTAAAATATGCAAAACAACCACTCTGAAAGAATAGAGAAATTCCAAGCGCTTTCGTGACTACTCACATAATGTGAGTAGTCACGAAAGCGCTTGGAATTTCTCTATTCTTTCAGAGTGGTTGTTTTGCATATATATATATATATATATATATATATATATATATTATATATATATATATATATATATATATATATATATATATGTATATATATATATATATATATATATATATATATATATATATATATATATATATATATATATATATATATATATATATATATATATATATATATATATCTTGCATGCCACGGAAGTTTCAAAACTGTTATAACGAAATAAAGATTAAGGGTGATTTACATATTATTAAAGCTGATAAATCGATTATTAAACGGCCCTGATATCATGTTCCATTAACTAGGAATCCTCTCTAATAAATTAACATTAACGGCGATTAATAAGAGCATTCCAAAAGGTAATTATTAAAGTTTTAAACAATTATCAAGAAGAATATCTATTTTTCCTTATCTGCGCGATCAGATTCAAAGATGAGCTTATTAATCTAGCGGGAAGAAGTCAGTAACGGAGACCTGAGCCATGACTTGCTGAAGCCCCGCTCAGGGCGTAAACTTGTACCAATAAAAGGCTATTCTGCGCTGTCTCTCTTTTCTTGAACCTGTTCTGAGGCTTTTAGGCGAGAGGCAAGAAGACCTTTTTTTTTTTTTTTACCTTCACTGAATGAGTTTCCTCCTTCCCTCACGCTTGCCACAGAAGAAGAGGATTTCGTTACTCATTTTTTCAGACAGATACATAAACATCAGAGTGTATAATTCAGTGTATATAATATTCATAAGTACATCGGTATTCCATCCTCCATAGAGGAATCAAAGAGCGTCTTTCTCACTATGTTTCTCAGAACGCTAAGGATTTCACATTCAGAATTGCTAGACGGGGAAATAGGAAAGGTTTCATATGAACTACGGCCAATTGAAAGTGTTTCAAACCTTTGGCTGGTAAGTCTCCTGAAGATGAATAAAAAAAACATGTATGAAAACATGCCGAGTCTGAAATACGAAGAGAATTTTTACTCTGTTACCAAAGGCTTTGAACGCCTTTAAATAAATACAACCTTAAGAGATGACCTCGTAGTTCAGCGATATATCGCCAGACTCTAGAAAGGCTTCAGATACTATTACCTGAAGCAGCAGAGTAGACGTACGGGTCTCTGTACACCTGCTCTCCCTATTCATCTTGAAGTAAACAGACACGGAGACGTAGAACGACTCTTAAAGAAATATACTTCACAATAAGTGGGAAAGGTCTTGCTAATTTCTTACAACGTTAATTGAAATCCGATTATTGAACATTAAAATGGTATGAAATACCGACAGATTGTTAGGTAAGACACATATGCAACAGTTAGGTATCTTTATTTCGAAACGTTTCGCCTACACAGTAGGCTTCTTCAGTCGAGTACAGAAAGGTTGATAGAAGCAGAAGATACTTGAAGACGATGTAATCAGTCCATCACCCTTAAAGTTTTGAGGTGGTCAGTCCCTCAGTCTGGAGAAGAGCATTGTTCCGTTGTCTGAAACAATATGAAGTTGAAGTGACAGAATGGGGCCTTTATATAGTGCCAGGAGGTGAGACGTAGGTTGCTTTGGGAGGGCAGGTCCTTCTCAAACCCAGCCGTTCTCACTAGTAGAGGTTGTCGAAGTGGTCTGTACCAAGATACCCTTGTGTTGCAGTGTCTGACAGAATGAACATTAAAATGGTATGAAATACCGACAGATTGTTAGGTTGCATATGTGTCTTACCTAACAATCTGTCGGTATTTCATACCATTTTAATGTTCATTCTGTCAGACACTGCAACACAAGGGTATCTTGGTACAGACCACTTCGACAACCTCTACTAGTGAGAACGGCTGGGTTTGAGAAGGACCTGCCCTCCCAAAGCAACCTACGTCTCACCTCCTGGCACTATATAAAGGCCCCATTCTGTCACTTCAACTTCATATTGTTTCAGACAACGGAACAATGCTCTTCTCCAGACTGAGGGACTGACCACCTCAAAACTTTAAGGGTGATGGACTGATTACATCGTCTTCAAGTATCTTCTGCTTCTATCAACCTTTCTGTACTCGACTGAAGAAGCCTACTGTGTAGGCGAAACGTTTCGAAATAAAGATACCTAACTGTTGCATATGTGTCTTACCTAACAATCTGTCGGTATTTCATACCATTTTAATGTTCATTCTGTCAGACACTGCAACACAAGGGTATCTTGGTACAGACCACTTCGACAACCTCTACTAGTGAGAACGGCTGGGTTTGAGAAGGACCTGCCCTCCCAAAGCAACCTACGTCTCACCTCCTGGCACTATATAAAGGCCCCATTCTGTCACTTCAACTTCATATTGTTTCAGACAACGGAACAATGCTCTTCTCCAGACTGAGGGACTGACCACCTCAAAACTTTAAGGGTGATGGACTGATTACATCGTCTTCAAGTATCTTCTGCTTCTATCAACCTTTCTGTACTCGACTGAAGAAGCCTACTGTGTAGGCGAAACGTTTCGAAATAAAGATACCTAACTGTTGCATATGTGTCTTACCTAACAAATCCGATTATTGTGTCTGTGATCGTCACTGAGACATAGATTGCGATTCCTAAGAAGTTTGCAAGTCTTTTACACCTGTTAAGAACAATAATTCTCGGCCTGTTACATGACCCTAGTAAAAAAATGTGTGGAGTGGGGGATGGGGGTAGTATCAGTGGTGCTGGTGAGGTGACTATTTATCATACTACAAGTGTGAGCTCTGGACCCACTACAATTCACCAAGATTATAGGTGAACAAGAGCAGGTTCAGGGCTGACACTTGTATTAATATCTAGCTACGTCACCAGTAGAACCTGGACCTCTAAGTAATTTGCGAACTGCTCCGAAATTTTCATAATTTTTTTTTGTCACAACTGACGATGGCATTTGCGGCCGCCAGAAACAATGCCGCACCACCGCCGCCACATCTACAAACTAGTGCAGCTTTAAAACCGTCGATCGGATTAACAAGTCAGGCCGAAATTGTAAAAATATCGCATTTCGTGTGGACAAAAACTCGGTTAAAAATACAACTTACTAGTCTGTGAGGGCATTGTTGGCTCATAGCATAACCTCCATTGTTGGACCAGTATCTGTATATCAGTGGTTTACTGTACCTATATCTTGGTCAATTTTCCACTGTCTTTTGTGTATAATTCTGCCTAGGCTGAGGGACTGTTTACCTCATCTTCCTCTGTCTTCTGTACATAATCTATGTGTTGAACTGAAAAAGCCATTGAATGGCGGAAAGTCTTCAGAATAAAAATACCCATTGTTGCACATTATAGACACCAGTGTGGGAGTGTCCAGTCAACATGAACATGTTGCAGCCAGACGCTGCAACAACTCTTTTGTGATGCTCTGTATAGCCTTTGTGGCTTAGCGCTTCTTTTTGATTATAATAATAATAATAATTCTGGGATGCTACATTTGTTACCAAAAAAACAGCAACCTCTCTTTATTACCAATAATAATAATAATAATAATAATAATAATAATAATAATAATAATAATAATAATAATAATAATAATAACAATAATAATAATAATAAATGTTTCTTATACGGAAAAGCCCATGTTAGTGAAAGGCCTCCCCCGCCCATCTTCTGCTTCCCCCTCCAATCTTGTGCCTCCCCTCTCCCCCTCCTCTCCCTCTCCTCCTCCCCTCCCTCTCTCCCTCCCCTCCCTCTCCCCCTCCCCTCAAACACATCGCAACTTTCACTCCCACGTTGAAAACGTGAAACATCTGGACTACTTATGTGGGCGAGGGCAAGGATAAAATTTGCAGGATTATGCTGCTGAGACAGAATAAAGTTTTCTGGATTATACTGCTGAGACAGGATAAATTTTGCTGGATTATGCTGCTGAGACAGGATAAAGTTTGCTGGATTATACTGCTGAGACAGGATAAAGTTTGCTGGATTTTACTGCTGAGACAGGATAAAGTTTTCTGGATTATACTGTTGAGACAGGATAAATTTTGCTGGATTATGCTGCTGAGACAGGATAAAGTTTTCTGGATTATACTGTTGAGACAGGATAAAATTTGCAGGATTATGCTGCTGAGACAGGATTATACTGCTGAGACAGGATAAATTTTGCTGGATTATGCTGCTGAGACAGGATAAAGTTTTCTGGATTATACTGTTGAGACAGGATAAATTTTGCTGGATTATGCTGCTGAGACAGGATAAAGTTTTCTGGATTATACTGCTGAGACAGGATAAAGTTTGCTGGATTATACTGCTGAGACAGGATAAAGTTTGCTGGATTTTACTGCTGAGACAGGATAAAGCCCGCTGGATTTTACTGCTGAGAGAGGATAAAGCTTGCTACATTATACTGCTGAGACAGGATAAAGTTTGCTGGATTATACTGCTGAGACAGGATAAAGTTTGCTGGATTATACTGTTGAGACAGGATAAAGTTTGCTGGATTATACTGCTGAGACAAGATAAAGCTTGCCGGATTTTACTGTTGAGACAGGATAAAGCCCACTGGATTTTACTGCTGAGACAGGATAAAGCTTGCTGGATTTTACTGCTGAGACAGGATAAAGCTTGCTGGATTTTACTGCTGAGACAGGATAAAGCTTGCCGGATTTTACTGTTGAGACAGGATAAAGCTTGCTGGATTTTACTGCTGAGACAGGATAAAGCTTGCTGGATTTTACTGCTGAGACAGGATAAAGCTTGCTGGATTTTACTGCTGAGACAGGATAAAGCTTGCCGGATTTTACTGTTGAGACAGGATAAAGCCCACTGGATTTTACTGCTGAGACAGGATAAAGCTTGCTGGATTTTACTGCTGAGACAGGATAAAGCTTGCTGGATTTTACTGCTGAGACAGGATAAAGCCTGCTGGATTTTACTGCTGAGACAGGATAAAGCCTGCTGGATTTTACTGCTGAGACAGGATAAAGCCTGCTGGATTTTACTGCTGATACAGGATAAAGCCTGCTGGATTTTACTGCTGAGACAGGATAAAGCTTGCTGGATTTTACTGCTGTGACAGGATAAAGCCTGTTGGATTTTACTGCTGAGACAGGATAAAGCTTGGTGGATTTTACTGCTGAGACAGGATAAAGCCTGCTGGATTTTACTGCTGAGACAGGATAAAGCTTGCTGGATTTTACTGCTGAGACAGGATAAAGCCTGCTGGATTATGCTGCTGAGACAGGATAAAGCCTGCTGGATTTTACTGCTGAGACAGGATAAAGCTTGCTGGATTTTACTGCTGAGACAGGATAAAGCCTGCTGGATTATGCTGCTGAGACAGGATAAAGCCTACTGGATTTTACTGCTGAGACAGGATAAAGCTTGCTGGATTTTACTGCTGAGACAGGATAAAGCCTGCTGGATTTTACTGCTGAGACAGGATAAAGCTTGCTGGATTTTACTGCTGAGACAGGATAAAGCCTGCTGGATTTTACTGCTGAGACAGGATAAAGCTTGGTGGATTATGCTGCTGAGACAGGATAAAGCCTGCTGGATTTTACTGCTGAGACAGGATAAAGCCTGCTGGATTTTACTGCTGAGACAGGATAAAGCTTGCTGGATTTTACTGCTGAGACAATAAAAGTTGCAATAAAAGATCACCAATAATATCAAACAGGGAATGGAAAGGCTGTCTTTTATTATAACAACGTTTCGCTCGAGGGGGATACATGTCCTCTTGAGCGAAACCTTGTTATAATAATGTCATGACACCCCCGTCGTCGGCTCTCTTTTATTTCCGCTCACCAACATCGGGACGGAATGTGTCTGGTTTCTAACAATGTCCTGTTGGCTGCAAGTACACACAGTCTGGTTGAACAGATCGACATCAACGATACAAAAAAAATGGATGAATTTACGTCTCCCGAGCGTACCTTTGTTACTGACACCTGTGGAAGTTAAGCACCTCTGCGTTGGCCTTTGCTCTCTGAGAAGGCTGTTGATTTGAGTTCTGGCGTCTTTGCTTTTCCAGATTTACTGGGGAAAACATCTGTCTTTGTTTTATCCATAGCGAGAGTGGCAACAAGAAATGTTTCCTTCATTAGATCGCTGGATTTCTGAAATTTATCTATCACATCCTCACGCGAACCCATAGTTTTCTCTCTATTCCAGGCGCATGATGCACTAAATAGATGCGTTTAGGTTACCTAGAGATCCCAAAGAGCTAATTTAGTTATGCCGCCTGAACTGCTAGTTTATTGTACACCATCAGGTAAACCAGCGGAAGGCCTCGGTCAGATGACCAAAAGCTCCAACTGTGGGTCATCATGTGACTAAGACTCGCGTCAGGAAACACTTGTCCTGTTTCCTGACAAACCTTACCTAACCTAACCTAACCTACAGCTCATCCTGTGAGTAGCAGCGTAAACAATCCCAGAGTTACAGAGGTCACAATGGATCTTTGTCAGACTCCACTGAGCATGAGTGTACAATGCAGTTAAATATCAGCGCTGGAGATCTGAAGCCAGTTAGTGGAAACCTTCACAAGTCATCACGTGAATTTTCTTCCATCATAAATGGCCAATTGGCACTCACACATCCCAAACCAATTCTTACTTCAAAAATCGAAATGCAATCAAAAGAGGAATTCTCTTGTTATCACACAGTTACCAATATCCCAGATTAAACCAGCACTTTAATTTCAAAGCGGCTCGGAAATTGCCTTCTCAAGTTATTGCATGGAAAACAAATCTGGGAATGTTCTATATAAAGATAACCAGAGGGCACCTACACACGCCGGTAGTTGCATCGTTGTTATTCTATTATAAAATTTGCATGAGGCGTCAGGGAGAGGGTCATCCTGGTCCTGGAGGTCAGTCTTAAAGCTCCGTCAGATTGACTGCGAGACGAAATATCCACTCTCAGTACTGCTATCCTGCCACTGTTGAAATTTTTTAAAAGTGAAATAAATTCTAAGGATCCTTAATCAGGAATTAACCCACAGAATTACTTAAACATGAATTATACCATAAAATTCTTAAAACATGAACTAAATCATTTAAAAAGCTTCTTTTTTAATTAATATTTCCGCCTCTGGCACATTAACCTTCAGCCTCATCCTCAGCGTGTGTGTGTGTGTGTGTATGTGTGTGTGTGTGTGTGTGTGTGTGTGTGTGTGTGTGTGTGTGTGTGTATGTGTGTGTAGTTAATTATATATTAGTGCCGAAAAACCAGCATATTTAAACTTTTCCTATTAAGATCAGCAATAAATTTTCTCACATTTCACAATGGACCTAGTGGTAAGCTTGTCTCATGCCTAATTCTGAAAAATATTTTGAGTTATGAAAATTATATATATATATATATATATATATATATATATATATATATATATATATATATATATATATATATATATATATATGCAATAAGATCACAGTAAACAGGTGATTTCAAAATATGCAAAACAACCACTCTGAAAGAATAGAGAAATTCCAAGCGCTTTCGTGACTACTCACGAAAGCGCTTGGAATTTCTCTATTCTTTCAGAGTGGTTGTTTTGCATATATATATATATATATATATATATATATATATATATATATATATATATATATATATATATATATTATATATATATAATATATATATATTATATATATATGTGTGTGTGTGTGTGTGTGTGTGTACGCACATTCAATGACAGTTTATTAGGTACATCCTTCTAGAACTGCACAGGGCCTCCCTTTGGTCCCACTACAGCCTTCATTCTTTATGGAATAGATTCAACAAGGTGCTGGAAAAATTCCTTGAAGATCCTGGTCCATGTTGACATGACAGTATCGTGCAGATGCTGCATGTTTGTCGGTTGAACATTCGTGCCGCAAGTTTCCCTCCCACCACATCCCAAAAGTTTGTTAAATTCTGACCCAACCATCTGAATATAACAGCAGAAATAGCTATTCGTTAAACCAGGTAACATTGTCCCAGTATTCAGCTATTCAGTTTTGGTGAGCCTGTGTCCACTGTGGCCTTAATTTTCTGTTCATAGGAGCGGAACCCAGTGTGGACTTCTGTGTCCATCCACTTCAAGGTTCGACGTGTTGTGTGTTCCGAGATACTCTTCTGCATACCACTGTTGTAACACATGTTTGTGTGAGTTACTGTTATTCTCCTGTTAGATTGAATCAGTCTGAACATTCTCTGACCTCTCTTATTACTAAGGCCTTGTCGCCCACAGAACTGCTGCTCACTGGATGTTTTGTGTTTTTCACACCATTCTTTTGTGAACTCTAGAGACTGTTGTGCATGAAAATCCCAGGAGATTAAAAGTTCTGCGATAATCTAACAATCTCACCAATACCAGCCTCAGCTACAGCAGCAGAAGCAGCTGAAATACCAGCAGAATTCGACGCAACAGCAGCAGCTACAACACGAGCAGCAGTTATAGAATACGTCATAGCTGCAGTTTCAACAGTAAGTGCCGCATCAGCAGCAACAGAAGCATCGAGGAATAAAATAAGCAGCAATTACTGCAACAGCAGCAGCACGACTACTAGGATTAGTACAATAGCAGAAACAGCCACAACTGCAGCAGTAGGGAACAACGAAAGCAGTAGCATTTATAGTAACAGTAGCTGCAGCATCGGGATCAGTACAGCAGCTGCAGCATCGGTACCAGTACAGTAGCTGCAGCATCGGGACAAGTACAGTAGCTGCAGCATCGGGACCAGTACAGTAACTGCAGCATCGGGATCAGTACAGCAGCTGCAGCATCGGGAACAGTACAGTAACTGCAGCATCGGGACCAGTACAGTAGCAGCATCATCGGGACCAGTACAGTAGCAGCAACATCGGGACCAGTACAGTAACTGCAGCATCGGGACCAGTACAGCAGCTGCAGCATCGGGACCAGTACAGTAGCAGCAGCATCGGGACCAGTACAGTAGCAGCAGCATCGGGACCAGTGCAGCAGCTGCAGCATCGGGACCAGTACAGTAGCAGCAGCATCGGGACCAGTACAGTAGCAGCAGCATCGGGACCAGTACAGTAGCTGCAGCATCGGGACCAGTACAGTAGCTGCAGCATCGGGAACAGTACAGTAACTGCAGCATCGGGACCAGTACAGTAGCAGCAGCATCGGGACCAGTACAGTAGCAGCAGCATCGGGACCAGTGCAGCAGCTGCAGCATCGGGACCAGTACAGTAGCAGCAGCATCGGGACCAGTACAGTAGCTGCAGCATCGGGACCAGTACAGCAGCTGCAGCATCGGGACCAGTACAGTAGCAGCAGCATCGGGACCAGTACAGTAGCAGCAGCATCGGGACCAGTGCAGCAGCTGCAGCATCGGGACCAGTACAGTAGCAGCAGCATCGGGACCAGTACAGTAGCTGCTGCATCAGGACCAGTACAGTAGCTGCAGCATCGGGACCAGTACAGTAGCTGCAGCATCGGGACCAGTACAGTAGCTGCAGCAACAGGACCAGTACAGTAGCTGCAGCAACAGGAGCAGCATCATTTACAACAACAGCAACAGCAGCAGCAACAACAACAACAACAACAACAACAAAAATAGCAAAATTACAAAAAACAACAGCAACAACAAAAATAGCAAAATTACAAAAAACAACAGCAACAACAGAAAACGCAACAGAAGCAACAACAGCAGCGCACGTAAAGCAAAAACAGCCAGAAAAGCCTTACTTACATCGGCAGCAGTAGTAGAAACAACAACAACAACAACAGCACAGATGCAGCAGCAGTAGCAGCAACTTTGGAATTTCAAGTCATCTCACCTGAATAAAGTTTAGTGTCAGCAAATACCGGAGTAAGATTACAGGGCCGAGGAAGTGAAATGACGCGACTTGGACGAGAGGCGAGGAAAGAGCTCGTGTGTGGTTCTTTCCCTATTTTCCATCCATATATTTTCTATCCATATATTTTATTCCTTGTTTTCGCCTCTCTGGAATTCCAGTTTAGTCACGGGCTCTCTGGGTATGTCGCCTTTCCATTGACTATGAAGTAGTAGAGTAATGCAATGGCGTATATTATATTTGATGTAAATTACCGATAAGTTGATAAGTATGATAAAAGTGCAACACTTCTGTGAATTTATTTAGGAACTGTTTCGTCTGGGTGGCAGCATCTTCAGTCGAATGTAGAGACGAGTTACAATAGTGGAGACGGTAGAAGAAATTGAGGGTAGTATGAAGTGATCGGTCCCACAGCCTTAATGGAAGATGTTCAAGCTCTTGGCCTAAAAAAACTGATCATATCTTAGCCTAAGAGACCGGCCATCTTCCATCAAGACTGATGGAAGATGGTCAGTCTTTTTAGGCTAAGATATGGTCAGTCTCTTAAATTACCTTTCCACTTCGTCCACTGTCTCCAGAACTGTAGGTCATCTCCGTATTCGACTGATGAAGACTGTTACGCAGGCGAGGCTTTTCGTCAGTAAAAATGCCTGAGTGTTATGTCATAATCATCTCCTTGTAGGTATTATATACCATTTTTAATACGATTTGTCATACCGTTACTTAGGACTGCCATATTTCACTAACTCCCTCCATCAGTGGGTGTGACTTGGACCTGCTTAGCATGGGCCAGTGGACCTGCTGCAGTGTTCCTTCTTTCTTATGTCTTGGACTGACTTTCATTTCCCTTTCCCACTGCAGTGCATTTAGTAAACATCTCCGTGTTATATGATCTCTTCTCCTGTAGTATAGTTTTCCATCGCTGTCTTGTTCTTCTATCTAGTTTAAATTCATCATAATTATAATAATCATAACCAAGCGCTAAACCCACAAGGGTAACACAGATAAATTCATTAATATAGTTTCCCACAGCTAAGTCTTGTTCTTGTCTCTAGTTGAAATTCATTTATGCATTCAGAGATTTGCACAGTGTGGTCACCGGACCTTAATGACTTTCCACCAATGATTTCTGTGAAGACCAAACAGCCATGTTGGTTCATTGTCTCTTGTTTGTTTCCTTGGAAATGCTGAATCAGGAAATTCGTCATTGGCTTCTCCATCAGTTTATAAGGACAGACACGCTCAGTAATGAGGTTTATATTAAAAATTCATTGAGATCAATTATAATAATGTCCAGAGTATCGAATTATTTGTTATATAAAGGAGCAATGTTGCATACATATGAGCTAATTTGTTTTATAGATTATATGTATGAAACTGAATAATCTTTTATTTGGATAACGGTATGATCTTTGCAGGGCCCTATAAAGCCATGACTTGATAATAGTCTTCACAGTGGGAAAAGTAGTGCCAGTTCCAGCTTGCTCTGCTAGCGTGCTTTTCCTTGAGTATCACTGGCAGTAGACACTTGGGTCCTCCATCAGTCTTGCTCTCTCAGTTTCCAGTCGGTCTTCCAGAGTTCAGTTTCCTGAGCATGTCTCCTTTTGGGAAAGGAATCTCTTACGACCAGTAGTTTTTTAGTCCTTGCTTTTTTCGTGCTCAGGTCTCTGTGTTCAGTTTTAATAATTACTATTACTGTTGTTGTTGTTGTTGATCTTGTTGTTGTTGTTGTTGTTGTTGTGCTTCTGCTGCCACTACTACTACTACAAGAGAACATAACGAAGTAGCACTGAAGTAGACTTTCTGGTTCATGCTAGGTAAATTTTACTCTTACTCAATAATTCTCACTCATACATTTGTCTAATACATTTTTACAGTATAATCCAAGGTATTAGCTTCAGTCTCATTTGTCTGTATCTCTCTTGCCAAACAAGTGATTTCCTAAATCTTTTCTAAATCTGAATTAATCCATCGCGAATCCAGTGCTTCCAATGGATTCTTAGTTAGATATCTTATTTATGTACACTGTATTTCTAACTTTTTTTTTCCACATGTTTATTTCAGTCGTATTTTCTCTTTCATTCTACGAGGCTTTACCAGTGACATAATTGGGTCGTCGTACAGCCCTGGGACTCCTGTTACTGATACTTCTTGATGCAAATCAATGTCCTTGATATGGACTGGAATGGATGAGGTTCGCCGGTACTCCCGGCCCGGGTCTTGCCCAGTTAGCGACCCGGCGCATTTAAAAGGGATATTTCAGTCCATCTTGCAAACAGGGATCACCTTTGCGTTCCATTGCATCTCCGCGATAAGTGTCTACAGTTACATGCTGAAGAGTGCATTCAGCCTAGTGTAGGTTATTAATTAATTTCCCTTGGAGATAGTCCATCAGGCTCTGGAATTTTTTTTGCTTTACTCGATTTAATTATCAGGAGTTATGTGAAGTGTTTTCATTAGGTTATCTAATGATTTATTTCTTGAACGTCGTTTGTGACTTGTTGCGCATAAACAGATGAGGAATTATTAGCAAAAAGCATATAACACTTCTTTTCCATTTTCAGTAATATGTCCAGAGTTACATTCACCTGAACGTGCTCTGTCACTTTAATTACTGTTACTGCTACTACTACCACCACCGTTGCTATTACTAACACCACTACTATTACTACTACTACTACTACTAATAATAATAATAATACTGCTACTATTACTACAACAACTACTGCTGCTGATGCTACTACTACCACTACCACTACTACTACTATTATTACTACTACTACCACCATCACCATCACTACTACTACTACTACTACTACCACCACCCACTACCACCAAACTAGCACGTAACACAACACTAGCCTTCAAGAGAGCCCAGCTGGTCTCTAGGAAGCCACAAAACACAGAGTGGTGACAGCTGGTCTGGTTGGCTACAACTCGTGAAAGACATTCCTCACGTAATAAAACTTTAACCTAGAACCTCAGAATGATGCCACCAGGAAAAAAAGTTTAGGAACTTTGAGGGCAAGAATGCTCGAAGGAGTTAAAGTTGACATCAGGACCACAAAGAACCTGCAGAAGGAGAAGCAGAAGGAGGAGGAGGAGGTGTGAGAAGACGACTCCAACTTTCTCGTTCATTTTTTATCTCCTTTTCTCTAAATGTGGAAAGTATTTCTATAGTAATTTAGTTCCTGAAAGGACAACAGGCGAGGACGCTCCTCTCATGAATTTATTGGATACTGAAGGGAGCAAACATTATTATTATTATTATTATTATTATTATTATTATTATTATTATTATTATTATTATTATTACTGATGTTGTTGGTGTTGCTGTTGTTGCTGTTATTGTTGCTGTTGTTATTTTGTTATTTAACACACCGACCATCTTTCACCAAGGTAGCTTCCCCCCCCCCAAAAAAAAAGAGAGGAAACAAATTTACCACAATTCACTCAATCGTTGTCTTGGCTTAAGCGCTCAAACATCACAGTTCAGATGCCCCACTAAACCGCAACCTGCTTCAGCCGTCCATCAGAGTGCAGGCACCTCCAGGACTCAAGTCCGACCAACATGCCTAAATCCCTTCACAGATGTTAGCGTGCTCACACTCCAATTATTATTTATTTATTACTTTTTATTAACACACTAGCCGTTTCCCACAGAGGCAAGGTGATCCAATAAAGAAGAAACACTTTTACCATCGCTCACTCCATCACTGTTTTGCCAGAGGCGTCCTGACACTATAGACAAAAAATTGCAACATATCTCCACCCGTCCTTCAGATTGCAGGGACAGTACTTCCCACCTCCAGGACTCCGACTCAAATCCTGCTAACCGGACTTGAGTCAGGTTAGCCGGACTTGACTCCGGTTAGCAGGACTTTACAGATGTTGAGAGACAAAAGGTGATATATTAAAATTTCAGCTAGAGCTCAGGTGGACTTTTGAGAGCTGATATTTAAAAAAAAATATTGTCTCTCACTTTTAATGAAAATTTGGATAACACAGAAACTTTTCGAGCAGATTAAGACGTTTTTAAGATAATGTTTCCTACATCAGAAGCTTTCTGAATTCGCTTGGCTGTTGAAGAGTTCCTGGTGGGCGAAACAGAGGAAGCTCCTGGTGAGCGAAGCATTGGATTGCATAAGCTACTGATGGGTGAAACGTTGGATTAAAGACGCCCCTGGTGGGTAAAACACTGGACGGAAGATGCACCCGGTCAGCGAAACACCTGATTAAAGAATCTCCTGGTGAGCGAAACACTGAACTAGGGAAGCCCCTGGCGAGCAAAACATGGCCTAAACAAACCTTTGCTCTGTTCGAAATGTACATCGCCCATAATTCTCGAAAGGACATAAATCAATACACTCCTTTTCTCGGATACATTTCGAATTTCCTTTCGAACTTAGCGTTTCTCTCCGCCTCTTCGCCCCCTCCAGCCTCTGTAGTAACATGTTCAGCGCGTAAGGTAACACAATATCGCTGTGACATAACGAAAATTATTTACCGTAACCTGAAGAACATATGGGATTATTTTTGGGGTAAGCCATTTAAATTATTTTTTTTTATCGGTAGAGAGACTTCATTATAATTTTAAGGTAATGCGAGACGCTACATCCACATGTAAGACGATATTTTGCCCGATTTGGAAAAAAATAAAATTTCTGAATGTTGAGATTCACGGGAGAATTACGAAAACATCCTTGAAATCAGGGTAAAATTTGTGAATGAAGTGCTTTCATTGCTTTCAACATTTCCTTCAAAGATTCCGTCCTGGGAGGATAAAAGGTGATGGCTGGGTGGTTAAAAACGCAGGAGGATGAAAACAGCTCTGATGTGGGGAATTAATTTCGCTCGCGGGAAGGAACGTATCGATTGCTGGCATACAGCGATATGAAGCTCACCGTAATGTGGTAAACAGCGCCACTGACACTGGTCAGCAACACTGTTGTGAACCTCGGTGTTGTGAACCACTCGGTGTTGTGAACCACTCGGTGTTGTGAACCTCTCGGTGTGGTGAACCCCTCGGTGTTGTGAACCTCTCGGTGTGGTGAACCCCTCGGTGTTGTGAACCTCTCGGTGTTGTGAACCACTCGGTGTTGTGAACCACTCGGTGTTGTGAACCTCTCGGTGTGGTGAACCCCTCGGTGTTGTGAACCTCTCGGTGTTGTGAACCACTCGGTGTTGTGAACCTCGGTGTTGTGAACCACTCGGTGTTGTGAACCTCTCGGTGTTGTGAACCTCTCGGTGTTGTGAGCCACTCGGTGTTGTGAACCTCGGTGTTGTGAACCTCTCGGTGTTGTGAACCACTCGGTGTTGTGAACCTCGGTGTTGTGAACCACTCGGTGTTGTGAACCACTCGGTGTTGTGAACCACTCGGTGTTGTGAACCTCTCGGTGTTGTGAACCACTCGGTGTTGTGAACCACTCGGTGTTGTGAACCACTCGGTGTTGTGAACCTCTCGGTGTTGTGAACCACTCGGTGTTGTGAACCTCGGTGTTGTGAACCACTCGGTGTTGTGAACCACTCGGTGTTGTGAACCACTCGGTGTTGTGAACCCCTCGGTGTTGTGAACCTCTCGGTGTTGTGAACCTCTCGGTGTTGTGAACCACTCGGTGTTGTGAACCACTCGGTGTTGTGAACCCCTCGGTGTTGTGAACCTCTCGGTGTTGTGAACCTCTCGGTGTTGTGAACCCTCGGTGTTGTGAAACCTCTCGGTGTTGTGAACCACTCGGTGTTGTGAACCACTCGGTGTTGTGAACCTCTCGGTGTTGTGAAACCCCACGGTGTTGTGATACCTCTCGGTGTGGTGAACCCTCGGTGTTGTGAACCTCTCGGTGTTGTGAACCTCTCGGTGTTGTGAACCTCTCGGTGTTGTGAACCTCTCGGTGTTGTGAACCCCACGGTGTTGTGAACCTCTCGGTGTTGTGAACCCCTCGGTGTTGTGAACCTCTCGGTGTTGTGAACCTCTCGGTGTTGTGAACCTCTCGGTGTTGTGAACCTCGGTGTTGTGAACCCCTCGGTGTTGTGAACCTCGGTGTTGTGAACCCCTCGGTGTTGTGAACCTCTCGGTGTTGTGAACCTCTCGGTGTTGTGAACCTCGGTATTGTGAACCCCTCGGTGTTGTGAACCCCTCGGTGTTGTGAACCCCTCGGTGTTGTGAAACGCTCGGTGTTGTGAACCACTCGGTGTTGTGAACCCCTCGTTGTGAACCTCTCGGTGTTGTGAACCTCTCGGTGTTGTGAACTTCGGTGTTGTGAACCCCTCGGTGTTGTGAACCCCTCGGTGTTGTGAACCCCTCGGTGTTGTGAACCCCTCGGTGTTGTGAACCTCTCGGTGTTGTGAACCTCTCGGTGTTGTGAACATCTCTGTGTTGTGAACCCTTCGGTGTTGCGAACCTCTCGGTGTTGTGAACCTCTCGGTGTTGTGAATCTCTCGGTGTTGTGAACCTCTTGGTGTTGTGAACCTCTCGGTGTTGTGAACTCCTCGGTGTTGTCAACCCCTCGGTGTTGTGAACCCCTCGGTGTTGTGAACCTCTCGGTGTTGTGAACCACTCGGTGTTGTGAACCACTCGGTGTTGTGAACCACTCGGTGTTGTGAACCTCTCGGTATTGTGAACCTCTCGGTGTTGTGAACCCCTCGGTGTTGTGAACCCCTCAGTGTTGTGAACCTCTCGGTGGTTGTGAACCTCTTGGTGTTGTGAACCTCTCGGTGTTGTCAACCCCTCGGTGTTGTCAACCCCTCGGTGTTGTGAACCTCTCGGTGTTGTGAACCCCTCGGTGTTGTGAAGCTCTCGGTGTTGTGAACCCCTCGGTGTTGTGAACCCCTCAGTGTTGTGAACCTCTCGGTGTTGTGAACCTCTTGGTGTTGTGAACCTCTCGGTGTTGTCAACCCCTCGGTGTTGTCAACCTCTCGGTGTTGTGAACCCCTCGGTGTTGTGAAGCTCTCGGTGTTGTGAACCACTCGGTGTCGTGAACCCCTCGGTGTCGTAAACCCCCTGCAACGTAATGAACCCTCAGCTTCCTGCAGGTCACCTCCCATCACCTAGATAAAGACCTTGTTTAAGTGTCACTTTTTTATAGGTAAATTTTGGCTATGTTATTTTTCCCCAAAATATTTCCACTTAATATATTTCCAAAAACTTTTCTTTTTAGTATATTTCCCCCCCCCAAAAAAAAATTTGCATGTGTTATATTTCGAAAAAAAAAATTCCATTCAGAATACAAGGTATTATATTATTTGTATCAAGGCTGTGTATGTGTTGGGAGCAAGGGGTGTATACCTCAGTAAATATACATTTAGAGTATACTTTAATCCTTGCAAAACAACCCTGGGGGGGGGAGTTGAATAACAGCTCTAGGCTTTTCGTGTTGCAATCAACACATAAGATTTCAATGTTGCAAATAGAGGCGGAGGCCCAAGCAAATACGATCAGAGGAAGTGTCTTTGCTCGAATGAGGTAGAGAGGCAGGCGGCAGTAAGTGCCCCCAGGCATACCAACACCCATCATGAGAAAGACTGAATATTGTAGCATTAGAAGACAGCCAGTCCACAAGTACTGATGTTGTAGTAATAACCTAACGATCGTAACATTAGTGACACGACATTTATCAAAAACTCGGTCGGGCTACAATATGATATAAAAAACTTTACAAACCAAATACAAATATATCTGGCAATTGTCTTAAGAGTTTTGCGCAAATCTAGAAAACGGGTCCGTTTAAAAGGGACTCATTTAAGATAGACATTGGAACAGTAGTGAATGTATGAGCACAATTAACGGCCTTCTTATATACTGTAAACTTAAACTTTCTGTCAACCCGGTGTATCAACACATAAAAGATTGAAAGTTTAGCGTCCACCTTTTTCTCCACGGCGAATTTAATAAACGGGACCAAAGCATTAAGTCTCGGTAAAAATGGATCCAAAGCCATTTAGCCAAATGATATGGACCTGGATACATTTTTACCGAGACTTAACGCTTTGGTCCCATCTATTTAAATTCACCGTGGAGAAAAGATGGACTCTAAACTTTCGTTCTCTGATGTGTTGATACACCGGGTTAATAGAAAGTTTAAGTTTACAGTATATAGGAAGGCCACCAATGTGTGCTCATACATTCACTACTATTCCAGCCACGAGACAAGAGTAAAAAGGAGTGTTTTTCTCAGTATGTTTCTGAGAGCTTACTGAGTGTGCAGCCCGGAGTTCCTAGATGAAGAAATTAAGAAAATATTTGATACTGCCATGAAACTAAGGTACCCTAAAGAGTTCTTTGAATCTGCATTCCTGGCAGCTAGGAAAACTTAACCTAGAGCTGAGCCTAGGATAACACCTCAGGTCAAGAATGTGCTAATTCACCCATGCAATGAGAATTTATCTGTCCTGCAGTTTTTTAAGAATTCAGGGACTATTAGAAGCATTCTGATAAAGAATTCTTCTCAACAGTGTGTTGGTGGTGTGTACAGAATTAGTTGTAATTGCTGCAACTTGTTATACGTGGGACAGACCAACAAACCTCTAGATGTTAGAATAACACAACACCGATATTCGATACAAAATGCCCGAGAATCAAATGCAGTTTTCAGCCACATTAGAGTCTATAATAACTCAGCAAATTGGTTGAAGCCAGAGTCATTATCTCTTGTTCCACTTGGCTTAAATGGAATATTGTAGAATTGGCACTTTTAAAACATGATAAATATTCATTGTGAAATAATAGTGGCAGTTTATTCAGATTAGATTAGTTTACAGTTGAGACTATCGTGCGTTACCTAAAATGGGACTCGTATACTAATGCACTGGATTGTCTTAAGTATTGTAGTTCCACACCAAGGAACTAGGGCCTGTTTTTCTGCTTGTTTCTTGATGGTTAGACCAGCGTCTACTTCAGAATCTTGTGGGATAGATAAACTATGGCCGTCTTTCTTTGGATAATCTACAGATATCTCACTTTAAATGAGTCCCTTTAAATGGACCCATTTTCTAGATGTGCGGAAATTTCCTGAAATATTTGCAAGACATATCTATATTTGGTATATAAAGTCTTTTATGTCATATCGAGGTCTGACCGAATTTTTGATAATTGTCATGTCACTAATGTTACGATCGTTAGGTTATTACTACAACAGTACTTGTGGACTGGCTGTCTTCTACTGCTATAATATTAAATCCTTCTGGCAATGGGCATTGGCATGCCTGGGGGCACTTGCTGCCGCCTGCCTCTCTACCTCATTCGAGCAGACACACTTCGTCTGATCGTATTTGCTTGGGCCTCATCTTCTCTTTTCTGCTACATTGCAAGTTCCTGATGATGTGTTGATTGCAACATGAAATGCCTAGAGCTGTCATTCAGCTCCCCCCATAGGTGTTTGCATCTTGTGTAGCTATATATATATATATATATATATATATGTCGTGCCGAATAGGCAGAACTTGCGATCTTGGCTTAAATAGCAACGCTCATCTTGCCATATAGGACAAGTGAAAATTTGTGTATGCAATAATTTCGCCAAAATCATTCTGAACCTAACGAAAAAAATATATTTGATTGTGTTTGTTTAGTATTAAATTATTGTAAACGTATTTAAAATATATTTAGTTCGGTTAGGCTAAAATAAATTACACTTGTTATAATAAGGTTAGGTAAGTTTTCTAAGATTCTTTTGGTCCAAAATTATAAATTTTTACATTAACATTGATGAAAAAAATTATCTTTAAACGTATAAGAGAAAATTTCAGAAAGGACTTAATTTTAAATGAGTTCTTGCTAATTGACCAGTTTTACATATTCGGCACGACATATATATATATATGTATATATATATATATATATATATATATATATATATATATATATATATATAATATATATATATATATATTATATATATATAATATATAGGGTATGTAAAAGAAGAAAATTAAAAGTGAATACAGGAAAGAGTAAGGTTATGAGGATAACAAAAAGATTAGGTGATGAAAGATTGGATATCAGACTGGAGGGAGAGAGTATGGAGGAGGTGAATGTATTCAGATATTTGGGAGTGGACGTGTCAGCGGATGGGTCTATGGAAGATGAGGTGAATCATAAAATTGATGAGGGTAAAAGGGTGAGTGGTGCACTTAGGAGTCTGTGGAGACAAAGAACTTTGTCCTTGGAAGCAAAGAGGGGAATGTATGAGAGTATAGTTTTACCAACGCTCTTATATGGGTGTGAAGCATGGGTGATGAATGTTGCAGCGAGGAGAAAGCTGGAGGCAGTGGAGATGTCATGTCTGAGGGCAATGTGTGGTGTGAATATAATGCAGAGAATTCGTAGTTTGGAAGTTAGGAGGAGGTGCGGGATTGTCAAAACTGTTGTCCAGAGGGCTGAGGAAGGGTTGTTGAGGTGGTTCGGACATGTAGAGAGAATGGAGCGAAACAGAATGACTTCAAGAGTGTATCAGTCTGTAGTGGAAGGAAGGCGGGGTAGGGGTCGGCCTAGGAAAGGTTGGAGGGAGGGGGTAAAGGAGGTTTCGTGTGCGAGGGGCTTGAACTTCCAGCAGGCATGCATGAGCGTGTTTGATAGGAGTGAATGGAGACAAATGGTTTTTAATACTTGACGTGCTGTTGGAGTGTGAGCAAAGTAACATTTATGAAGGGGTTCAGGGAAACCGGCAGGCCGGACTTCGAGTCCTGGAGATGGGAAGTACAGTGCCTGCACTCTGAAGGAAGGGTGTTAATGTTGCAGTTTAAAAACTGTAGTGTAAAGCACCCTTCTGGCAAGACAGTGATGGAGTGAATGATGTTGAAAGTTTTTCTTTTTCGGGCCACCCTGCCTTGGTGGGAATCGGCCAGTGCGTTAATAATAAAATAAATATATATCATAAAATTTCTTCCCTGAATGTATTTATTGGAAGTATTAATAAGTAAATATTTTCTTCGGGTCTGATATGATAATATATTTTACTATGAAGTTGATATCTGGTTGTTGCAGTGGCTGTTTAAATGGTTGTGTGATATTGACACTTCGTTTCCGGTAGCAGTGGCAACTCTGTGTCAAAGGTGACACTTCACTGACAAGCAGGAAAACGAGGATACCATTTGCAGGAGAAGATTTTACTGTAGCAACGTTTTGCTCTGCCTATTGTTCTATCACTCTTTGATAAAGCTCTACACAGCACAGATTCCTAAATATTAGTGAAACTTTTCGATCATGGGACCGAAACCATCCACAGCCCTATAGGTACGTGACAGAGAAAAAAAAATTCACATTCGTAATGTGTGGGCTCCGAAGCGGACATCAGAGCTTCACACACTAACGCGCTTTTGAGTTGGGTTCTAAGAGGATTTTGCGCCGTACCAAGACTCTATAAAGTGTTTCACCCGGCCGGGCACACGAGTCCGGTCCCTGACCTAAATGGTTGAGCGTGGCAGGATATCCGCGCCCTCCTGAGTTGCTGCAGACGTCCTTCCCTGCACCAGCAGCAGTAGCAGTAGCCAAACTGTGTTCTGGAACAAATTAAAAAGAGAGTAATCTACATTCTTTCCCAGGCCCGGTGGCCTGGTGGCTAAAGCTCCCGCTTCACACACGGAGGGCCCGGGTTCGATTCCCGGCGGGTGGAAACATTTCGACACGTTTCCTTACACCTGTTGTCCTGTTCACCTAGCAGCAAATAGGTACCTGGGTGTTAGTCGACTGGTGTGGGTCGCATCCTGGGGGACAAGATTAAGGACCCCAATGGAAATAAGTTAGACAGTCCTCGATGACGCACTGACTTTCTTGGGTTATCCTGGGTGGCTAACCCTCCGGGGTTAAAAATCCGAACAAAATCTTATCTTATCTTATCTTATCTCCATGCACTCACTGTCTGCAAGAGAAAGAGATTGCGTAATATTACGCATGACTCCTTCACTGCTATTACCGTAATGCTCCTAACATGACCAATGAGCGGATAGTGATACTGAGTGGCTAACACAACAGCTAACATAGTAGCTAACAAAGCATTTAATACAAATTATAATATAGCTAACACAACAGCTAACACAACTAACGTAACAGCTAACACGACATCTAATACAGCTAAGCCAGCAGCTAAGAGCCGTCTTACACACTGATAAGCTAAGGTTATAACTCATCTTCCCATATAAACGTCACTAAATATGCTGTAAATTACAGACTTGCATCATATAAATAGTAACCTAGACTTTATGTATCACTGTTTATTCAATGAATATTATGAATTATTATTATTATTACAATCAAGGGGGAAGCGCTAAACCCGGAGGATTATACAGCACCTGGGGGGGGATGTGGAAGGCATTCAGGCTTAATTTGGGGAACTGGAGCACAGATCCAATTCCCTAAATCAAGAGCCCCTCACCAACATCAAGGAACCTTCCTTGAGGGGTGAATATTATGAAGTGAATGTGAAAATAGAGGAGATAGTCCTCACACATAGTCCTCAGCATATAGCCCCGGCGTGGACGAGAAAAAGCTTTTTGCTCTCAGCTCTTTCCATGTAATACAAGTCTCTCAGCAACACTCTCAAGAGCTACAAACGTCCTTTTAGCAGGGGCTCTCAAGGGCGCTAAGGTGTATTATGGAATTCAATTTTGGTCGAAGAGTCCTTTCGAAAGCTCCTCTCCGAGGAGGCGTTTTGGGAGTGTGAAGATGTTGTTGGGATGCTGAACAATACACAGATGTGCTCTTCCTCCCTCACACCCGTCTCTGCAGCGTGCAAGGACGATGAACTCAGTGGAAATACAGGGTTTTCAAGGGGAAACTACGTATTTAATACCTGGAAAGTGCTTCAGGGACTTCCTCGGGGAGTGAGCGCCTAGATTTCATTTTCGGGAAATCCGATGAAAATGGACGCAGAAAATGAAATTTTAATCTGTTGCGACTGTATCATTGCAAACGTCAGGGAACGCAGAGAATGATTCGCAAAGATGCTCTCAAACCCTGCAGGTCAGATGACGCTGATGCTATAAGTAGAAGTCTCGACGGTATCGTGAAGCCAGGGCTAACCTGAAGGAATTGGTCTTTGGGAATCCGATAAATACCGGAAATTTACTCCCAGAAGCTTGGCTGACATTGCAAAAAACCAGAAAGTTCGCAAAGAATGCTCTCAACCCTGAGTCAACGCTGATGTATAAGTAAAAGTCTCGACGGTATGTGGAAGCAAGAACCTGCAAGGAATTGGTCTTGGTCTGCATACGAAAGATTACCAACAGCTTGTGCAAGACGGCAAAATAACCACACAAGTTAAAAATATGGTTGCTTGGTAGCACCGAAAAAACTATAAGTGTAAGGACATAGACCTTTTCAACACCTATCCCTCGTACTAAGGGTAGTTACCAACCATGTTGTCTTCAAGAGCGAATTGTAACTCCATCCACAAGTCAGATTGTGGTGCTTGGCTGCACCAACAACTTGCTGATATACCATCAACACGGAGGCCTGCTCTAGGGTAGTGACCCCCAGAAAACTACTTCAGGTAACCTGCAGGAATGACCCCAGCACAGTGCTGCCACGTTGTGGCTGACCTCTGTACCTCAACACCACAGAATTACACCACATGAACTAAATAACTATTTACAATAGGCTAACAAATTAGTAGTGGTATACAGTGGTACAATGGTACAGGAATAGAGTGGTACAGTGGTACAATGGTACTGTGGTGCGGTGGAACTGTGGTACAGGAGTAGAGTGGTAAAGTGGTACAGTGGTACAGAGTTACAGGGGTAAAGTGGTACAGTGGTACAGAGTTACAGGGGTAGAGTGGTACAGTGGTACAGAGTTACAGGGGTAGAGTGGTACAGTGGTACAGAGTTACAGTGGTACAAACAAGGTGAGGGTGGAAAGGAAAGGACCTGTCAATGGTGAGCAAGGTGAGAAGGAAAGAATGCAAGAGAGGAATGAAAGGGGGAACAGATGTAGGAAACAAGGAAGAGCAGGAGGAAGATGAGGAAGAGGAGGAGGGGAGGAGGAGGAGGAGGAGGAGGAGGAGGAGGAGGAGAAGGAGGAAGAAAACAGAGAATGGACAGTGGGAAACAAGTAATGAACTGGGGAGAGCAGGGCGTGGGAGGAGGGAAGTAAATATAATAGTGTGTGTGTGTGTGTGTGTGTGAAAGAGTAGAAGAGAGAGAGAGAGAGGGAATATAAGCTGTCCCTGGTGAAGCTCACGGATGTGTGTAGTCGATCATGTTTCATCTGGTGGACAATAATCGCATGAGTGCTGAGGTCAGACGTTGTCTAGGAGCTGATCAATGTTGAAGTTATTCGTAGCTTTAGAACTGAGCAATACTGAAAAAAAATTGAGGCTTAGAGCTGACATGCTTAGCAGTGCTGAGCAGTGCTGAGCAGTGCTGAGCAGTGCTTAGCAGTGCTGGGCACAGGTTAAATCTAAGAGCTCAGCAAGCTGAGAAACGCTGAGGACATAACAACGCAGTTGGCAACGTTGCTCAAAGCTCACCCATATTTAATTTCTATGCAGATTTTGCCCATTTTACGTTTTATAAATAAAATGAAAAAAAATAAAAAAAAAATCCCCCCAAAATCAGTAAAAATATCACAAGCATCAGTGATTTTCTTATTTGGACACGTACAAAATAATGCTTTATATACATCAAGATAATCAGTGCGGTATATCTATCAATGCTGAAAATAATGATGGGAAAGTTGCTTGGTTAGTGAGGTTTCAAGCCGATCTACCATATGGGGTCATTTAATGGCTGCTTGTCGCCTGTTCACCACCAGTCAGGGATAATTTCCTCCTTAAAATAGAAATGAAACTCTCAGCATAATGTACGCTGAGAGACATACACCTGTCAGTGTATATAGACTTAGAGATTTGTTAATGAAATGTTGTACACTGGTAGTATATTGATACTTTCAAAGTTTTTTGTTCCAAAAACATTCAAACTTACATCATATATGTAGCCCCTACTTCCTCTGACTAATGCTGAGGACAGTGAGGCTAGGAGCTGAGGCACGCTGGGTAACAGAGGCCAGAAGCTGAGCAATTGGTTCGGCGGACCACTAATGAACCACCACAGGAACCAGCGTCCACAGGTCCACAACTCTCTATGATACGTCGGAGAAATAATGATAAAAGTGCATTAGGCATGATAGATCACCCTGGTGTTTTCAGAGCATCATCCCCGTGCTTTGGCTGAGAGAGATGCAGCCTCCCTCAACTAGGGAGATGTTGTCTTCCTCATCATGGGAGATGTTGCTTCTCCCCTCCTTCACCGAGGAAAATGTTGACCCTAAGGGAGATTCTGGTCACCCCTCCCTCACTGATATAGATGCTGACTCTCTCAGTGATATAGATGCTGCCACTCTCTGATATGGATGCTGCCTCCCTCAGTGAGGGAGGTACAGCCTCTCTAACTGAGGGAGACGTTGCTTCTCCTCCTTCACTGGTGGAGATGCTGCACCTTCTTCCCTCAATGAGTTTAATCCCCTTTTCTTTCAGGTATTAAATTATTTTTGACTGGTGGTGATCAATTAAGCAGTAAATGATCAATTATGCAGTAAATAACTTCAGACTCAGTTAAAACAAACCATAAACAGGTCTTGATAAAGTCTCATTTAGACTTGACTAAGTTCCATTTAGGACCGTCCAGTAAAATAAGTTGACTCAGCTACGTGTTTCTCCTGTTCCAAATTATTGTTGGAAGTCGCGAACTGATGATTATCCGGGAGGGACCGGAACGTCGTCTAGTTGCACCTCCAATTTGTGGGTTAGTTGCGAAGCGTGTCGCAAGATTTGCAACAATGCACTGAGTTATACTGTGTGGCAGGAACTACTGCTGCAGCAGAAACAGCAGCAGCAGCACGTCCACTAGCTTAATTAAACAACGTGCTGCGTGGGAATACCAACGCTGTGAGTTACTATAACCTGTCTAGCAGTGACTGAGCACACACTAGCCACCCGTCTTATGTTATTTCGTGATTATCACATGACTAGACGTCAGCTCGGGTTAATTCACATGGATTTAATATAACTTATATTAAGGTAATTTAACCTAACCTGAAATAGCCTAAGCTAACATAAAAGATCAAATATGAAATTTCTGTAGTCGTTGGTCATTTCTGTTTCCACCTTGTGTGGCATTTTGGTCCTTTTGTGTTTCATCAATCATATATTTTTTGCTGTGGCAGCTGTGGTTTTCTTTGATGTGTTTTGAGTTATCCTGTCTTTCTTTGAATGCATTTCTTCATATTCTCTTGCTTTATGTTAATGAAACAAATTTAGATTGGGTTTTGCCACCGTCCTGGAGACGGTAGCGCACCTAAATAATGGAACACAACATCTGGGTCATGGAATTTTATTGTGAAGACGTTTCGTCCACCAGAGACTTTGTTACTTTTGAGAACTGGTGAAGTCTTGTATTACTGGTGAGAACTGGTGAAGTCTTGTATTACTGGTGAGAACTGGTGAAGTCTTGTATTACTGGTGAAACTGGTGAAGTCTTGTATTACTGGTGAGAACTGGTGAAGTCTTGTATTACTGGTGAGAACTGGTGAAGTCTTGTATTACTGGTGAGAACTGGTGAAGTCTTGTATTACTGGTGAGAACTGGTGAAGTCTTGTATTACTGGTGAGAACTGGTGAAGTCTTGTATTACTGGTGAGAACTGGTGAAGTCTTGTATTACTGGTGAGAACTGTGAAGTCTTGTATTACTGGTGAGAAACTGGTGAAGTCTTGTATTACTGGTGAGAACTGGTGAAGTCTTGTATTACTGGTGAGAATGGGGTTTGTATTACTGGTGAGAACTGGTGAAGTCTTGTATTACTGGTGAGAACTGGTGAAGTCTTGTAAAGCAGATATTGAGTTTGTTTACGTCCCCTGTAAGATGATCCCAATTCTGTATTAGTATTTCCTTCTCGTTTTTGCTGCTCTGCATACGTGCTTCTCCAATTCACATTCTCTGGCACTAGCATTTTTTTTTTATCTATTTTCCCTTTTATCCACTTCCCATGTCTCCGGTAAGCTCTCTGAGAAGGACTTGTGTACGTTTGGGAAGGTACACGACGTCACTAGACGTCTTGTACCTTCCCAAAGCTCTCTGTGTTTCCCCCTACAAATCCAGTAGTGCTTTTTTGAGGCGGTGGAAACTAATTTGACAACTTCAAGTGAAATCAGTAATTAAACTAGTGAAATAATAATGATCAAAAATATAATCATTCATTTTGTACTTAAAAAATTGCAATTAGAGTTGGGTTTGCTGGAAAGTAATTTTAATTATTTTCATAATTCACAATTATTTGAAATTATATAAATGAAAAAAATCATTATTAAGAAAACATTAGATCCAGTTTCATGCGTCATGTCACATGACCTCTTCAGATGTAAATAAAAATTTTAATTTAATTGTTAATTTGCTTTTTTTTCTGATAAAATATTAAGCTCGATTTCTGATATTTTTTTTGTCTCGTGGAATAATCAAATATTTACCATGATGACCAATGTAACCGAGAAGTAAATGGCATATTTTTCAATCTCTCTTATTCGCCCTATTGCTAATTTTACCTGAAGATTCATCTTATTGAGCTAGAGTAGTAAAATAACATTTATTGCAAAATAATAAATGCAGAGTAAAGATTTCCTGAATAATAATTTGATTTGGCGAAAGTGTATTACTGTACCTGTCATCGCTCAGTCTGACAGTCGTTTTCGTCAGATTGTTGTGACTGTCCATTAAACCTCTGTTACAAGAAGGGAAAAATCATCTAACTGTAGAGAGCAGTGTTCGAACCTCGCTCCGTTCAGCGAGTTGTTGACAAGTGTGTCATTGCTATTTCATGAGCCATGAAGAATCATGGTAATGTAATGGTAGGGTATACCGACAGTATGTCAGTATGGCATGCAAAGAGTACGTAACCTTTATTCGACGCTTGTACACACCCTCATTTACAGGCTATCTCCCCCAACCAGCGAACCAGGTAACTGAGGGTTGACGATGGGGCCCCGTCGTTCAACCAGGAACCAGGTTCCAGCCAATAAGAAGATGGTTTTGGCAATCGCAGAGGTCATGTGGGTACCACTCTCCTGTCTGCCCTTGTCATTCCCATTCTAGAGCTGATTGAAGCACGGTCTGCTCTCAAGTGGCTTCTATTCTGCCTTGCTTACCGTGGAGTGCACTAATACCTATCACTGTACATAGTGTATATAGTGTACATACTGCTGTTCTAAATTGGTGAAGGATAATATAAGTCAAAACTTTTCTGCTGTGTTTATTTTGCTCCCTTTACACCCAGGATAACAGGCCATTTGGACTCCTGGGTTGTAATACCTCTGTTACAAGAAAGGAAAAATCATTTAACTGTAGAGACCAGTGTTCGAACCTCGCTCCGTTCAGCGAGTTGTTGACAAGTGTGTCATTGCTATTTCATGAGTCATGAAGAATCATGGTAAGGTAATGGTAGGGTATACAGACAGTATGTCAACAAAGCAGGTTGTGTGGACTGCGGCATTATTTTGTTAAGGCGTTTCGTTCCATCAGGAACTTCATAAATTGATGAAGGAACTAGCGGACGAAAAGATTTCACAACAAAATACCATAACCCGTATTATGAGGCCGTCTTCCTCCGAAGAACCAGAAGCTCGGTTGTTTTCTGAACATGTCATAGAACCGTAAAAACAAAATATGTAATGATGGATACCTCTCATACAACAACCTCTCACTCCTCTTTACCTTCCTACCTCTCTTCCTTCCTCCGTCCCTTCCTGCCTATTTCTCTCTCTCTCTCTCTTCCTTCCTTCCTCCCTGCGAGCGTCTGTACCTCAGTGGACGTGTCTAAAGAAAGCTCCTGCGAACTGACAATGGATGTATTCTGAGAGCCCTTAACAGTTCTGTCTTATGTTAAAGACAGAGGTGAATGAGTGAGATATTTTCAGTTAAGTTGCTAAGCTTCAACACTAACAAAAGCAGAATACAAGGGTTCAAGTGGACTTGTATCAAGATAAAGAGAATTAAGAGAAGTCATGATAATGAAGATCAACTTAAAGAGAATTAAGTGAGAGAGAGTCAATCCTTCCTAGGGGAATTCAGAGGAAGTATTAGCGAGGACACAAAATCATTACCCAAGCTAGACAGCTAATTCAGCCAAAAACTAAAGAGGATATTGCAATGGTTATTGCCTTGCAAATGACACACCTGGATCGTTCACTTTTGTGATTAAAAACAGTGAAAAAGAGTCAGATTTGTCGTTCGGTTAAGAGGATGAAGATTTTGAGTGACAACAATTTGTACGGATATAGAGTAAACCAATTATTTTCCTAGCAGCAGGAGACAATGATGTCAGGTGACCCAGAACTTAGAAATTGCGAAACAAATGGATGCAAGCGGCTTCACATTTTAAAATACAAGAATAAAATCGGTCCAATAAGTAGCATTCTACCGAGGAAGAAAGTTGGAAATATACGAGTCTCCAGAGCAATTGCATTTAATTTCTTTCCGAACAAATGTAGCGAGAAAATTCATATAAAGTTGAAGTGGGTCACATTTCACTGCAAGAAATGACTTGTATGCGAGGAAATGGTATTCCTTTGTCCCGATTATGTGTGTAAAAAAAAAAAAAAAAAAGAGCAGATGCTCAAAAGGACAGTTACTGACTTGCTTGAGGACTGAAAGTTAATAATAACCATTTTGGAGAGTACGGTTTATGAATGGAAGTTACGAATGACATACGCAAACGCGAATAATTTTCGTAAATAGAGACAAAACGTTGATCGTAAAAAAGGAACAAAAGAATAGCAGAGAGAAGGAAAATAATAACAAGAAAGCTTCATGTCTATTATACATATATATATATATATATACATATATATATATATATATATATATATATATATATATATATATATATATATATATATATATTATATATATATATATATATATATATAATATATATATATAATATATATATATATATATATATATATATATATATATATATATATATATATATATATATATATATATATATATATATATATATATATATTAAAAGTATGAGAAATAATATGTGCAAGTTAACAAAACATGTACAAAAGTAGATGTAGAAGCAGTAACAGAAGTAGATGCTGTTACAGTGATGGAAAAATAGATGTAGTTGCAGTCGCAGAAGTAGATGTTAGTTAAGTCGCACAAAGATCGTACTCGTAGGTTCCTGGTAGACTCACACTGAAAGCCTCAATGAAAGATGTAAATATTCACTACAACTGCTCTCACCTTCCGTTTTATTTCCTCCATGTGAGTTCACTTGTACCAAAACATGAAACAGAGGAGAGGTTAAAACTCGATCCTCCGTCTTCTCATCGCTACTCCAGCAGACACATTTTTTCAGCCAGGAGTGGAAAAATGTAGAGCTCTACAATACACACTAAGTCTATCTTGAGTGACCTTGTGCTCCCATGAGAGGAAGGAGCTTACCACACACACACTAAATTTATCATGAGTGACCTTGTGCTCTCAACAGGCAAGAGCTCTACAATACTAAGTCATCCCTGAGTGACCTTGTCCTTTCAAGAAACAAGAACACTCCAGGAGAATCAAGACACCTTGAAGTAGTGGCAAGGTTCTCTGGGTGTAAAGCAAGGCTCATGAACCCCAGACCAAAGACCGAAATTCCTGGAAGGAATCTCCGAGGGGTTCCATTATGGTTCCCAGTAGAAGAGAAGACTGTAATCCTTGGTAAACTTGAGCAACTTGTTAGTTGGTAGCGGACGTCTCCCAAGTCGGCCATTACTACTCTGCCTCCCAGGTTGCTCCCACGGAATACTGATGTTACGGCCATGGCGTCCTCTGTGCATTTTGGAACCAGATATACGTGTTTACCTTGATGGTAAGTTGTGTGTGTGTGTGTGTGTGTGTGTGTGTGTGTGTGTGTGTGTGTGTGTGTGTGTGTGTGTGTGTGTGTGTGTGTGTGTGTGTGTTTAATTTTGCGAGGAAATGCGCTCCACTTCTCGGTCCTGCCTTTTAATTAACTTACTATGTATAAACACACACGTACGAAATGGAAAAAACTGTAGATGACATTATTACAAATTAAAAGAAAAATGTGTAAATATTATACAAAGGGAGTAGAGAGATATGGTGAAATGTGCGATTGCTGACACACACTGAACTACCTCAGCATTCTGAGAAAGGAAATATGTCGCTGTGAGGAAAGTTGTAGGTCTCTAGACCGCCCAGAATTTCACGTAAGGAGCATTTAAATGTTCTGAAGAGTAGTAATTTATTCAAGAAAGAAACCCAAGACAACAAAGAGGCAAGCAAGAATCAAAGGCTCGGAACAGACAGATAAAAATATTGAGACAGCAGAGGTGAGACAGTAGGAATGGTCGCTGGAAAAAGTTACTATATCTCCAAGCTGCCATCCACATTGGATGGAAGAGTATTTGGACCATCCAACAAATAGCAGGATGGAACAGTGCTGGAGAAAGTATGAGCACTTACAAGCACACCAGCACGTGCTGGAGCCACACCGTCTTATAAACAGTAAACAAACCACGGAACGGGTGGCGTTTGAACACGTGGCGAATTAGTCTTAAAACTCTAGGCCAGTGCGTTAACCACTGGACCAGCTGGCTATAATAAGATTCCTCCAACTAGGTATATTTATACACCATAGGGGGGTTAGCATGGGCCACCACTGTGACCGGAAATGCAAGTTTTTATAGATGAATCTCCCACCAGCGTGGCACACCAGTAATTAATGAGTCGATAACATCAACATCTAAAAACAACCCTAGTATATTATCTTTCGTTATTTTTTTGTTAATTTACATGAACTAAGAACACAAAAAAATAAAATTTCTTTCCTAAATAGCCTTCTTGCAGAAACATGCGTAATGTTTAGAGGTTTTTACAGGAAAAAAAGACATTATAGATTTCTTGGACAGTTAGGTCTATATACCAAAATCAAATTTGTGTAGATGTGGCAGAGTAAATAAGTTGTAGAACGCATTACGTCTTTGAACGACTCAGGTATACAGAACTAATATACTTATTAAATGACATAGTGGAAGTGCCTGGAATCAAGATGGCAATCAGATTACCCTCGTATACAAACCGTCACAGGTGATGGCAGAGGAATTAACTCAACACATAAGGAAGAGAGACAGAACCTTGAAAGTACTGAAAATACAACAGCAAACATTATGCTCCTTGAAGATTTCAACCTCGCAGATGTAAAATGGAAAATGGTTGACTCCATCATTGTCCCGGAAATAGTACCGAGAAGCTCTCACCAAGATCCTCACTGAATAGACGGTTAAAAGAACAAACCATGAAGAACTAATCAGAGATGTTAACTTTCTAGAATAACATAAACTCTGATCGCATCGTCTAAGAAGCACAAACAACCACAAATTCATGTATAGGTAATCTAAATGACTGTCAACTGAAGAGTATCTTCAGTATATTTAATTTCAACACGACAAGCGTTGATAAACGGTGAATCTGGTGTAATGATACCCAAAAGTTGTTACGAAAATGGCACTGGTCCAGAAATTTAATTGGGAAGCGTATCGCCACGAGGGATTTCTTTTTCAGTCCTAATGCAGAGCAGCTGGAAGAGTCTTGATTTGCCACAGCTACAGTCTTGGTTTACCACAACCATAGTCTTGGTTTACCACAACCACAGTCTTGGTTCACCACAATCACAGTCTTGCTCGACTACCAGTACACCAGTATGGTTGCCTACAGCCTCACTGGGGTTCAACAACGATCTTCACCATAATATCCGGAGCGTAATGAAATCTCATTAACTGGGAAATTGGTCATTTCAGCAGACAATTATAGACGGAGCCTCTGGCAGCCACTCTACTAGTGTAACAGTTGCAGTAGGAGCAGAGGGAAGCAGTGTCTTCACACAGGACACTGTAGACACCCATTACTGTGATCTGAACCATTACTGTAACCTGACCCATTACTGTGACCTGACCCGTGATAACCTTCTTTGAGTGTAACTCACGTAACTAGTTCTGTTTTTCAGTCACTGACGCCCACACCTAGATAATACATAACTCTTATTCTAGGCAGGAGTCGATAGTTCTTCTCAAGAGATAGCCTCGGTGTGGTACCTGCAGGTTTTCTGTTCTGTCTTTCCATGTATTCCTATGTACTCCCACGTCCTAGCATGTACCCCTGCATGAACTAGTCGCAGCATTCAAAACGTCGTTTTCCAAGCCATGTATATCAAATCCCTTTCCATCCTACCTAACATAGCATTCGTTAAACAGCAGACCTGCCACCGAGTCCGACCACGTTACAAAAGGAAGCATACAGTCAGCACAGCAAGCAACACTTTTCTTTCAACACTGGCCAACCAGCGCCATGAGGCTGGGTCTAGCCCCGGCTCTTCTCCTCACTCCTCAAAACCATTAATCTCCCTCACTTCTCTTCCACTACCCTCACTCTTCCCTCTCACTCTCATGGGTCTTATCTGAGAGTTCAGTTCACTTCAGAACTAGTCACAGTGAGGTCTTCGCTACTCTGGTCAGTGTTAGTCTTCTCCATAATAGTCTGGCCTATATAATAACACTCGTCAGAGCTTCCTTGATCCCTTTATACCCGACTGAGTATGGCTTTCACTCGCCAGAACATCACAATTCGGGTCGACACAAGAACCCAGCAACTGGAGAAGAGTTTCAATTCCTTCTCCTCACATATACTGTACTCCATCAAGATTGATAGACTGATCATATTGACCTCAGACTGAGGGACTGATTATCCCAAAACTCATTGCGATCTTCGACCATTCTGCTCTGTATTGGACTGAGGAAACCACTAGTTAGCGAAACGTTTCCACAATAAAGATACCCAAGTGTTGCCCAAGTGTGTAATTAATCAACTTGTCTGTTCTCTGGTCCATTTACCTACATTCCCGAATCAAGAGCCTGTCGGTAGCATCAGGGAACCTCATCTCCCGTCACTGAATGGCCTGAAAAACCTAAAGCTTAGAAAACACAGATAAATTTTTTAGCAAAGTTGGGATTTTCTTATACTCTGATAATTCAGATATTTACACTGATTTAAAAATGTCCCGAGTTTTTTTTATAGCATCAGAATTATCATCAGATATTAATTTATGTTGTAATTCCAACAAAGTCTTATCACTCATAAAAAAATATTAATTATGCTAGTAGTTTGTGACGCTGAATAAGGTAATTACACATAACCCGCACATTGGAGAAACTTAGGACGACGTTTAGACCCTGCTTATACCTTTAACTGTGTGACTATTTCATGGTTCAAGTAGGAGAGAAACGTTGTCATAAGTTTGTCTCTCCTATGTGCGGGTTTTTCATGTATTGTTCCAGTCAAGGTATTGTTTCTTGTTATTCTTTAAGGTAGTCATTCAAAATAATCTTGAGACGGGAAACGAAATCCTAAATTGTGTGAAGTGAAACCTTATAATCAGGGTACTGGGCATGGTAGTCCCTCATAGTCAGTGTACTGGGCATGGTAGTCCCTCATAGCTAGGGTATTGGGCATGGTAGACCCTCATAGCTAGGGTATTGGGCATGGTAGTCCCTCATAGCCAGGGTATTGGGCATGGTAGCCCCTTATAGCCAGGGTACTGCGCATGGTAGTCCCTTATAGCCAGGGTAATGGGCATGAAGTCTACAAGAATGCCAGGTCATTATCCGCATAACTAGTATATTGTTACATATCTTTTCATGTGTGGTGATCGGGTAGGCAGGGGGAGGCTCCACCCACAACCAAAAAGTTCTAATGGCTTTTTTCAAATGCAATTTCATAGCTGGCTGCCGGCGCATCTAAATGTAAACAGTGGTCATAATTTATTCTGAATATTTTTGTTACTCTTAATAAGCTACCACCATTACTGCCACCCCTCTGCCACCATTACTACTACCCTTATGCTCCCATTATTACCACCCCTCTACTACCATTACTGCCACCCCCTACACAATTACTGCCACCCCTCTACTACCATTACTACCACCCGTCTACCACCATTACTACTACACCTCTGCCACCATTACTGCCACACCGCTACCATCATTACTGCCACACCTCTACCACCATTATTACCACCCTCTACCACCATTATTACCACTATCAATCCAACTTCACCACAATCATCTCTCCTCAATCACCAATGTCGACAAGAATAAAAAATAATTCATTTTAGATATAAGTGTTAAACATTACAACAAAATCCAATGCACAAATAATCCATACTGAGAAAAGGAACACTTACTGCTCTGCAAACTAATTTCCTTCGTATTAATCTAGCTCATAATTCTCCTCCTGCCATTGACGCTTCCGGTGTCTATTCTGCTGTTCCTCTCGTCGTCTCCAATATTTCGGTAAAACTGGCATCTCTTTCTGACAGACTTAATAACACAGGAGAAATGTTCGCCTTGTTGACACAATGCTTTTTTCTGTCATGTTAGAGAACACGGTCAACATATTAATTCATCCTCTGCCAAAACTGTCTCCTCTTCTTCTAGTCTTCACAGACACCGTCTTGTTGAAACATCCCTTAAATACAACATTTCTAACCTTAATTTTAGTTCTGTTTTTGTCTCCGTTGATGCCTGCCTTTCTCATTACTTTGCCAAATGCTCTAAACTTCTGAGCTGCTTAGGGCAAGGGTCGGTTACCTTGTTCTGCCTAGGGTCCAGGGCTCATGTCTGTGAGCGGATGACTGGCCGCACCTATCAACATAGTTAATAAATAGAGGTAACAATAATATATACTGAACTTAGACATATATTTATATATTTAATTAAACAATATTATGTCTACTGAACATAACAGTTAATTTGAGACACTGGTATTAAAACTACCCTCACTTCTCTCTCTGTCTAATAGCAGTTAGTGTGACACTTGGTGTTTTTTTCGCTCGATATTAGGTGACTGGTTGGAAGAGGCCAGATGTAAGATGTCATCTAAATGGGCAGTTGATCGTACTTTCGTCAAGTTTCACTGTATGTGCTTAAAAAAAAAAAAGCCTGTGGGCCGGGTTGATATAATATTTCTCTTAAGGGCTGCGGGACTGCGGAGTATTTCGGGTTATGGGCAGGATACAGACCACGGACCGTAGGTTGCCGACCCTTTGGCTTAGGGGCTGGATGTGGTTAATGCATTCCAGATGTAAGATAAGGCACTACAACAGTGGGACACTCATGACATAATAGTGGTAGAAGCAGAGATAGTGGTGATGGTAATAATGGTGGTGGAAGCACAGATAGTGATGGTAGTGGTGGTCCGGACAGTAAGAACAGATTCTTCTCCCATCTTTTGGGTGTATCATCATGTACATTCATCACTATGTCACAGAATCAATCTATTTTTTCCAGCCGGAAATTAGGCAGGAAGGAGAGGAAGGTGGGGAGAGAGCCTTCTGCTACACTATCCCTGTTCTTAGTTATCTACGTGGAATTAGAGACACACTGAATGTGGTTTTTTTTTTTCCTAGGAGATACCCTACGATATGAACCGGAGGATCGAGTCTTACATTTTTTCTTTACACTTACAACCATAGTATCTTAGTTACTAATAAAGCACTTCACCCACGTCTATAACCACAACCACAACCACAACCCTACACCATTACCACTACTACAACCACTACCATCGCCACCGTCACAACTCAGCTATATCATTGACGCCGGGTCATTCCTGTCGTCAGGAGGACTGAAGACGAAAGCACTAAGTATTTTATGATCAACCTGTCATCTCTGTCTGTCTGTCTGTCTGTCTGTCTGTCTCTCTCTCTCTCTCTCTCTCTCTCTCTCTCTCTCTCTCTCTCTCTCTCTCTCTCTTTCTCTCTCTCTCTTTACCAAATAACTATCGGACGCTACATATGATGTCTGTGGTTTAGTAATTCATATAACGTTCTAACTGTAGTAGGTAGCGTGTCAGGACCAGCTGGGGAGGGTGGCGAGTGTGCTTACGTGCCCGTATTTGTATATGCATAAGTGTACGTGTCTGTGTACGTATCTGCGTAAGTGTGCGTGTCCGTGTACGTGCTCAGCAGGTCTTTCATCAGCCGTGGTCGCCTCATAATGTTTTACTGCGCATGTAAACAGTCGCCCGAGTCACTCATTGTCAGTGTTACCACCGTCAGAGCCTGACCAGGGTAGTAAACTGCACCCCCTTCTGCAGCGCCCCATCCAAGAGGCTACCACCTCCTTTTGCCGAGCCCCCTCCAGGATGCTACCACCCCCTCCAGGATACTACCACCCCCTCCAGGATACTACCACCCCTGCTATCACTGCCACCATCAGCATAAAAACCCTACTGTATAATTAGTTACCTAAAAATAGCCAATCACAGAACTGCAGATTACCAAGTCACACCTAACACAGCCAATCAGCAGATTGCAACCGCTGGCGGCCAGCCCATTGGCTGAATCATTCCATGCAAAGCGTTTAACCCATATCTTTCACCAAAACCAAAATCTCCCATTGGTAGACCTTAGTTTGATCAAGCAGCCAATCATTGTCGCGCTTGTAACACTATTACGTGTAGGGTACAGAAGTTTTTACTCACTCGACAGCGACTTTGTTTTTATTATCTCAACATCAACAAGTAGCTTCGATACTGCCTCATTTGTTTCATAGAGTGAGAACCTTGGCTGCGTGAGTAGGGTGTGTGTTTCTCGGGATTAGCGGAAGGAGGATCGAGCCTCCAGGCCTCTCCTAACCTGGTTTGTCGCTCCACGAAGAGTATCTAATTTACGGTCAATAGTTTTAGTTGATGTGTCCTTCCTCCCCTGAGTTGTGGCGCTCACTCTGTTTCCTCACTGCAGTCCCAGACTCTTGAAAAATGGTTTCCTTACTTCTACAAAATTTTTACTATCATTTTCCATCTAATGTGGCTGTATATCATATACAACTCTTTTCTAATCTTTACAACTCTCTCTCTCTCTCTCTCTCTCTCTCTCTCTCTCTCTCTCTCTCTCTCTCTCTCTCTCTCTCTCTCTCTCTCTCTCTCTCTCTCTCTCTCTCTCTCTCTCTCTCTCTCTCTCTCTCTCTCTCTCTCTGTTAAATGTTGATGAAGATAGGGAAGCTGTGATTTCGTGCATTGGGCAGGGAGATATAACATCTTGTAGGAGTGAGGAAGAGCCAGTTGTGAGTGTGGGAGAGGTGCGTGAGGGTGTGCGTAGAATGACAGGGGGTAAAGCAGGTGAGATTGATAGAATAAAGACAGAGTGGTTGGTGTTTTTATTTAATAAATGTATGAAAGGGTAAAGTACCTAGGGACTGCCAGGGAGCATGCATAGTTTTTCTGTAAAAAGGCAAATAAGGGGCAAAAAGAAAATGTAAAAATTATAGGAAATAAGCCTGTTGGGTATACATGGTACAATGTATGGTAGAGTTATTATTGAAAGAATTAAGAGTAAGATAGAGAGCAGGATCGCAGATGAACAAGCAGGCTTTAGAAAGGGTAAGGGGATGTGTAGACCAAACGTTTACAGTAAAACATATAAATGAACAGTATTTAGATAAGGGTAAATAGGTTTTTTGTTGCATTTATGGATTTAGAAAAGGCGTATGATAGGGTGGATAGTGGGCAATATAGTAGATGTTGCAAATGTATGGAATATGAGGTAGGTTACTGAAAGCAATGAAGAGTTTTTACGAGGATAGCAAGGTTCAGGTTAGAGTATGTAGCAGAGAGGGTGATTATTTCCCAGTAAAAGTAGGCCTTAGAGATGCTTGATGTCACCATCATTTTGTATATATGGATGGGATTGTAAGAGATGTGAATGCTCGGGTGTTAGCAAGAGATGTGGGATTAAAAGATAAAGAATCTAACACAAAGTGAGAGTTGTCATAGTTGCGTTTTGCTAATGACACTGAGCTTTTGGGAGATTCTGAAGAGAAGTTGCAGGTGATGGTGGACGAGTCTGGTAGGGTATGTAAAAGAATGAAAGTAAAAGTGAACATAGGAAAGAGCAAGGTGATGAGGATAAAAAAAAATAGGTAGTTAAAGACTGGATATCAGACTGGAGGGAGGGAGTGTGGAAGAAGTGAATGTATTCAATTATTTGGGAGTGGACTTGTCAGCAGATGGGTGTGTGAAAGATGAGGTAAATCATTAAATTTATGAGGGAAAAAGGCGAGTGGTGCACTGAGGTTCCTGTGGAGAAAAAAAAAAAAAAAAAAAAAAAGCTATCCATGGGAACAAGAGGGGAAAGTATGAAACTAGAGTTATCCCAACGTTCTTATATGGGTGTGAAGCATGGGTGATGAATGTTGCAACAAGGAGAAGGCTGGAGGCAGTGGAGATGTCATGTCCGAGGGCAATGTGTGGTGTGAATATAATGCAGAGAATCCGTAGTTTGGAAATTAGAAGGAGGTTGGTTATTAGTTTAAGGGCAGAAAGGGACAATAGTTTCGGGCACCCTTTGAGAGGGTGGGCCCCCCTTGATTTGGCATCGACCGAGGCTCCGTGGGCACGTCCAAACCTTTTAAAAATTTAGGGGCAAAACCAAATCCAGAAGGGGTGTGGCGTACCAAAAGATTTCCAGGGGAGGGAGGGTTTTTTTTCGGGGCACCCCTTTTGGGGGAACGGCCGGGAAAAAAATGAATTAAAAAAAAAATAAACACACAAACAACCAACACCATTAAACCCCAAAGTTCCATAGAGGCGTAGAAAGAGGGCCAACAAAAAGAGTGTCAATTAGTTTTATGTATGAAATTTGGGGGAAGTTTAAAGGGGTGGTGGAGAAAATGGTAAAAAAAAAAAAAACAAGAAAAAAATAAAAAAATGCCCAACAAAAACCCACCGGATTCACGGAAAAGGGGCAAAATTCCCTGGGGTTGGGTTTAAACAAACCTTCTGGAGTTTTATGATAAAATAAAGAAGTAAGACACGAGAGGAGGGGTGGGTTGATTGATCTTCTTGGACTGCAAGAAAGGCCTTTGACACAGTTCCTCACAAGAGATTAGTGCAGAAGCTAGAGCATCAGGTGCATATAACAGGAAGGGCAACTGCAATGGATTTAGAGAAAACCTGACAGGGAGGCAACAACGAGTCATGGTACGTAATGATGTATCACAGTGGGCACCTGTGACGAGCGGGGTCCCACAGGGGTCGGTCCTAGGACCAGTGCTATTTTTGGTATATGTGAACGACATGACGGAAGGGTTAGACTCAGAAGTGTCCCTGTTTGCAGATGATGTGAAGTTAATGAGGAGAATTAAATCTGATGAGGACCAGGCAGGACTTCAAAGAGACCTGGACAGACTGGACACCTGGTCCAGCAAATGGCTTCTCGAATTTAATCCTGCCAAATGCAAAGTCATGAAGATAGGGGAAGGGCACAGAAGACCACAGACAGAGTATAGGCTAGGTGGCCAAAGACTGCAAACCTCACTCAAGGAGAAAGATCTTGGAGTGAGTATAACACCGAGCATGTCTCCGGAAGCACACATCAATCAGGTAACTGCTGCAGCATATGGGCGCTGGCAAACCTGAGAACAGCATTCCGATACCTTAGTAAGGAATCATTCAAGACACTGTACACCGTGTATGTCAGGCCCATACTGGAGTATGCAGCACCTGTTTGGAACCCGCACTTGATAAAGCACGTCAAGAAACTAGAGAAAGTACAAAGGTTTGCGACAAGGTTAGTTCCAGAGCTAAGGGGAATGTCCTATGAAGAAAGATTAAGGGAAATCGGCCTGACGACACTGGAGGACAGGAGGGTCAGGGGAGACATGATAACGACATATAAAATACTGCGTGGAATAGACAAGGTGGACAAAGACAGGATGTTCCAGGGAGGGGACACAGAAACAAGAGGCCACAATTGGAAGTTGAAGACACAAATGAGTCAGAGAGATAGTAGGAAGTATTTCTTCAGTCATAGAGTTGTAAGGCAGTGGAATAGCCTAGAAAATGACGTAGTGGAGGCAGGAACCATACACAGTTTTAAGACGAGGTTTGATAAAGCTCATGAGCGGGAGAGAGGCCAGAGCAACCGGTGAGAGGCGGCGGAGCTAAGACTCGCCCTGCACCACAAATAGTGAGTCAAATAGGTGAGTACAACAGCACAGCACACTACACACACACACACACCACACCACAATATAGGTATATAATATAATATATATATATCATATATATATATAATACTATATATATTACATTATATATATAATATATATATCATATATATATATATATATATATATACATATATATATATATATATATATATATATAATATATATATTATATATATATATATATATAATATATATATATATATAAAATTATGCTTTGCTTCTTTATATTTGATTAGTTTTTGCTAGTTCACTTTTCTTATTTTTCTCTCCACTCTCTCATCATCTCTGTCTCGTACCTTTCCCGAGATCTTTTGCTTTTCACTGTAGTTTGTCGTCTGTAACTCTTGTCAGACGAAGAACTCTTTTTGTGTGTTATATTACAGGTCCAACTGATTGGTAGGAATCTTTCTGCTGGCTGAGAGCACTTTTTCCCTTACATTTTTTTCCACTATGGCGTGTGTGGGATACGAAGCCGCTGGGGGTCATTAACATCTGGGGAAGGGGAGATACACGAGTTTGTTCCAAGGAAGAAAAGGGGGTAGCTCTAGTTTCTTTGATCAAGATCCCTTCACTAGCGGTGGTATGGAGGGCTCCGTGTGCAGTCGCCTGAAGAAGGTAATAATGCAGAGAATTTTTACTAAGGGTCCCTTGAAACTTATTGGAAGACGGGTGGCAGGGTGGCAGGCTGCCGGATGGCAGGGCTACAAGGTGGCAGGGCTGCAGGGTGCCAGGGCGGCAGCGTGGCAGGGCGGCACTGGCAGCTGGTATTCGTTATTGGAACTTGGTGGGTCATAAGAATGTACTGAGAAAATAGTGAAGAAAAGACCCGGTGAAGAAATAGCTTCTATTCGGACGACGTTTCGTTTTGTGTAGAGCTTTGTCGACTTTGATCAAACTATGTTTTGAGTAGTGCTTTATCGTGACAGCAAAACCTCAGTGAGAGAGCGAAAGAGAGTAGGGGAGGTAAAAACAAAAGAGAAGAGAGAGAGAGAGAGGAGGCAGAAGAAGAGTGAAAGAAGGTTAAGTGGATTAGAGTTCAGGACAACGTTACTCATATAAAATGAATGACCATGCCAGTGACTTCGGTTTGTGTTCTCGAGTTAATCTGCTCTGTCTGATCACACACTCGTCTCTCCACAACATCTGATCACCCTCACTCGTCTCTCGCTCTCCGGAATTGATTATTTAATTCACTCTTCCGAAATATCTTCTCAATAGCCCTCAATCTAGAATAAGAAGTAGATAGTTCTTGTCAGCAGATAGCCTCGGTGGGTACTTCCAAGTCCTCTGCTACCCGTCTTTCCCATGCACTCAGTCGTCGTTCTGGACTATGTACTCAGCCATTCTTCCCTCTGGAATACATGCTTATCACTGCCTCTCTTACCCACCTGAAGACACACTCATCCCACTATAACCACCACTTAATTTGCTCACTTAACATGAATTTAAGTCTTTCCCTTACGCACATCACACACACGAAATATTTGCAAGTGGGAGTAATTATGCACTTCGTGTCAGAAGATTTCGTAAGAACAGTTGCAAGTGCTTAACGGACGAAAACCTTTCAGTGATGGGAAAGGAGAAAAAATTTTAAAAAACCCCCAAAAAGAGAGAAGGGAGGCACAAAGAAGTGGGTGAAAGAAGTTAATAAATTAAAGTTAAAAGGAT
>NC_069403.1:50212262-50224762 GCF_026875155.1 Cherax quadricarinatus
ACTACTACTGCTACTACTGCTACTACTACTACTACTACTACTACTACTACTACTACTACTACTACTACTACTACCACAAGTACCATGAGGACGCGCTAAAACTATAAAGGTTATAAAACGCCTGAAAAATGAGGAGTAATGAAGTTTATTCTCAGAGAAGGAGGAAGTTCCAATTCCTCGGGTCGAGATCCCTGACGAGCATCAAGGTACAAGCCTTGCAGGAACATGATGACCGTGAACAAGGATAAATAACTTCAGTGACACACAGGACAAGAGGACACGAGGTAGCAACACTGACATCGTAAAACGAATGGACCAAAAAAAATTGCAATCACTACAGTATATATTTAATAAACATTTAGAACATTAAACATGTCCTAAATGTTCATTAAATATATCCTAAAGTGACTGCAATGATTACTAATGATAATAATAAATAATAATAATTAATGATTAATAAATAAGTAATAAATAATAAATAATAAAATTATTATTAATAAATTGTATTTTATTAGCTACATTTGATAAATGAATATTGTTACTACAATCATAACTAAGCGTTATATATTTGATAAAAAATTTTATGGCAATAAAAAATCCCTTTTCAGGAAATATCTGGACACTGATGACAAAATGCATTTACCCAAAGCGGACCATTTTTTTTTTCAGTCGACTTCATAAAGCCTTTTGCTGAAGAAATGTCGCAATAATTAAAGGTCGTTTTTGATTATTCATGGTGGAGAAGTTTTTTCATATTTGTATCAGGTGGTAAATATTGACATCACTGTCGTAACTAATACGATCACTGAGATGTATGTGTCAACGCCAGACCGAAACATGTAAAGGGAAATTAGAATTGGTGTTTTATACTCATCCGATACCAGTTTGAAGTTATCGGATGAAGAAACTGTTATAAGCTAGTCTGCTATGTTTCTCTTTTCAGGTCTTTAGAACTCTTGAAAGCAGATCGAAATGTTGTCTACAGATTCCTCTCAAAAAATTACTTCTTTTCTGAACCCCGCCGACATTCTGTCTACCATAGTAGACATTCCGCCACAAAATATCCGTATAAAAGAAAGCTAAATTAAAAAGAAAAATGTCTGCATCGAAACATCAAAGGAGATGAGGGTATCCCAAAGGAAATGAAAATGATAATCCCTCTTAACACTCCATTTGCCAGATGCGTCGTATATTTCCCCGCCCGCTGACAAATGGTCGCGTGTGTCTTTCTTAAACTTGGCACATATTGGTGTCTGCGTCACAAATCACTGGGAGCACCGTGGAAGAAGTTACGCCACCCTGGGAGATGAAACTCTGAATCAAAGTTTTCCCCCAGATTGAAATCCAGGGTAGCGTGGTACGGAACGTGTTTATAACCTCGGTAAATCTGAGCACAGGTGAGGCGACGCGTCGTCGTTAAGGGTCAGCCGTCTTTTACAGTGGGGTAGCTAGCGATGGATTAGTAACTTCAAGGATCCAACACCTCGTAAATTAGGTTCAAGTAGGACCTTGTGATTTGACAGTGGCTCGGGGACGGATCGAAAGGCCGTCATAAGTTTACTCTCTGCGTTATGCGTGATTTGTTCCGATCAGGGTATTGTGACTTTTATTCCAAGGGTTCGAATAATTTCCGAGGGCCACAACAAGAACAACAACAACTAAGCTTAAGGAATGCACACCACCTACACAAGCCGAGTGACTGATCAGCTCAAATAGCTTAACCACATCTTTCCCCGCCTCCTGGTGGGGAAACGTCTCCATAATAAAAAAAATACCCATGTGTTGCCCATGTGTTTTATTCATCCACTTGTCGGTTTTGAAACCATTAATAAAGTAAAAACACCAACAATGACGGACGAGGCCTCAAACTTGGGTCACTAACAGCTACGTGTCACCACTACACACGATAATAACAACACATTTATATAACAATGGTAACATCAATAGCTTACAGGCGGCTTCCCTCTGCTACATAACATGTATAAAAGCACATAATTCAGAGGAATTACAAACACGTGCAACATCTGGGCGTTTTTATGTGTAGGAGAGTGCTTATAAGTAAGTATTCATTGGACAGTTCTTAGGTGTAAGTATTCTCCTGTTCGCTACAAATAAAGATACCTAGAAGTTAAAGATGCGTCTTTTTTATCAGTTTGTCAGTACTGTTTACCATGGCTATATTGATACGTAATTCAGAGCATAACCTCTGTTTTAAACGACGTTTCGCTCAGGCCAAACGTTTGTCAAGTCTTTGTCAGACACGACGCAACGTCAGGACCGCTGGTCGTTTTCGGAGGTGGTCGTCAGCTCCAGTCTGCCAGCTCACGCACTGGTCCTAACACTTAAGTCAATGGAATGACGATCCTCCCTACTCGTAGGTCAGGTGCTGCTGACGACTTACGAGACATCAACATCATAACTCCACGACCAACGCCGTGCCCTCGTGATCAACGTGCATTCCAGCATCCTCTTGCAAGAGGATAATCCTCCCGATCTGTCTTGCGAAGCGTTTGATTGCATTTGCGACAGATGAGCGAATGCCTTGCCTTGGCATCAATGATAACACACTTCCGTGTGAACTCCAAGAAGTTATAAACACAGGCAAGTCTCACTTAGTATACAGCAGAGATAGAGTGGTTGTGATTGAAAACTATACGAGAGGAAACTGTGGGTGGTTAAGAGTGAAGGACAGAGTGAAGAGAGGGTGGGCGAGACTGGAGAGTGCGTTGTGTGGGTGAGTGAAGAGTAGGTGAGTTATGTTTGGGTGAGAGTGAGTTGACGGGAGTGTAGTGTGAAAGAGAGCGAGGGGTGAGTGAGTAAAAGCGAAGAGAACATGTGTGAGAGTGAAGAATGGGTGAGCGAATGAAAAATGGATGAGGGTAAAGAATGAGTGAATGAAAATGAAGATTACATTAGAGTGAAGAACAAATGATAATGAAGACTGAGCGAATGACACAGTACCAGGGTAAAGCAAAACTCACACTACAGTGTTGTTAGGTAATGAACCAAAAACCCACAACTTAGAAGAAGAGCTTTATGACGACGTTTCGGTCCGTCAAATTACAACTGGGATGAGGAGACCAGAGAAGACCAGAAGACAATACGGTAGGAGTACTGGAGAAGAAAAGAGCGGCAATAGTAGTGGTAGTAGTTGCTGTTGTAGCAGCAGCAGCATGGGGGCGCTAAACCCGTAGGGATTATACAGCGTCTGTGGGGGGGGATAATGCAAGGCATTCAGGCTTAATTCAGGGAATTGAAGCACAGATCCAATTCCCTAGATCAAGAGCCCTTTCACCAGCATCAAGGAACCTCCCTTGAGAGAAGTAGTAGTAGCACAAAAGAACAAATTAGCAGAGGAGCACTGCAGGAGGTCTACTGGCCCCCGCCAGGCAGGACTAGTGAGATAGTAATGAGACTTAATGACCTACATGACAGCGAGGAACAGATGAGATAAACTCCGACAAATCATGTTCTCTAATACCATTCAAACAAATTGTTTTACACTCTCAAGTGAACTTTATCGTCCTGAGGATGGTCACTGCAGACATCTGAAGAGGATTCCGCTGGCTGGTTAAAAGACGATGTGTACCTCTCTCCAACTGGCTTTTGCCGTGCTTCACATTTCGTGATTTGTATCACTACGTGTTAAATGTGGTAAACAGTGTTATTCTCTACACCAGGAAGAACCTGAGTGTGGTAAACAGTGTTATTCTCTACACCAGGAAGAACCTGAGTGTGGTAAACAGTGTTATTCTCTACACCAGGAAGAACCTGAGTGTGGTAAACAGTGTTTTTCTCTACACCAGGAAGAACCTGAGTGTGGTAAACAGTGTTTCTCCCAACACCAGAAAGAATCTGAAATTCACAAATAACTCGCACTTAAGAGATGAACCTTATGACGATTTTTGTTTCGAGTTTATTCTTCTATGTGAGGCTTATTTGCGAACTGTTTCAACCACGCTTCTGTGAATTTTATTCTACGAGGATCTGATGGACCCAGTACATCGTGTCAAGGCTGAGGGACTGATTCTCTCAACTCCTGCTCTTCACCATTCTCTTTTGTATGGACTGATGCAGCCACTGGATGGTGAACGTCTACAGATAAATATATCCAGATGTTGCACATGTGTCTAATTCTTCATCTTGTCGGTACTGTATACCGTTTATGTATATTCAGTTTTGGTTACACGTTAATGTTTAATCTCACTCTGCTTTAAATAGTGACAAGCTATATTCATCTTTCGTTAGTAACAAGTTTATATATGTTCTTTTCGCTTTTATCATACGTTATATTTTACAGAAATGTTTACAAATAATATTTAAATATACATTTATGTGTTAGTAATTTAAAACAGTTTCTTAGGAAAAATTTATATCCTGAGAGGAGTGTATCTCCCAGTATATATTCACTGAGAATTTACTCCAACCCCTGGTTTAGGAATTAAAGTATTCTTGATTAAATGTACTCTTAAGGACCCTCGTTTAGTCGATAGGCTTTAAAACCCATTAACCATTCAACCTTACGATCAATCGCTTAGAGTGTATACACAGTGATGTGTGTCTCTTAGTATATACACAGAGAGCTGGAAGAGGGAGAGACGTGCCTCGGATGTGTGTTGGAGAGCTCTGCTACAAACGTGTGTTGGAGAGCCCTGCTTCAAACGTGTGTTGGAGAGCCCTGCTTCAAACGTGTGTTGGAGAGCACTGCTTCAAACTTGTGTTGGATAACCCTGCTACAAACATATTGGAAAGCCCTGCTTCAGACATGTTGGAGAACCCTGCTACAAACGTGTGTTGGAGAGACCCACTTCAAACGTGTGTTGGAGACCCACTTGAGACAAGTTTGATACATGACTCAACTTGGTCTCAGGCACCTCGCCTGAGTGCCGGGTTGTCCCGCCTCGTTAAGGCTCTGATGAAACAAGTTTATTCATTAAATATTGTCTGGAACTCTGAGAAAACAAAACACCAGTAATCAACCAAACTCACCAACCACCAGCATTTAGAAGAGAAACCTTAAGTTGACCTTCCGCTCCGTCCTGGACCATTGTCAAGTCACAACAGAGGCAAGAAAAGTAGAGAAGACCTCAAAATGATCAACAGAACTCAAGGTAACGCGTCCCAGACTACAAGTTTCTACAGTACTTCTAGGATACGATTTGAGTTTAAGGGGTTGAACTCCAGCTACTGATCCCACCTCAAAATTCTGAGCCTACTGATCCCACCTCAAAATTCTGAGCCTATTGATATAAAATAGCCCTTAAGAACTTTTTCATGAAGTCTCCTATGGAGCTCATCTTTAATATATATATATATATATATATATATATTTTATATATAATATATATATATATATATATATAATATATATATTATTTTTTATTATCACACTGGCCGATTCCCACCAAGGCAGGGTGGCCCGAAAAAGAAAAACTTTCACCATCATTCACTCCACTGTCTTGCCAGAAGGGTGCTTTACACTACAGTTTTTAAACTGCAACATTAACACCCCTCCTTCAGAGTGCAGGCACTGTACTTCCCATCTCCAGGACTCAAGTCCGGCCTGCCGGTTTCCCTGAACCCCTTCATAAATGTTACTTTGCTCACACTCCAACAGCACGTCAAGTATTAAAAACCATTTGTCTCCAGTCACTCCTATCAAACACGCTCATGCATACCTGCTGGAAGTCCAAGCCCCTCGCACAACCTTTCCTAGGCCGACCCCTACCCCGCCTTCCTTCCACTACAGACTGATACGCTCTTGAAGTCATTCTGTTTCGCTCCATTCTCTCTACATGTCCGAACCACCTCAACAACCCTTCCTCAGCCCTCTGGACAACAGTTTTGGTAATCCCGCACCTCCTCCTAACTTCCAAACTACGAATTCTCTGCATTATATTCACACCACACATTGCCCTCAGACATGACATCTCCACTGCCTCCAGCCTTCTCCTCGCTGCAACATTCATCACCCATGCTTCACACCCATATAAGAGCGTTGGTAAAACTATACTTCTCATACATTCCCCTCTTTGCCTCCAAGGACAAAGTTCTTTGTCTCCACAGACTCCTAAGTGCACCACTCACTCTTTTTCCCTCATCAATTCTATGATTCACCTCATCTTTCATAGACCCATCCGCTGACACGTCCACTCCCAAATATCTGAATACATTCACCTCCTCCCTACTCTCTCCCTCCAATCTGATATTCAATCTTTCATCACCTAATCTTTTTGTTATCCTCATAACCTTACTCTTTCCTGTATTCACCTTTAATTTTCTTCTTTTGCACACCCTACCAAATTCATCCACCAATCTCTGCAACTTCTCTTCAGAATCTCCCAAGAGCACAGTGTCATCAGCAAAGAGCAGCTGTGACAACTCCCACTTTGTGTGTGATTCTTTATCTTTTAACTCCACGCCTCTTGTCAAGACCCTCGCATTTACTTCTCTTACAACCCATCTATAAATATATTAAACAACCACGGTGACATCACACATCCTTGTCTAAGGCTACTTTTACTGGGAAATAATTTCCCTCTTTCCTACATACTCTAACTTGAGCCTCACTATCCTCGTAAAAACTCTTCACTGCTTTCAGTAACCTACCTCCTACACTTGCAACATCTGCCACATTGCCCCCCTATCCACCCTGTCATACGCCTTTTCCAAATCCATAAATGCCACAAAGACCTCTTTAGCCTTATCTAAATACTGTTCACTTATATGTTTCACTGTAAACACCTGGTCCACACACCCCCTACCTTTCCTAAAGCCTCTTTGTTCATCTGCTATCCTATTCTCCGTCTTACTCTTAATTCTTTCAATAATAACTCTACCATACACTTTACCAGGTATACTCATATATATATATATATATATATATATATATATATATATATATATATATATATATATATATAATATATATATATATATATATATTTATATATATATATATATATATTATATAATTATATATATATATATATATATATATATATATATATATATATATATATATATATATATATATATATATATATATATATATATAATATTCGCCCTCGAGTAATTGACATATAGTGATTATATCGTACCTCAGTTCTTCGTTTCTTTAGTAACATTAGTAATAACTCTCTCGTCTTTTCTTATAATACTCACCAATTTGTGGTTACGTGGGTCGAGTCTCGGTTCGGTATTCCGCCACTTCATCTTGTAAAACTACTTTCACAAGTTGACGGCCTTGCGGGGCCCGTCGCACATATCCTTCAAACTGTGTGTTGTGTTTGTGTTCACTACCTCATCTAAGTCACTCCACTCTCTGACATCCTTCTGACTTAAGAAATACTTCGTGACATCCCTCTTAACAGTATGAAGTAGAGTATGATACCAGGATGATGCATAGTATGATAACGGTATGATGTAGAATATGATAACAGTATGAAGCAGTGTATGATAACAGTATGAAGCAGTGTATGATAATATGAAGAAGTGTATGATAATAATATGAAGCAAAGTATGATACCAGTATGAAGCAGTGTATGATAACAGTATGAAGCAGAGTATGATAACAGTATGAAGCAGTGTATGATAACAGTATGAAGCAGTGTATGATAACAGTATGAAGCAGAGTATGATAACAGTATGAAGCAGAGTATGATAATAGTATGAAGCAGAGTATGATAACAGTATGAAGCAGAGTATGATAACAGTATGAAGCAGAGTATGATAATAGTATGAAGCAGAGTATGATAACAGTATGAAGCAGTGCATAATAACAATATGAAGCAGTGTATGATAACAGTACAAAGCAGTGTATGATAACAATATGAAGCAGTGCATGATAACAGTACAAAGCAGAGTATGATAACAATATGAAGCAGTGTATGATAACAGTATGAAGCAGAGTATGATAATAGTATGAAGCAGAGTATGATAACAGTATGAAGCAGAGTATGATAACAGTATGAAGCAGAGTATGATAATAGTATGAAGCAGTGTATGATAACAGTATGAAGCAGTGCATGATAACAGTATGAAGCAGAGTATGATAATAGTATGAAGCAGAGTATGATAACAGTATGAAGCAGAGTATGATAACAGTATGAAGCAGAGTATGATAATAGTATGAAGCAGTGTATGATAACAGTATGAAGCAGTGCATGATAACAGTATGAAGCAGAGTATGATAATAGTATGAAGCAGAGTATGATAACAGTATGAAGCAGTGTGATAACAGTATGAAGCAGAGTATGATAATAGCATGAAGCAGTGTGATAACAGTATGAAGCAGAGTATGATAACAGTATGAAGCAGTGTGATAACAGTATGAAGCAGAGTATGATAATAGCATGAAGCAGTGTGATAACAGTATGAAGCAGTGTGATAACAGTATGAAGCAGTGTATGATAACAGTATGAAGCAGTGTATGATAACAGTATGAAGCAGTGTGATAACAGTATGAAGCAGAGTATGATAATAGCATGAAGCAGTGTGATAACAGTATGAAGCAGAGTATGATAACAGTATGAAGCAGTGTGATAACAGTATGAAGCAGAGTATGATAACAGTATGAAGCAGTGTGATAACAGTATGAAGCAGAGTATGATAACAGTATGAAGCAGAGTACGATAACAGTATGAAGCAGAGTATGATAACAGAATGAAGCAGAGTATGATAACAGTATGAAGCAGAGTATGATAACAGTATGAAGCAGAGTACGATAACAGTATGAAGCAGAGTATGATAACAGAATGAAGCAGAGTATGATAACAGTATGAAGCAGAGTATGATAACAGAATGAAGCAGAGTATGATAACAGTATGAAGCAGAGTATGATAACAGAATGAAGCAGTCCATAATAACAGTATGAAGCAGAGTATGATAACATTATGAAGCAGAGTATGATAACAGTATGAAGCAGAGTATGATAACAGAATGAAGCAGTCCATAATAACAGTATGAAGCAGAGTATGATAACATTATGAAGCAGAGTATGATAACAGTATGAAGCAGAGTATGATAATAGCATGAAGCAGTGTGATAACAGTATGAAGCAGAGTATGATAACAGTATGAAGCAGTGTGATAACAGTATGAAGCAGAGTATGATAACAGTATGAAGCAGTGTGATAACAGTATGAAGCAGAGTATGATAACAGTATGAAGCAGTGCATGATAACAGTATGAAGCAGTGCATGATAGCAGTAAGAAGCAGAGTATGATAACAGTATAATGCAGAGTATGATAACATTATGAAGCAGTGTATGACAGCAATATGAAGCAGTGAATGATTCCAGTATGAAGTAGAGTATGATAACAGAATGAAGCAGAGTATGATAACATTATGAAGCAGAGTATGATAACAGTATGAAGCAGAGTACGATAACAGTATGAAGCAGAGTACGATAACAGTATGAAGCAGAGTATGATAACAGTATGAAGCAGAGTATGATAACAGAATGAAGCAGAGTATGATAACAGTATGAAGCAGAGTATGATAACAGAATGAAGCAGAGTATGATAACAGTATGAAGCAGTCCATAATAACAGTATGAAGCAGAGTATGATAACATTATGAAGCAGAGTATGATAACAGTATGAAGCAGAGTACGATAACAGTATGAAGCAGAGTATGATAACAGTATGAAGCAGAGTATGATAACAGAATGAAGCAGAGTATGATAACAGTATGAAGCAGAGTATGATAACAGAATGAAGCAGAGTATGATAACAGTATGAAGCAGAGTATGATAACAGAATGAAGCAGAGTATGATAACAGTATGAAGCAGAGTACGATAACAGTATGAAGCAGAGTATGATAACAGAATGAAGCAGAGTATGATAACAGTATGAAGCAGAGTATGATAACAGAATGAAGCAGAGTATGATAACAGTATGAAGCAAAGTATGATAACAGAATGAAGCAGTCCATAATAACAGTATGAAGCAGAGTATGATAACATTATGAAGCAGAGTATGATAACAGTATGAAGCAGAGTATGATAACAGAATGAAGCAGTCCATAATAACAGTATGAAGCAGAGTATGACAACATTATGAAGCAGAGTATGATAACAGTATGTAGCAGAATATGATAACAGTATGTATCAGAGTATGATAACAGTATGAAGCAGAGTATGATAACAGTATGAAGCAGAGTATGATAACAGTATGAAGCAGAGTATGATAACAGTATGAAGCAGAGTATGATAACAGTATGAAGCAGAGTATGATAACAGTATGAAGCAGAGTATGATAACAGTATGAAGCAGAGTATGATAACAGTATGAAGGCAGAGTATGCATAACATATGAAGCAAGTATGCAAACAGTATGAAGCAGAGTATGATAACAGTATGAAGCAGAGTATGATAACAGTATGACACACGGACGACGATATAGCTCCTAAGGTGCCAATTAACACAATTTTTTGCAAGCTTTCCTAAGTTGGCGACACACATCATCAAGTTTGCTTACGTTTGACATATATTTTTAGAAGTTAATTAGTTAATTAATCTCTTAATTAAATGTTAGTTAACCTGTTAATTAATTGATAATTAATGTGGACTTTCAGCATTCACAATGTGTCTGCACGGATGCCTACCTTCCTATGTTATACATAATTTTTTTTTCGATTATAAGGAACCGCTTTGTAAATTCGGTTTTGAAATTTTTATTGAAAATCTAATTTTAAGTATCGCGTAGTATGGTGGCGTCCCCAGCGTCAGGTACCTCGGAAGTGTGTGGTTTATTCAGTGCCATTTACGAATTCTCGGGTGGTCACAGTGGTGGCCCATGCTCACCTTCCTATGGTGTATAAAGAAACTAGTTGGGATTTGCTACACATAAAAATGGGTAATCGATCCTATATTATTCCTTGGGTATAGTGGCTCGGCAAATGTTTTCGTTTGTGGGTTTGGGGTTGATGAGAAACCTGTCTAGTACGGGCCAGTAGGCCTGCTGCAGTGTTCCTCCTGTCTTATGTCTGGGTAATGGGATGGTTATTTTACTCTGATTTACACCACTCAAGACCGCGCGCGATGAGCGGTCTTGCTGCTGCAACAATGTTGCTGTTGATGCCTCTACAACAGCAGCAGCTTAACACGTATTGTAGTACCGTTGATAGAACCGAGAATACTATGGCTGTTTTTACTGATGCAACAATAATTACAACTACGACTACAACTACTACTACTGCGACTACAACTACGACTACTGCTACCACAACTACGACTACTACTAGGACTACAGCTACTGCTACTACGACTACTGCTCCTGCTACTATGACTATTATTGCTACTCGGCCTACTACGACTCTAACTACTGCTTCTACGACTACTACTAATGTATGTATTTATTACTTCAGAGTCACACTAGTCCCACACAGATCTTTGGGACATAGTCAGGTCCCCCTAGTACCACATAATCAGATCCCTAGTACCATATAGTCAGGTCCCCCTAGTACCCCATTGTCAGGGCCCTAGTACCATATAGTTAGGTCCTAGTATTACAGTCAGATCCTAGTATTACATAGTCAGGTCCTAGTACTACATAGTCATGTCACTGTAAAATATATTCATGTCCTAGTACCACAGTCAGGTCCCTAGTATCACATAGTTAGGTCCTAGTATTACATAGTCAGGTCCTAGTACCACATAGGCCCTACTATCAATCAGGTTGCTAGTACCACATATTCAGGCCCTTAGTACTCACAATCACGTCCTAATATCACATAGTCAAGGCCTAGTATCACATAGTCAGATCCCTGTACCATGTAGTTAGATCCTAGTACCACAGCCAGGTCCCTAGTATCACATAGTCAGTGCCTAGTATTACAAAGTCAGGTCCCAAGTAGTACGGCATGTTCAGGTGCCTAGTACTACAGAGTAAGGTCCCTATTGCCAGAGAGTCAGTTCCACCCTATGATACAAACGTAGCTGTCAAATTAACCGAGCACTCCAAACGATGCTTCAGAATTGCATTCGCCTTGTTCCATTTACCAGGTCGACTGAGGTTGGTCTAGATCGACTGAGACAGTTCTAGGTCGACTGAGGCAGTTCTAGGTCGGTTGAGGCAGTTCTAGGTCGACTTAGGCAGGTTTAGGTCGACTGAGGCAGGTCTAGATCGACTGAGACAGCTCTAGGTCGACTGAGACAGGTCAAGGTCGATTAAGGCAGGCCAAGGTCGATTAAGGCAGGTCTAGGTTGACTGAGGCATATGTAGATAGATTAAGGCAGGCCTAGGTCGACTGAGGCAGTTCTAGGTCGACTGAGGCAGTTCTAGGTCGACTGAGGCAGGTCTATGTCGATTGAGACAGCTTACTCATTACACACTGATAATATATTGTATTACAGCGCTCGAAGGATATGACTGACAGCTTAAGTCTGCAGTGGTTCCCAAACTGGGGGTAAATTACCCCCTGGGGGTAATTTAACAATTTTTGGGGGGTAATGGAGGGGTGACAGAAAAAAAGTTATGAATTCTGAAAATCAAGAA
>NC_069403.1:50229762-50232262 GCF_026875155.1 Cherax quadricarinatus
TTTGCATCCAGTGGTTATGTTGGTCTGCTATTCCACAGGTTCGAACCATACCCATTCTCTGAGAAATAACGGCAAGGTAAGTGAATGGTATCATGATCCACACCAGAGGGCATAAGATAATGAGTTTCATTCTTACTGAGGTTCAGATAATGTAAGCATGACCATCACTCTTCACACCCTCGTCTTCGACTAAGCTACGCTCAAGCAAGCGACATTACCCACTCATGTTAAATGTAGTGCGTAACCATCACGTACGTTCAGTCTGACAATAATCTTAGCGTAGATCTACCCGACATTAAAGCTATAACAAATCACGCACTTTTACTCTAACTTAATGTCAAAAAATATCATAATTGTACTACAAATGTTTACGACCCATGAAGCCAAGGCAAGACGGAACTCTCAGACCTATTCATCAGCCTGTTAAGTCGTACTTTCTATTGATTTTCGATTTCCCCTTTTATTTACCTGGAACTAAGTCTCCTTTTATAAATTCCTGGCTCATAAAAATCTTAATCCTTTTTTTTTTTAGTTTCTTTCAAATACGGACACTTCCAGTGCCTTCCACATTTCTTTGAAATTCAAATTTCGTAATTCTAGAATCCATTCTTCATTAAAATCAAATTAAGGTAAAATAAATATAGAGGTAACAACGTGTGTGTGTGTGTGTGTGTGTGTGTGTGTGTGTGTGTGTGTGTGTGTGTGTGTGTGTGTGTGTATATATATATATATATATATATATATATATATATATATATATATATATATATATATATATATATATATATATATATATATATATATATATATATATATATATAGTAGGGCTCATCGTCGCAGCACCTCTCTGACAACAACATAAAGAGGGAGAGCAACGCAGGTGCACAAACACACGAAGGGGACGAACAAACAATCACATTGAGCCCAACAAACGCGAGAACAAACACTCGTCGATAAAGAAGTAAGAGAACGAGGGATTGTAGATTGAGCTTCAGAGGAGTAAAGGTCAGCCGGTGAAGATCAGGTCTGCCTGAAACCTGCCAGGCTAGGACTCATCTCTGCCTGAAACCGCCCCCTTCAGTGGTCTAAGTTCTGGTATTGGCTGTGTGCGGATACGAAGCTCCACAGCACCAAAGAACCAGCAAAAAACTCCAGTACCAAACTCCTCCACCTCCACCACTGCTACTGGCCACTACCACCACTGGCCACTACCACCACTGGCCACTACCACCACTGGCTACTACCACCACTGACCACTACTACCACTGACCACCACCACCACTGACCACCACCACCACTGGCCACCACCACTACTGGGCACGACCACCACCACTACTGGTCACCACCACCACCATTGGCCACCACCACCAGTGGCCACCACCATTGGCCACCACCACCAGTGGCCACCACCATCACCACCACTGGCCACCACCACAGCCACCACTATTGGCCACTACTACTACCATTGGCCACCACCAACACTGGCTACCACAAACACCATTGGCTACTACCACCACTGGCCACCACCAACACTGGCCACCACCACCACTACCACCACTGGCCTCTACCACCACTGGCCACCAGCACCACTGGGCACCACTACCACTGACCACCATTACACTGGCCACCACCAACAATGGACACCACCAGCACCACTGGCCACCACCACCAACACTGGCCACCAGCACCACTGGCCACCACTAGCACCACTGGCCACCACTAGCACCACTGGCCACCACCACGACTGACTACTACTACTACTACTACCACTGGCCACCACCATCAGCACACCAATGGCCACCACACCACCACTGGTAACCACCACCGTCACTGGCTACCACCGCTTGCCACCATCACGACTACTGACAATCACCACTGGCCACCACCACTACTGGCCACCACCACTATTACGACCATCACCACCCCTGGCCACCACCACTACTAGCCACCACCACTATCACCACCACCACCACTGGCCACCACCACCACCACCACCACCACCACCACCACCACCACTGGCCACCACCACCACCACCACCACTGGCTACCACCACCACCACTGGCCACCACACACCTTCCTCCCAGCAGGATCCTCTGAAGAATCGCTGTCGACAAATCTATTTATAATGTTTAAAGGAGACAGCACAGGACTGGCTGATAATTTATCAAGTTTGGTAATGGCTGCACGCTGGTGTAGTTCAGGTATGATGTTAGGATGGTAAGGTAAAGCAGATAGACCACACCAGACACGTTAATGGTACGTAAATATGGCACTGCGGGTTATAACATTTTACACAATATGATATAACCCGCATTAGGCCTACCATTTCCATTAAGGAAAATTTTCACATGTTAACTATTGGTCAAGAAGACTTTAATCCATAAAAATGAGGGTTGATTTAAGCTCTTAGTGTATACAGAGTGATGCGAAGTGAGACATACACACTTATCGATGTATATATATATCACGTCGGTAAGAATTACGTCAGATTTTTGCATC
>NC_069403.1:50237262-50252262 GCF_026875155.1 Cherax quadricarinatus
AGGAGCTATGACTCGACTCCTGCAACCACAAATAGGTGAGTACAAATAGGTGAGTACACACACACACACACAACACACACACACACACACACACACACACACACACACACACACACACACACAACACACAACACACAACACACAACACACAACACACAACACACCTACACACCTACAACAGGCCTAGTGTCTAATCGACATGTGCCTAGGACAAAATGGTAACTAAACTAACTAACACACGCATCACACACACACACGCATCACACACACACACGCATCACGCACACACACATCACACACACACACGCATCACACACACACACGCATCACACACACACACGCATCACACACACACGCATCACACACATGCATCACACACACGCATCACACACACACAGGCATCACACACACACACACACACACCTGGTCCAGCAATTGGCTCCTGGAGTTCAATCCCACCAAGTGCAAAGTCATGAAGATTGGGGAAGGGCAAAGAAGACCGCAGACGGAGTACAGTCTAGGGGGTCAGAGACTACAAACCTCACTCAAGGAAAAAGATCTTGGGGTGAGTATAACACCAGGCACATCTCCTGAAGCGCACATCAACCAAATAACTGCTGCAGCATATGGGCGCCTAGCAAACCTCAGAACAGCATTCCGACATCTTAATAAGGAATCATTCAGGACCCTGTACACCGTGTATGTTAGGCCCATATTGGAGTATGCGGCACCAGTTTGGAACCCACACCTAGCCAAGCACGGGAAGAAACTAGAGAAAGTGCAAAGGTTTGCAACAAGACTAGTCCCAGAGCTAAGAGGTATGTCCTACAAGGAGAGGTTAAGGGAAATCAACCTGACGACACTGGAGGACAGGAGAGATAGGGGGGACATGATAACGACATACAAAATACTGAGAGGAATTGACAAGGTGGACAAAGACAGGATGTTCCAGAGATTGGACACAGTAACAAGGGGACACAGTTGGAAGCTGAAGACACAGATGAATCACAGGGATGTTAGGAAGTATTTCTTCAGCCACAGAGTAGTCAGTAAGTGGAATAGTTTGGGAAGCGATGTAGTGGAGGCAGGATCCATACATAGCTTTAAGCAGAGGTATGATAAAGCTTACGGCTCAGGGAGAGTGACCTAGTAGCAATCAGTGAAGAGGCGGGGCCAGGAGCTCGGACTCGACCCCCGCAACCTCAACTAGGTGAGTACACACACACACACACACACACACACACACACACACACACACACACGTGCTCATATACAACAGGCCTAGTGTCTAATCGACATGTGCCTAGGACAAAATGGTAACTAACACACACACACACACACACACACACACACACACACACACACACACACACCACACACACACACACACACAACACACGTGCTCAATTACACAGGCAAGTGTTAATCGACATGTGCAGGACAAATGGTAACTTACACACACACACACACACACACACACACAACATACACACCTCAAAAGGCTAGTGTCTAATCGACATGTGCCTAGGAAAAATGGTAACTAACACACCACAACACACCACCACAAACACACACACACACAACATTACACACACTACAACAACACACACACACCACATACACCCTACACAGGCTATTGTTAATCGACTGTGCCTAGACAAAATGGTACTAACACACACCACATCACACACACACACACACACACACACACACACACATTTACACATTTAAAACATAAGAAAGTATACGATAACACAAAAAAAAAATGACATACACTACTAATCTCGACAAGTGCCTCTGACAGCTCAACATACGCCAAGTCATGAGTACTAATATTATTATCCCGGAGAAATTAAGTGTTATTTAATATCCACTGTGCAATAACCATTCCCTAATATGTTGAACATAGCCATAATTTTATAAATAAAAAGAATATAGGAAAAGTACCGTTATCGTTATCGGCCAAAATTTTGGTATCGTTCCCCATCCCTCGACTAAAATATTTGCAAAAATAATTTAAATTAACATGTATGTCTTTGTATGACATCCGAAAATCTGATTGGCGCTGTATATGACTTGTCTCTCTCGACCTGTATGTCACTAACGCAGGCATCTTCACCCTTCCACCTGTCGAGGTAGAAGACAGGGCCACGGTCTAAGACGGGGAGCGGGGGGCCATGACCCCCCCTCTTGTAACTGACTGCCCATTTTAATTACATTGGTTTTTAATTGCAAAAGATTTTTATATCACCATGTTCACCGTAAGCAAAGTATTTTGTGTCCAAGATGATACGTGTCCAAGATATTACTTGTCCAAGATATTGTGTCCAAGATATTACGTGCGCACGACATTACGTGTCCAAGATATTACGTGCGCACGACATTACGTGTCCAAGATATTACGTGTCCAATACGTTAAAGCTGGTCAGAAAAATAGCTGCCGTATTGATAATGAAACAGTCGAGTGTGTATGGCATGACAATCATTCAGGATGGGGCGAAACGTCGTGATGAGGTTCCTCTCCGACGTAAGGGCTTTCGGTGCGCAGTTTCAGACAGGTACTGCTACATTTTTTTTCGCATTATTTTCGTAGGTAGAATTTAATTTCGTGTCTCCCTTTATTTCCACTACTTGTGAAACCGCGAATGTATTGAGAGATAAATTCTTTATTTTTCGATATGATGGATTGTTTTGCAGATATTGTTTAGCAATGGTATTTTGTTGCATGAAATGTGGCACTGTGGACATTCAAGCGGATGTTTTAACTTCCCTACAGTAAGTAGCGGGTGTTTTCACTTCCCTACAGTAAGTAGCGGGTATTTTTTTTCTTCCCTACAGTAATTGGCGGGTGTTTCTCCTTTCCTACAGTAAGTAGCGGGTGTTTTACCTTTCCTGCAGTAAGTATCAGGTGTTTTTTCCATCCCTACAGTAAGTAACGGGTGTTTTTCCTTCCCTACAGTAAGTAGCAGGCGTTTTTTCCATCCCTACAGTAGGTAGCGGGTGTTTTTCCTTTCCTGCAGTAAGTGGCGGGTGTTTCTCCTTCCCTACAGTAAGTTGCGGGTGTTTTTCCTTTCCTACAGTAACGGGTGCTTTTCCTTCGCTACAGTAAGTAGCGGGTGTTTTAACTTCCCTACAGTAAGTAGCGGGTATTTTTCTTTCTCTACAGTAAGTAGCGGGTGTTTTTCTTTCCTTACAGTGAGTAGCGGGTGTTTTTATCCACATAAGGTGTTTCACAACACTTAGTGTAAGTTTCAGGTGTTTTATATCACTTTACAGTGAGTTTCAGATATTTTACAAGACTTTAAGGGGAATTTTAAGTGCTTAACAACACTTTATTGTGAGTTTCAGGTGTTTTACCGCGCTTTATACTGAGTCCCTGCACTTATGCTCCAATTTACATGCAATAAGTCGTACTGAAAACACGAAAGCCCATTAGCTGTAAATTCGCCAAAGAGAGGATTAACGAGGATTAACGAGAGATCTAAGTTTAAAAGGGAGAAGAGAATTAACACAAGAGAGAATTAGAAGGATTAACGAGTCAAACTAAACAAATTATTTAGTTTTTCAAAAAAAAAAAAAATAGTGTTAACGCATTCATTTAAGGGTGTGGTGGGGGCTCCTCTGAGGGAAGCGTTAAAACCGTAAGGGTTTAAAGTCTGGGGGGGGGGTAATATGAAAGGCAGTGGCGTTGGACACAGGGAAGGGTAGGTCAAGTCCAGCTTCCTGGATCAAGAGCACCTCACCTGTGTCAAGGAACCTCTCATGATGGGCTTTCGAAGCGAGAAAATGCAAAAATTCTAACTAGACACTTTCTGTATACTGTCATGTGAGTGTTCTGAAGCTTCGTTCAACCAGCTGTACATGTGTGCTGTATTGTCCATTTGTATTGTCCGAGCTGTATTTATATAGCTGTTTTCTCTAGTTGTATGCTTTAGCTGTATTGTCTAGCTGTACTATCCTCCTGTATTTACCTAGCTGTATTCTCTAGCTGTATTTACCTAGCTCTGCTTGCCATGATTTTCTTTGTAATTACTTCCTCCGTGTGGGTTTGACTCACATTAACGTAGTATTTATTATACTCCCGTTATCTAATATGTTAACGAAAATACATGTTGTCTAGCGTTGTCTCGGCAATGTTTTTGCTCACGTCTGATGACGCGGTCTCTCTGTCTCTCCCACATGATGACTTGCGTCATCATGTGGGCTTACTGTTATGTGGGTGTCACGTGTCTTTTTCTCCTCCTCGACGACAACGACACTTTAAATCTTTTCAATCTTTCGCCGAAGTTCACATTTCTTTGTTTTGGGATGTAATTTTTCACCTTCCTCATATTTTTGGAGATAAAGATGCTATATTGCACCTGAATGTTTTGTGACGAGTTTTGGTTTCATTCGAGCTGTCTCAAATTTTTTCATATATATATATATTTATATATATTTATATATATATATATATATATATATATATATATTATATATATTTTATATATATATATAAATTTTCATACGCTTTTTTTTAATTTAATTGCATTTGTTTGTTTTAATTTAAATTTGGGTTTAAAAGCGTACCTACTGTGTCCCGGGGTGGTGGGCAACGCTCTCGCCTCAAACACCGTGTGTCCGGGGTTTTAAAACCCCCGGAAAGGGGGGAAAAATTAAGGGGTGAATTTCCTTACCCCTGCTGCCCCCGTTAAATTTGAAAGAAGTGGGGACCGGGGGGTTTTTTAGTGACGGGCCCGGGGGATGCATCCGGGGGAAACAAAACTGAAGGAGCCAATGAATATAAACAAAAAAGTCCTCGATGACCCGCATGACTTTTTTTTGGTTATCCTGAGGATTGGACCCCGGGGTTTAAAAAATTTAAATTTTTACTAAAAGAAGGGTCTTTAAAAAGTTACTGAAAAACGTGTTCCCACCATAGTCAAGAATTTTTTTTTATTCATAAAAAAAGGAAATAAAGGATAACTTCTTTATATAACTCGATGTGTGCGTGTGTTGTGTGTGTGGTGTGTTGTGTGGGGTGGGGGTGGGTTTTTTTTTTTGGGGGGTTGTTTTTTTGTGTTTTTGTGTGTGTTTGTTTTTGTGTGTTGTGTGGGTGTTGTGTGTGTGTGTGTGTGGTATTTTTGTGGTGTGTTGTGTGTGTGTGTGTGTGGTTTGTGTGTGTTTTGTGTGTGGTGTTTTGTGTGGTATTTGTGTGTGTGTGTTTTGTGTGTGTGTGTGTGTGTGTGTGTGTGTTTTGGTGTGTGTGCTGTGTGTGTTTGTGTGGGTGTGTGTGTTTGGGGGTGTGGTTTTGGTGTGTGTGTGTATTTGTGTGTGTTACTAAACCTATTTGTACTCCCCTTTTTGGGGTTGGGCAGGGGTCGAGTCATAGCCCCTTGGCCCCCGCCTCTTAACTGATTGCTACTAGGTCCTCTCTCCCCCCTGCTACATGAGCTTTATTTTCCTCGCCTTAAAAATTGTATGGTTCCCGCCTCCATATTTCCCACTTTTGACTATTCCTTGACTTGACTACTCTATGCCCTGAAGAAATACTTCCTAACACCCCCTTTCGATTCATCTGAGTCTTCAACTTCCAATTGTGACCTCTTGTGTCTGTGTCCCATCTCTGGAAACATCCTGTCTTTGTCCCCGGGTCTTTTCCGCGCAGTATTTTATATGTCTTTATCATGTTCCCCTGACCCTTGGCCTCCGTGTCGTCGGGCCGTTTTCCCCTCAACCTTTCTTGTAGGACAACCCCCGTAGTTTGGGGATATTTCTTGTTGAAAAACCTTTGCACTTTCTCTAATTTTTGACGTGCTTTAAATGGGTTTTGGGGTTTCCCCAAACTGGTGCTCCCTTCCCCAGTATGGGCCTGACGTAAATGGTATACAGGGTCTTGAACGATTTCCTTATGAGGTATCGGACGCTACCCCGTAGGTTTCCCAGGCGCCGTATGCTGCAGCATTTATCTGATTTATGGGGCCCCTCAGGAGATATGGGGGGTTTTTAACTCCCCCCAGACCCCTTTTTTTCCTTGAGTGGGTTTGCAGTCTTTGGCCATCAAAACCTATATTGTGTCTACGGTTTCTTTGCCCTTCCCCAATCTTCGTTTTTGCATTTGGCGGGGTTTTTAAACTAAAGGAAAGCCAGTTGCTGGACCAGGTTTGCACCCTTTGCCCCAGGTCTTTTGTACCCTTGCCTGATCCTTCGATTTGATTTTTCTCATTAACTTCACCCCATCTGAAAAACAAGGACACTTCTGGTCTACCCCTTCCGTTATGTCGTTACATTTACCAAGAACAGCACAGGTCCTAGGATTTGCCCTGGGGAACCCCCGTTGTCAAAAGCGCCCATTTGGACACCTCGTCAGTCCCATGATCGTTGTTGCCCCCCTGCGGGTTATTTTTCTGAGCATTGCCAGTCCCTTTCCTGTTATGTGTGCCTGATTTTTCTACCCTTTTTCAGAAAACCTCTTGTGGGAACTGTGTCAAAGGGCCCTTTTTGCAGCCCAAAAAAAATGCGGGTCGACCCACCCCTCTCCCCTTTGTCTTACTTCTGTCCCCTTGTCATAAAACTCTAGTAAAAATTTGTGACAAGGATTTTCCTTCCCTAAAAACCATGGGGTTTTGTAAATTTTATACACTTTTTTTTTTTTCCAGGGGGCTCCACCACTCTCCCCCTGATGTTCTTCTCCATGACCTTGCAAACTAAAACACGTTGTGATAAAGGTCTGTTTTTTGTGCCTCATGTTTTTGTCCCCCTTTTTAAAAAAATTGGGACTACATTTGCCATCTTCCATCCCTCGGGGGAGTTCCCCAGTTTCAAATGTGTTTTGGAAGATCTTTTTTAAAATGGCACACACAAATTCTCTGCTCCCTCTTTAAGGCCCCAAGGAAGATGTTGTTGGGTCCCCCGCCTTTGAGGTGTAAAGTTCGCATAGCGCTTCTTCACTTCCTCCTGGTTATTTTGTCCCTTTCCAGCACTTGCTGGTGTACCCCCCTGTTTGATTTCGGAAAATCCTACGGGTTTTCCCACTGAAAAATACTTTTTTTAAATTTCGGGTTGAGTCCTGACTTTACCTCTCGGTCGTTGCTTGTTTTTTTCCCCATAAACCCTTTCCCCTCAGTCTGATTACCTGGCCCTTGACTGTTGTTTTCCCCCTGATGGGGGCTGTACAACAGCTTGGGGTCAGTCTTGCTTTCGTGCTATGTCTTTTTCATATTGTCGTGAGCCTCCCTTCTTTTTGTGCATATTCATTTCTGGCTCTTCGGCTAATCTCTTTTTTTTTTCCTGAGTTCTCTGTCTTCTGTCCCTTTTTTCCATTCTCTGTCCCACCTATTTTTTTGCCCCCCTACACCTTTGGGTAAAAACCAAAGGACTGTTTCTGTTTTTCCCCATTTTTTTCTTTTTCCCCTTTGGGAAAAAAAAACCTTTCCCCCTCTGCCCCCTTGCATTTTTTTTCCCAAACATTTTTCCATCATTTCTTGTACGGGTTTTTCCCTTTGCATTTTCCCTCCCCACTGAATGTTTTGAAGGAATTTCCTCATGCCTGAGTATTTTCCCCCTTTTGTATTTTGGGGTTTTTTTTCCCATTCCCTATTCCGGGTATCTTTTCCCACTTGGAGTTTAAAACTATGAAAGGCGAAGACGGAACCACATGTTCACTAGCTCCGGGGGCCCCTTTCAAAAGGGATTTCCCTCGATGTCTGAATTCTCAAGGTAAAAATTACAAGGTCCATTTCTTGCGGGTTTAAATCTTCTCCTTTTCTTTTGGGTAGTGTCTCAAACGGGTTGATGCATGAGGTTTTCCGGGTATTACATCCATCTTTCTTGGCTCTCCATGTTTGGGAAAACCCCCATGGGGTTTTCCGGGTTTTTTCCCATTTAAAATTCCTTGTGTTTGGGGAAATCCCCCCATAACTAGAAAACTTTGCTCCCCCCACGTGGCTCTCCTGGCCACCTCGGCTAGTGTGTCGCCCCGGGCCCCTCTTTTGCTTTCATCGTTTCTTCTCTTGGTTCCTGCATTTCTGTGGTGGGTTGTACATTACTGCAATTATAAACCTTATGTCCCTCAGACTGGATTTTTCCCTTCAAAGTAGCCCCCTTTCACCGTCCCACCCTTCCTTCCATTTCTAAAAACCCCAGGGCTTTTAATGAGCAGTGCAACCCCTCCCCCCCCCTCTCCCCCCTCTGTCTTTCCTAAAGTTTTTGTTTCCCGGGTGGAAAAAATTGAATCTGTTATTATTCTGGGGGAGTTTTTTTTTCTGTGAGTGCTATTTTGTCTGGGGAAGTCTCCTTTTTCTTTCGTGCCCCTCCTCATATTTTTTGTTTTCCTTTTGCATTTGTTATCATTTCCTTTTAACTTTTTTTCTAAGGGCTGTGGTCTGGGGGGTGTATTGGGGTTGGGGAAGGGGGGACCCGTAAGGAATATGGGTGGTTGCTTTTGGGGGGGGAGTTTGTATGTAGTGGGGGGGGCTTTTGGGTATGGCCTTTGGGGTTTTTGGTTTTTGAGTGTTTTGGGGCACTGGGGTTGACCTGGTTGGGGGCTTCTATAGGAAGCTTTTGGGGAGGTTGTATTTGATCTTCCCGTGTCTGGGAAACTCCTGTCTGGGTTTTCCACCCCCCTCTTTTCTCCTTTCGCCTTTGTTTCCTTTTCTTTTCAGTTTCCCCCTTTCGTTTTGTGTTCTGTCGCGGTCGAGATACACCCTTTCCCGTACCCCCGGGATTTTCCCCTTTAAACGTTGGTTTTTCCTGCAGTTTTCCTGTTCCCAGTCGATTCTGCCTTTTAAGGGGCATTTCACTGGCCGGTTTTTTTTTTTTTTCAAACCCCCCAAATTTTCCGAAAAAATTTTTCCCGGGTGGGTTTATTTTTCGGGTTTTTCCCATTATTTCATGATGCTTTCAATTTCTTTTTTTTCCCCCTTTTTTTCTTGCTTATATGTTTCCCCTTCCCAAATTTCCGTAGCCCATTTCACAAAGACTGACCTCACCCTTTCATTCCTTTTCCCAATGCATATCCCCGTGTTTTCCCCTTTATTTTAATTTGATTTTTCCCCCATTGCAGCTTTCCTTTCTTTTAGTTTTACTAGCTATTTTACATGGGCTCAGTGGCCTGTCATTTTCCCATCTCGGCTTTCCCTGGGGTTTTGTTTTTGGTCTTTTTTTTTGGCCCCCACATATAGCTTAGGGTCTTTATTTACTAAAGTTCCCCTTTTTAAAGCTTCTACATGCAGTTTTGCTCCCCTTTCCCTTTTTGTCCCCCTTTTTTGTTTGGTGAGGTTTGCGGTCTTTGTTTGTCAATCCCCTAATGTTCTTTAGTTCTTTAGGCGTTTCGGGTTTCCCGTTCCCCTTCTAAAAATCCCGTTTCCTGGCCCCTTTCTGTTTTTGGGCTTTCACCTCCCCCTTCCCGCTTTCCATGTCATCCTCTCTTCCATTCTTTTGCTAAGTTCTTCTAGTTTCTTTTCCCCTTCTTGTTCCCTTTTTTTGGCCCCTGCTGCCCAAACTTCCTTTGCAGTTTCCCCCCTCCTGTCCCTTGGGTTTTCTTGTTGCTCTCTGGCAACCCCCTTTTTGTTTTTCCTGATTGCCCTCAAAAGTGGGAAACCCATGTAATTCTGTATGTTAGGGTTTTTTTTTGTATATGTCGGGTTTTGGGGGGGGGAGGTAGAGGGGGAATGTGGCTAAAATAGGAGAGTTGAGGGGAGGGGGAAAAGGGGGGAAGGAGGGTGAAAACAAAGTGGGTAAATGGGTGAGGGAGGGGGTGGGGGAGGGGGAGGGTTTAAAAGGGGGGGAGGGGAGGGAAACAGGGGAAGGAGTGAGATGTCGGTGGGGGAAAGGGGGGGGTATATGCGGGTCTGGCAAATATGTTTTGTGTTTTGTGTTGTGGTTTTTGTGTGTGTGTTTCGTGTGTGGGGGGGAGGGGTGGGGGGGGGGGGTTGGGGGGAGTGTTGGGGGGGGTGGGGGGGTGTTTGTGGGTGTGTGTGGGTGTGGGTGGGTTTTGTGGGTTTTGTGTGTTTGGGGTTTTGTGTGGGGTGTGTTTTGGGGGGTGGTGTTGGGGGGGTGTGGGTGGGTGTGGGGGGGGTGGGGGGGGGTGGGTTGTGTTTGGGTGGGTTTTTGGGGGGGGTTGGGGGGTGTGTGGGTGTTTGTGGTGGGTGTTGGGGTTGTGGGGGGGTGTGTTGGGGGGTGGGTGTTTTGGGTGTGTGGGGGGGGTTGTGGGGGGGTTTTGGGTTGGGGTGTGGTTGGGTGTGTGTTGGGGGGTGTGGTTGGGGTTTGTGGTTGGGGGTGGGGGTGGGTGGGTGTGTCGTGGGGTGTGTGTGGGTGTGTGTGGGGGTTTGTGGGTTTTGTGTGGGTGTTGGGTTTTGTGTGGGTGTTTTTGTGGGTGTGTGGGTGTGGGGGTTTTGGTTTTGGGGTGTGGGTCGCCCCCCTAGGTACGCTACTTTTTGGGAAAATTATTAAAAAAAAATTTTTAAAAATCAATTTTATTATATGCACTAATATTACTATATTTTATTTTAATTTCCCTACACTTGTGTTTGGGGTGGGTGTGTGTTTTTCTAGCTTGTTTGTTCTTTGAAAAAAAAGGGGGGGGGGGGGGGTTACGTTAACACTATTTTTTATTGTTGTTGTTTCCCGGACTCTCCCGGCCCCCGATCTCCGCCCCATAGGCTCTTTCTTTTTTTAAGTTATAGGATTTTTTTTTCTCATTTAATTTCCTTATTAAATTTTATTCTTAAATTTTTTTAAACAAAATTTAAATTTGGGGCACACGTGGGGTTTGTATGGCTACTTTTTTACTGCCCTTTTCCCCCCCGAAAAAAGGGGGGGGGGGTTCACTAGGCTACAAAATTTGGGGGGTTACCTGGGGATATTTAGATTAAATTTTCTAAACCCCTTTTCTATTCCTGATCTGGGAAAAAGGGGGAGAGAGGATGGTATAGCATACAACCCCCCCGGGGGACAAATTTAGACTTTTGACATAACAAAAATTAAAACCCCAAAAGGGAAGTGACGTTTGTTGCCCCCAAAATGGAGGTTCCTGCTGGTCGTCTACAACTCCCTTTAATTTTTTTAACTCCTTCGGGGAAATTTATCCTTTCATTTTAAGTTTTTATTTTTTTTTTCTTTTTAAGACTTGGTATTCCCTCTTTTTTCTTTAAATACGTATTATGGTCCTAAAAAGTCTGATGATGTTAGCTAATTTTACAACACCCAAAAGTGGGGATTTTACTAATTTTTTTTTTACTTTCAGTATTTACTTAATCACTCTTTTTTTGACCCCTTTTTACTACACTGCTGCTTTAAACAACCCAAAATATGTATTTTTTAATATTCGGTTTACCCGTTAACCCCAAAATTTTAAATTTTTTTTTTTGGGGATATTTTTTTTTTTTTTTTGTTTTTTTACACTGCGGCCGTTTGGGCCGATCGTGAGTGCTACCCTCCCCCACTCAAATTTCTTTTAAATTTAATTGGAAAAAAAAATTTTTGATCCCCATCACATTTTCCACTTTTGATAGCTATTACACTCTTGTAGGTATTTTTCCGATTCACTCAAGTTCGTTGGGGCCGCCCAATAATATCCTTTGGAAAAGCCACTAGAACCCCTAAATCCTGGGGGGCCTTTTTTTAGCGATACTACTTCACGGTGTGTGTATGTGTGTGGTGTTTGGGGTTGTGTGTGTGTGGTTGTTGTGTGTGTGTTTGGTGTTTTTGTGTGGGGTTTTGTGGTTGTGTTTTGTGTTGTGTGTGTTGTTTTGTGTGTGTGTGTTGTTGTGTGGGGTGTGTGTGGTGTTTTGTGTGTGTGTGTGTGTGTGTGCGGTGTGTGTGTGTGTGTGTGTGTGGGGTGTGTTGTTGTTGTGTGTGTGTGTGTGTGTGTTGTGTGTGTGTGTGGTGTGTGTGTGTGTTTTGTGTGTGTGTTGTGTGTGTACTACCTATTTGACTCATATTTGTGGTTGCAGGGTCGAGCCCAAGTCCTGGCCCCCCTTTTTCGCTGTTTGGTCTGGTCCTCTCCCCCCCTGCCCATGGCTTTCATACTCGCCTTAAAACTATGTATGGTTCCCGCCCCCACTATTTTCCTTTTAGGCTATTCACGGCTTGACTACTCTATGATGGAATACTTCCTAACATCCTTTGTTCATCGAGTCTTCAATTTTCCAATTGTGCCCTCTTAGTCTGTGTCCCTTTCTGGAACACCCCGCTTTGTACCTTGTTTTTCCGTGCAGTTTTTATATGTCGTTTTTTTGCTCCCTGCCCTCCTGTCCTCCGTGTCGTCAGGCCGATTTTTCCCCCAACCCTTTTTCGTAGGACAATCCCCGTAGCTCGGGACTAGTCTTGTTGAAACCCCTTTCATTTCTCTAATTTCTTGACGTGCTTGCTAGGGGTGGATTCCCAAAATGGTGCTGCATACTCCAGTTGGGCCCCTGCGTAATGGTTTTTCAGAGTCTTGAACGAATCCTTATGAGGTATCGGAACGCTATCCGAGGTTTCCAGGCGCCCCTTGCTGCAGCAGTTATCGATTTATGTGGCCTCAGGAGATATGCTCGGGTTTTTTATCACCCCCGATCTTTTTCCCTTTGGGGAGGTTTGGTTGTGGGCCCTCTAAACTATATTGTGTCTGCGGTCTTCTTTCCCTTCCCCAATTTCTTTACTTTCATTTGGAGGGTTTTTTTAAATTAAGACCCCAGTTCCCGGGCCCGGGTTTTGCCTGTCCAGGTCTCTTTGTAGTCCTGCTGATCCTCATCCGATTTGTTTTCTTCTCATTAATTTCACATCGCCGCAAAAAAGGACCTTCTGGCTACCCTTCCGTTTGTCATTCACTATACCAAAAACACAAGGCCCTGGACTGACCCTGTGGAACCCCGCTTGTCACAGGCCCCCACTTGAACTCTGTTGTGTTTGTGTGTGTGTGTTTGTTTGTGTGTGTGTGTTTGTGGGGTGTGTTTTGGGTGTGTTTGTTTTTGTGGGTGTGTGTTTGTGTGGGGGTGTGTGTGGTGTGTGTGTGTGTGTGTGGTGTGGTGGGGGTGTGTGTGTTTTGTGTGTGTATCCGTCGCTCGATGCGTTCCATTGTTCAAATAGGTTCCATAAGTTCTATTTTTCCCTAGGTTCCATTTTCCATAGGTCCCATGGTTTTTCCATAGGTTAAATTTTTTCCTAGGTTTATTGTTCCATGGACCCATGGGTTTCCCCATTTCTTCAGACATTTTGCAGACTGCCCGTATGACGCGTTTGTTTATACAATAACTCTGTGTGATCTCATTACGGTAGATTTTATCCTTCCTGTCTCGAACTATTTGCATAATTAAACGTTAGTGCAGAATCTAAACAATCATTTTAATTTGCCACTTTGAATAAGAATTTTGCATAATGTGCAAAAGAAATTAATGTAATTATTCGAACAACAGCGTAGTTAAACCACCTCAGTGTTTTAATGAAGGAAAAACACCGGTAGAGAACCAGCTTTTATTACGACAATATTTCGGTTTATGTAGGATTTTAACAGGTTAGTGCTCAAGTGCTACTTAGAGCGAAACGTCGTCTGCACTCATGTATTTTCATCAACAGTGACAGCAAAACGTTCATCTAGTCACTATTAAACTAAAGTTTTGATTAAATAAAAAAAAATCGTTCATACATTCTGAAAGTTGACATTAAAGTTCTGCAGTGTTATTTAAATAACATTGTGTTTACCTGTGTTCTTCCTGTAACATTGATGTGAATGCAGCAGTAGCTCACTTGACTGGATTTACAGGATTAGTTAAGGCGAATCCGAATGATTTAAAAGCTAATCTTGGCTCTTCGATTGTTTCATCCCATTTTCTCTAATGTTTTTTTTTTCCAGTGATTTATTCCCAGCACTTGTTAGCTAAAATGGTCAATGATTTTTTTAAGGGGTTTTATAATTTGTCATAACTATTAATGCTGTTGTTATATTTTATTATGGTTATTATTTTGTAATGAGGTGCTAAGATATTTTCAAAGTTCAAAGTTCATTTTTTTGACATGTACATTATTTTGAACCTCAAGTTATATTTCGTCTGGTTCATCTGCTGTTATCAGAATCCAACTCTTCTAATTTCTAATCTTTTATTTTGTTAACACATTTGGGAAAAGATTGCACTTAATACTTTCTCCTCTACATTGATTTATTTTGTATGTATTTTATCTTTCATGTTTAATTGTTACAAACACGAATGGAAATTTTGATTCCAAAACACACATGAAAATTAAAATTTTTAGTTTTCTCAAGAAATTATCTTGGTATATTTATTTTTCCAACGCAGCAGCATGATTTAAATCTAATTTTATTTGTATGTTTATAAATTTTCGACTGACACAGTTATTATGTTATTTGGATTACAGACTGTTTTCTCATTTTATTTATACTGATTCATTGTAACAGAGGAGTCCTTTAATCTCTCTTAAGTATCAGTGTAGATATGAAGGCTTTCTTAGGTTTTTTGTATTCTTGTCTATTGTGTATGTTTGTCCTCATGTTACATTTTGCTGTGCAGGTTTGACACACGAGAACACACACACACACACACACACACACACACACACACACACACACACACACACACACACACACACACACACACACACAAAGTGTGTCGCACGTCAGTCTAGACACCTAGAGAACACGACAGTACACATCATTAGTCTCCCCTAGGTGACGAAGGATCGAGCCTCCACCAATAGCTGTACTTATTGATTCGCTCGAGTTTTGCTCTGTATGTAAAAACAGTATTAATAATAATATTAATAATAATAATAATAATAATAATAATAATAATAATAATAATAGTAATAATAATAATAATAATAATTCCGAATATGTCATCGGTTTTGCTTGATTGGTTCTAGTGTTTGATAAATTTGATATCCCTTTCACATACTTTAAAGATATGAAAAATATATTGATCAGGCGAGTCTAACTTCCAAATCACATTGCAATTATTTTTTAGATCATGCAGAAGTAAAATCAAATAATTCACTTCTTTCAATATGATAACAGATTAACGTACT
>NC_069403.1:50257262-50284762 GCF_026875155.1 Cherax quadricarinatus
ACCACCACCACCACTACCACCACCATCATAACCACCACCATCACCACCACCACCATCACCACCACCATCACCGCCACCACTACTATCACCACCACTACCATCATCACCACCACCATCACACACCATCACCACCACCATCACCACCACCACTACCATTACCACCACCACCACCACCACCACCATTACCATCATCGCCCCGCCACCACCATCACCACCACCATTACCACCACCACCACCACCCACCACCACCACCCACCATCACCACCACCATTACCATCACCACCACCACCACCACCATCACCACCACCACCATTCCAACAAGACAACCACCAGCATACAACTCACAACGCAAATCTCTTTCTTTTAACTCTCCGGCGATAATCCCTCCAATAACTTTCTTTCGACCAAACTTGCGCTGTTAAAATGTCATAAAGAATCATAAACTGGACTTTAACTTGTGTCAACAAGTTTCTCTGTGATGATGGTTCCTGCTGTAACGCCTCTCAAGCAACTTTTACCCACCTTACCGACCTGCTAGCAGGCCGAAGCCACTCACCTTTTTGTAAGGTAATCGCTTTGGAAGGCTTGAATTGAAGGTAACTTATCCTGGTGTGTGTGTGTGTGTGTGTGTGGTGTGTGTGTGTGTGTGTGTGTGTGTGTGTGCGTTTGTGAACTCTATTAATACATGGAAGAGAAATTAAGCAGCATTTCTCCCCTACTGTGGATCATTAACGAAACATCAAACACGTGAACCCACGTCCAGCTTAAATTCCCAATTTATAGCCGTGAAATGAGTGGCATCACAGCTCTTTCAAAACTGACTCACCGCTCATTAAAAAACAATCACAATGCCTAATAGGAAGCCATTAAAGTTATCTCTTAAATAATGACAATGACAACAATTATCCCGAACAATCAAACCATACAATCCAATTAATAAAACATTATCGCTGAAAATGAGTGTGAAATTTCAAACTAACTAAAACAAAAAATTAAAATACCAGAACACTTAATTATTCTCTGAGATGAACACAAGAAATAAGTGAAATATGACTAGTTAGCTATACTGACGGAGGATCGAGCCTAGAGTACTATTTGAGCCTAAGAACCTACACGGCTTCAGCAGTTTCCTGCCATATTTACATGTTATTTATCTAATGGATTTCTCGCAATTATGAAAATGACGAAAGGGAGAGAAATAGATATTATTATATAAAATAGATATCGCCAGCCAGTCTATTGCAGCAACTTCTTTTCTTGGTGAGATATTCTTAGCAACTGTATATATAACTGTATATATATCTTCTGTGTATACGTCTGGTCTATATCTGTATACTGCTGACTCATCTCTATATTCTAGGAATTTGAAGAGACATCAGGACTCAGGTCTGTCTCAGCCACAGATTTCGCAAGAAATCGGAATTTCCAAAATGAAATAGATCTCTCTCTGTTGTTCTCTCTCTCTCTCTCTCTCTCTCTCTCTCTCTCTCTCTCTCTCTCTCTCTCTCTCTCTCTTCTCTCTCTCTCTCTCTCTCTCAATTCTGTCTTTATCTCCAACATTTATCTTCCACTCACCCTTTCCAACGCCAGCTCCTCTCTCTCTCTCTCTCTTCCCTACTTCCCCCTGCTCTTTCTTTTCTTCGTCTGTCGCTTTCTCTCTCTCTCTCTCTTCCCTTCCCTTACATCCTGATAATCTTCCCCTTCTCATCACTTCCTCCACTTCATCATTCTCAAGAGGCTCCATCATCATAATCCTCCTCATCTGTCCCTTTTTCCAATATCAAATTATTATTATTATTATTATTATTATTATTATTATTATTATTAAATTATTATTATTATTATTATTATTATTATTATTATTATTATTATTATTATCATTGTTGTTTTTATTATTATTATTATTATTATTATTATTATTATTATTATATATTATTATTATTATTATTACTACTACTACTACTACTATTGCTACTACTACTACTACTATAATAATAATAATAATAATAAGAATAAGAATAATATTAATAAAATAATTTTTATTCTAGCAATCATAATAACAACAACAACAACAACAACAACAACAAAAAACAACAACACAACAACAACAACAATAATTAATAATAATAATAATAATAATAATACTGTTACTGCTACTACTAATAATAGCAATAATAATAATATAATAATAATCTGTATATTAACTTGCATATAGTTCACGATGCATTAAAACAAAAGCCTTTATATCACTCAAGTAGATTTTCAGGTGAGGAAAAAAAGAATCTGAGGAAAAGAAAATAAGAGAAATATATTAGAAAAAAATATTGGAAATATATTAGAAAAATAATTTAGATGTAGCAGGATACCTCGTCTCACCTCTTCACCCCCTCACCCCCTCTAGCGCCCCCCCCCCCCCAAAAAAAAATCCTTTTTCAGTCACCTGATTTCAGGATTGTTAATCCAATTTAAAAAAAAAAATAGCTGGCTCGCTGAAATGCTTCTTCTGCCCCACTGTTATTTCTTTTTGCGCCACCTAATTATCGTCATTAGACGAGTGAAGGTGTATGGTGTGTGTATGTATGTGTGTGTGTATGGTGTGTTTGTGTATGGTGTGTGAATGTATGTGTGTGTGTGTATGGTGTGTGTGTGTATGGTGTGTATGTGTGTGTGTATGGTGTGTGTGTGTATGTGTGTGTGTGAGTGTGTGTGTGTGTGCGTGTGTGTGTGTATGATGTGTGTGTGTGTGTGTTGTGTGTGTGTGTGTGTGTGTGTGTGTGTGTGTGTGTGATGTGTGTATGTGTGTGTGTGTATTATGTGTGTGTGTATATGTGTGCGTGAATGGTGTGTGTGTGTGTGTATATGTACATGTGTGTGTGTGTTTTTGCCTCCAGGTACGTCTGGACAAACTGGTGTTACACAAGGTGAGAGGCTGTGCAACACAAGGTGAGAGGCAGTGCAATAACGGGTGAGAGGCTGTGTAGCACAGGGTGAGAGGCAGTATAATACCGGATGAGAGACTGTGTAACACAGGATGAGATACTGTGTAACACAGGATAAGAGGCTGTGTAACAGGGTGAGAGGTAGTGCAACACAGTGTTAAAGGCTGCATGACACAGGGTGACAAGCGGTGTTACACAGTGTGAGAGGCCCTCGTACATTGGGTGCTCTCGTCAGGTAATTAGTCTGGAGTCCCTCAGGCGATCACTCGCCACCCACCTGTGTTTTCTTCATAATTAACCTCAGGTAAGCTTTCAACAATTTTTCCTCATTTCTTACTAAGATAATTTAACAGCGTCAGCGTTACTGAAACTTCAGACATCCATCTATCAAGAATATGGACAATACCAAGGAAACATAAGAACGTTATACCCAGGATGACTCGAGTATGGAACACATTCGTACAGCATAATGATGTCAACGAGATAAAGTCAGTTGATCAAATGAAAATGCTGGCCCACAGATGGCTCCAACTTCATCCTGTTCCCTACTTGTATGTCTCATAACAATAAAAATGCTTTCAAATGAGCTGATGTAGGTAACAGCTCTTAGCTTGCCAATAAAGTTAGGAATCCTTAACCTGTAAATAGCTTGTCAATGAAGATAGGGATCCTTAACCTAACCTTGTCAAACCCTGTGAAAAAAAAACGTTTCGCCCTTTGTACAGCTTTAAGAAGGCTTAACTTGATCACCTTAAGTTATCGTGTTGACGATATACTGGCTACTGTGGCTCACTTGCTAACCATAATAATTACATTCGATTACATTCAAGTTATAAACAGTGACTTTATTCTTCTCAGACTGCAGAAAAAATACAACCTTTTTTTTTCACACACGTTGGATCCCTCACTCTCCCCTCCTCTTTCACCCCCTTCCCCTCTCACTCTCCCTCTCTCCTCTCCCCTCCCCCCCCCCCTTTTCCCGTCTCTAATGAGTCAGCAGCTGACATTGTTTACAAGACCAATTAGAAAAATGTAACTAAAATGTAGCAGTGTTGTAGTGGTATGAGAGAGAGAGAGAGAGAGAGAGAGAGAGAGAGAGAGAGATTAAAGAGAAAAAAGCCAGAAACAGGTGAAAATATAGATCTAACTTTCACATAAAAGCCGCCGTTACCCTCTAGCGTAATAAAGTTAAAACGCATTATAAAATCCTCTTCACTCTAGGGATGGGTCGAGGGCGGAAGTTGGAGAGACGGTTAGAAATGTTGCCCAACTAGTACGGTTAATGTCCAGATTTTTACTTTAATATTTAAGTTCAGTCTTTTCCTCCCTGGAGTTGTTCCCGTTTTCTGCCTCCCATGATTTAGTCCAGTTATTTCCTCCCGTGATCCATTCCAGTCTCTTCCTCTCATAATTCAGTCCAGTTTCTTTCTCTCATAATTCAGTCCAGTTTCTTCCTCTCATAATTCAGTCCAGTTTCTTCCTCTCATAATTCAGTCCAGTTTCTTCCTCTCATAAGTCATTCCAGTCTCTTCCTCTCATAAGTCATTCCAGTCTCTTCCTCTCATAATTCAGCTCAGTCTCTTCCTCTCATAATTCAGTCCAGTTTCTTCCTCTCATAAGTCAGTTCAGTTTCTTCCTCTCATAAGTCAGTCCAGTTTCTTTCTGTCATAAGTCAGTCCAGTCTCTTCCTCTCATAAATCATTCCAGTCTCTTCCTCTCATAAATAATTCCAGTCTCTTCCTCTCATAAATCATTCCAGTCTCTTCCTCCTTACATTTATGGTTATTCCTTTGCCCGTCGAACGAAGCAGAATAAAAGAATATTAACATTTTTTAATTGCTCAGCTTCAACTGGAAAGGCTTGATCTTATCTGCTGAAATATTTTAATTCCACTTCAACTGGGAAATAAGTGAGGCTCTCTAGTCAATCTGTGTCATCTTGAAAAAAATGAAAATTGTGCCTAGTTGCACTGGTGGTGACAGGATGCGTGCGCCCTTAATAACGTTAGTTTAATCGGTAGGCTTGAAACCTACCCTTTCCCTTTTAATAAGAATGAAGGACTCTTGATGCCAAGGGTTGATTAATGGAGTTTAAAGCCTATCGACCACACGAGGGTCACCAAGGCTACACCTAACCTTTTCACCACCAGACAGGAATAATGCCTGCAAAAGTGGGACTGAAGTAAACTCTTAACACGGGTATACACAGGATACACCTCTCGGTGTATATATCCTGCCGGGTGCAGCAATGGAATGTTGCAGAGCCCCCGGGGCTTGCAGTGTTGCACAACGTGCATTAACAGGGGAAAGCATTTTCAACAACAAAAATTTTTTTACCTGCTTGAGATTTACAGGTAAACCATTTTTTTTCGATTGTTAGATAAAATATTAATGAAAGGAAGGTTTACTGGCCTCGAGACGAGACCAAGAAACTTTTGATGGAGGTGGTGGAAAAAAAATCATCTATGAATTCGCCTCGAACTGACGAGTCCGTCTGGTTATTACCCACTAATCCATACCCACTATAGCCGGATACACCTAATCTTCAGCTCTGGCCGGATACGCGAAAATGAGGAGAGAGACAATGGCTGTGATTACTGATTTCTTGGGAGAAACAGTGTGGAGGGTGTGATAGCTCTGCTCCTCTCCCCTGTTGTCCTGTTAGAGCTGCTCTGTTTTCCAGTTGGACCGGTCTGTTGTCGTCTTAATCCTGTTGGACCTAGTCTGTTGTTTCGTTTTTTTTTTAATCTTGTAGCTGGCTAATTGTTCTGTTAAACCTTTAATGTTGTTCCGTTCAGCTTAGTCTGTTATCCCGTTGAACTTGACCTGTTGTCTTGAAGAACCTGGTTTTGTTGTTCTGCTGTTAGTCACCACACCCTGCAGAGTGACTCGTCATGTTGAACCTGGGCTGTTGTCACGTTCAACTTGGGCTGTTGTCATGTTGAACTTGGGTGTTGTCATGTTGAACTTGGGTGTTGTCACGACGAAACTGGGCTGTTATGTTGAACCCGGCCCGTTATCCCGTTGAGAAATGATCTGATTTCTAGTCGGGTCTGTTGCTTGCTGGACCTGCTTCACTGATTGGATGTAACTGTGGCACTGGGGGTGCCATAAGTCACTGCCTGTCACCTGTAGTGTCTGTGATAATCCAGTTAGTTTTGAACGTCAGTTACAGATGGCACCTGTGACCCCAGGTGCATGTTGGCTCTCCTCTTGTCTGGTTGACGCTTCATAGAGGTAATTTACACTTTGTATGATAATTGTACTTATTTGTACCTGCGCCCATTTAAACTTATTTACCAACGAGCACCACGTCCGCCTGCAGTAGTAGTGGTGGTGGTGGTGGTGGTGGTGGTGGTGGTGGTGGTGGTGGTGGTGGTGGTGAGTGGTGTGGTGGTGGTGGTGGTGTGGTGGTGGTGGTGGTGTGGTGTGATAGGTAGTGGTAGTGGTAGTAGTGGTGGTGGTAGTAGTGGTGGTGGTAGTAGTGGTGGTGGTAGTAGTGGTGGTGATAGTGGTGGTAGTAATGGTGGTGATGGTAGTGGTGGTGATGGTAGTGGTTATGGAGGTGGTAGTCAGTGTTGGTTATGGAGGGGGGTGATGGTGGTATTGGTGGTGGTGATGGTAGTGGTGATGGTTATGGAGGTGGTAGTGGTAGTGGTGATGGTGGTAGCAGGGGTGATAGTGGTAGCGGTGGTGGTAGTGGTGGTGGTTATGGAGGTGGTGGGTGATGGTAATAGTAGTAGTAGATGGTGATATTGGTGATGGTGGTATTGGTGATGGTGGTAGTGGTGGTGGTGGTGGTGGTAGTGGTGGTGGTGGTGGTGATGGAGGTGGTAGCGGTAGTGATGGGGGTAGTAATGATAGTAGTGGCGGTGATGGAGGTTGTCATCTAAACCCATCACATAAACCGTGGTAGTTGATATACAGACGCTGTTTTACAAAAACAAGTGAACTTCAGAGTCTTTTCAACCAGTCTCATTACGTGTCACTTGTGTTGAAGAAATTCTCTTACATCTGTGGTGGTTCTCCTCGCCCTAAGTAATTCACTTAGTCGAGTCACTTAAGAGAGTAAAACTTCCTCTTTTCTCTCCGCCTCGCCGCTAATTTTTGGCCAGTATATAACGCGAAACTCAACGAGGACCGACAATTCAACGTGCGTTAAGCGTGATGTATATAATCAGGAAGTGTATTGTATTCCTTCTCTCTCTCTCTCTCTCTCTCTCTCTCTCTCTCTCTCTCTCTCTCTCTCTCTTGCCCATTATCTTGCTGTTTCCCTCACTCCTGTTATACTATCCTTGATTAAGCATAGTACACGATAGTCCCTAACCTAGTTAAAAGCAGACAGACAGTTTTTTCTCAACAGATAGCCTCGTTCTGTGTTAAAAAATTCAATGCTCTCTCTCTCTCTCTCTCTCTCTCTCTCTCTCTCTCTCTCTCTCTCTCTCTCTTTCTCTCCTCTCTCTCTATTCTCTCTCTCTCTCTCTCTCTCTCTCTCTCAAATAATTTATGATTAAAAGTTCCCCTCTTTTTCTGGTGGTTATTTTTTAGGGGGGAGGGGGTTAAAAGCCATTATCTTACACACGGTTAATTTTACTGCTGGACCCCCAACATTCCATTTATACGATTATATTATGAGTGAGCTCTTTGTGTTACATGTTTAAAGTGGGCCTCGGTTCAGCGATGGAAAGACCTTTTGCAGCTCTGGCATCAGCAAAACAGCAGTAAGTAGTGGGTGGTGGCTGTTTTACAACAGCAACGCAGTAGTAATGGTTGTTGGCGGTTGTTACAACAGAACAGCAGTAGTGGTGGTGGTTGTTTACAACAGAAACATGCAGTAGTGTTGGTTGGTTACAACGACCAGTTGTGATGGTGGCTGTTACAATAGCAACACAAACCAAACAGCAAGTTAGTGGTGGTGGCTGTTTACAAACAGCAGTAGTAGTGGTGGTGTCTGTTACAATAGCAACACGCAACAGCGTAGTGGTAGAGTTAGTAGCTGTTACAAACAGCATACAGCAGTAATGGTGATGGCGGTTGTTACAACAGCAACAGCAGTTAGTAGTTGGTGGTGTGTTGTTACAACAGCAACATCAGTAGTGTTGGTGGTTACACGACAGTAGGCTAGTGATGGTGGCTGTTCATAAGCAATCACAAACAACAGCAGTGTGGTGGTGGCTGTTACACTGCAACAGCAGAGTAGAGATTGTGTTGTTACAATAGCAACAACAGTAGAGTGGAGGTGGCTGTTACAACAGCAACAGCAGTAGAGAAGTAGAGATTGTGGTTGTTACAAGCAACAGCAAAGTAGTGGTGGTGGCTGTTACACAGCAACAACAGTAGTGGTGGTTGTTACAACAAGCAGGAGGAATGGTGGTGTGGTGGTTGTTTAAACAGCAGTAATGGTGGAGGTTGTTACAAAAGCAGTAATGGTGGTTGTGATACAACAGCAAATCAGTAGTGTGGTGGGGTGGTTTTTACAACAGCCAAAGTAGTGATGGTGGCTGTTACCACAGCAAACACAGCAACAGCCAGAGTATTGTAGTGGTGGCTCTGTTTACACAGCAAACTGCAGTAGAGACTGTGGCTGTTACAATAGCAAACAACAGTAGTGGTAAGTGGCTGCTGTTACAACAGCAACAACATGTAGTGGTCGGTTTCCTCCCCCCCCCTCACAACTGCTAGTAATGGTGGTGGCTGTTACAACAGTAACATAGCAACATCAGTAGTAGTGGTGGCTGTTACAACAGCAACAGCAGAGTGTGCTGGTTGTTGTTCCAACAAGCAACAGCAGTATTAGTAGTGGTGGTCTGCGGTTGATGGGGTTGTTACAACGGAAACAGCAGTAGTGGTTGGTGTTGTTGCAATAGCAGTAGTGGAAGTAGTAGGTAGTAACTGTTACAACAGCAACAGCCAGTAGTGGTTGTGGTTGTGGTGGTTGTTGTGCAACAGCAACAGCAGTTAGTAGTGGATGGTGGGTTGTTACAACAGCAACAGCAGTAGTGGTGGTGGTTGTGGGGCAACAGCACAGTAGTGGGTAGTGGCTGTTAAACAGAACAGAGTAAGTAGAGTAGTGTGCGTGGTTGTTACAAACAGCAACAGCAGTATGTGGTGGTTGTTACAACAAGCAGGTAATGGTGGTGGTGGCTGTTTACAACAGCACAAACAGTAGTAGTGGCATTTTGTTACAACAGCAGTATTGGTTTGATTGGCTGTTACAACAGCAACATAGCATCTCAGTAGTAGTGGTGGCTGCTGTATACAACTTGCAACAGCAGTTAGTAGTAGTAGTGTGGTGGTGTTACACAGCAACAGACAGTATAGTAAGTAGTGGTGGTGGTATGTTACAACGGCCCAACAGCAGTAAGTAGTGCTGGTGGTTGTTACAACAGCAACAGCACGTAGTAGTGGTGGTGGTTGTTACAACAGCAAACAGCAGTTAGTGGTGGTGTAGTTTTTTTTTTCAACAGCCAACAGCATGATCAAGTGGTAGTGGTGGTGGTTGTTGCATGCAATAGCAGTAGTTTTTGTAGTAAGAGTAGTTGGTAAGTAAAGTAGTTAGTTGTTAGTGGCTGTTACAACAGCAACAGCGTAATGGTGGTGGTTGTTACAACGCAACAGCAAGTAGGTGGTGGGTTGTTACAACAGCAACTGCAGTTGTGGGGTGGTGGTTTGTTTTAAAAACAGGCAACAGACAGTAAAGTAGGTGGTGGTGGTTTGTTTGTTTACAAACAGCAAAAGCAGAGTAGTGGTTGGTGGTTGTTTACAACAGCAACAACAGTAGTGGTGAGGTGGTTTGTTGCAACAGCAACCAAGCAGTAGTGGTGGTGTGGTGGTTGTTGCAACAGCAAACAGGCAGTAGTGGTGGTGGTTGTTACAACATCAACAGCAGTTAGTCGGTGGTGTGGTTGTTGAACAGCAGTACGTGGTAGTGGTAGTGGCTATTAATAACAGCAACAGCAGATAAGTATGTGTAGTGGTGGTGGTTGTTACAACAGCAACAGGCTAGTAGTGGTGGTGGTAGTTGCAACAGCAGTAGTGGAGTGGCTATTACAACAGCAAAACAAGCAGTAGTGGTGGTGGTTGTTACAACCGCAACGCAGTAGGTGGTGATGGTTTTACAAAATAAAAAAATGCGACAGTAGTAGTGGTGGTTGGTTGTTACAAACAGCAACAGCAGTAAGTAGTGGTGGTGGTTGTTACAACAGCAACAGCAGTTAAGGGAGTTTACTGTATAAAGAGCACAGAAGCAAGAGTGGTTGTTGACACAGCAGCAGCAGTAGTGTTGTTATTAACACAAAAAACAGTAATGGATTATAGTTGGGAACAGCAACATCAAGTAATGGGTTCTGGTTACTAATAATCAGCAGTAGACGGCGCTGGTCTGGTTATTAACACAGACAGTACTAGACGACGTGGTTACTAAGGCAACAGCAGCAAAGGGGGCTTGGTTACTATTAATACGTAACAGTCTGTCTAAACAAATGCAGCTTTGCTGGCCATTTCGTGTGTACTATCATCTGTTTGACAGCCACCAACCCCTCGCCCCCCTCACGCTTCTCGCCAACCTCCACAACCACCAGCCTCCATAAACCTCTCACCTCTCAACCTCACCCATAAAAAAAGAATAGCGAGGAGAACAACGTCTGGGAAAACCAATGGAGGGCTGGAGAGCCACAACCTACCTGCAGCGAAAGAAATTGGTTGCTGACGTGATTGTCCTAAGTGAGCAGAGGTCTTTTTTCTTGACTGTAAGACTCTTGACTTCTCTTCTGTAACAAATAGTATATATATATATATATATATATTATATTTATATATATATATATAGATATATATATATATATATATGTATATTATATATATATTTATATATATTTATTTATATATATATATATCTTTATATATTAATATATTTATATATATATATTATATATATATATATATATATATATATCCTGAGATTCAATCTTTAAGAAGGCACCTGAATCTATCACTGGGAAGATCAGGCAATGGGATCAGGTAACCCTCTGGTGCTGCGGATGGGGAGGAATATGGGTGCGCGTCCCCGTATATGGCAATGCAGGTAGCTTTACCTGCATTTGTCTTCCGTGTTTGCCTTCCATTTGGACTAGTTCAAGGAGATTGTCCCGAAAACGTTGAGAGTGTGCAGTAGGTGCAGTAGGAAACTCAAAACCCCAGGTTCTTTTAAGCGCCGTGTTGTTTTTGTGGTGGGTTGAGACACCCTTGCCCACTCTCCAGTAGACCAGCTCCTCCTCCAACAGAACAAACAGTCCCACTGGTGGACAAACCGATCATGGAAAAAAAATTCGCGAACCAAAATATGCTCACAATGCTTCAGGAAAGGATACAGCTACTGGGGAGAAGAACCTTAAGTTTTCCTTGAAAGAATAATTTATTCTTTTCTCTGAGGAGTGAGGTGTCCAGCACAGTTCCAGAGGTCTGGTGGTATTCCTATATATATATATTATTATATATTTTATATAAGATATATAATATATATATATATATTATTATATATATATATATGTCTTGCCGAATATGTAAATTGTTCAATTAACAAAAAACTCATTTAAAATTAAGTCCTATTCCGAAATTTTTCTCTTATCAATATATTTTTTTTTTCATTAATGTTATTTAAAAACTTTTAATTTTGCACCAAAAGAATCTTAGAAACTTACCTAACCTATTATAAACAAGAACAATTTATTTTAGCCTCCTAACCCAACTAAATATATTTTAGATTTGTTTACAATAATTCAATATTAAGCAAACGCAATGAAATATTTTTTTTCCTTAGGTTCAGAACGATTTTGGCGAATTGTTGCCTACACAAATTTTCGCCATGTCTTATATGGCAAGATGAGCGTGGTAGGTAAGGTCACATTGGACAAAAGTTAGGCAAACTTTATTTCCGAAACGTATCGCTACACAGTAGGCTTCTTCAGTCGAATACAGAAGGAATAGTAGGTAGTAGGAAACAGTAGAAATGTGAAGACGATGAATCAGGTCCATTCACCTTGAAGTCGTTGGAATTTTGGGTTGTCAGTCCCTCAGCCTGGAGAAGTTCAGTCCCATGTCAGGACGACTTGAACATTATAAAATGTTAATAAAATAACCGACAGGTTGTTTTTATTATCAAACTTTTCAGTACTCGACTGAAAGAAGCCTACTGTGTAGGCGAAAAAACGTTTTCAAAATAAAGATACCTAACCGTTGCATTACGTTGTGTCTTACCTAAACAGGAACTGAACTTCCCCAGGCTGAGGGAAACTGAACAAACCTCAAAATTCTACGATTCAAGGGTGAGGGACTGATTACATCGTCTTCACATTTCTGATGTTCCTACCTACTTTCTGTATTCGACTGAAGAAAGAAGCTACTGTGTAGGCGAAACGTTCGGAAATAAAGTTACCTAAACTGTTTTTGCCTCATGTGTCTTACCTACCACCTGTCGGTAATTTTATACCATTAAGATGAGCGTTTGCTATTTAAGCCATGATCGCAGCTCTGCCTATTCGGCACGATATATATTATCTATATATATATATATATATATATATATAATATATAATATTATAATAGTATATAATATATATGGTCGTGCCGACTATTGTTAAAAACTGGGTCAATTAGCAAGAAACTCATTTAAAATTTAAGTCCTTTCTAGGAAATTTCTCTTATACGTTTAAAGAATATTTTTTTTCATTAACGTAAGGTAAAAATTTATTAATTTTGCACTAAAGGAACTTAGAAACTTACCTAACCTATTATAACAAGGCAATTTATTTTAAAGTAAACCCAACTAAATATATTTTAGGATTTGTTTACAATAATTTATACTAAACAAACACAGTGAAAAAATTTTTTTTCGTTAGGTTCAGAATTATTTTGGCGAAATTATTGCATACACAAATTTCGCTTGTTCTATATGGCAAGATGAGGCGTTGCATTAAGGCCAAGATCGCAAATTCTGCCTATTCGGCCACTTTTTTCTTTTTAGGCCCAGAATAATATATATATATATATTTATATATATTTATATTATATTTATATATATATATATATATATTATATATATATATATATATATATATATATATATAACGCAAAATAACCACAGGGGGGAGATTGGCATGATAACACTAGCCCTGCAAACTGGCCGGATGCCATAGTCCTGGTTCCTTGTTCCTCTTGCCTAGAAAAAAAAAATTTAGAAACACGATAAATGTTTGTTATATAATAACAGTTTTGGTTTCTTCAAACTTGACTCTTTCGTAATTTAGTTCATTGTACACACCCTAAATTGGATTCCTATTTGAATTCCTTGGACTGTTGTAACTGTAGTTCCACATTGACGAATTGAGGGGTACTAAGGGTCTGCTGTTTCTGGTCACTCTTTGGTTAGACTAGCATCTGCTGAAGAGTTGGGTGCATTTATTCTCTTTACAATAAGATAGTCTAACACTTATTTAAGTGTGTTGCCCTATACCCATTTTCTTTAATACAACAATAATAAATATCCTGAAAATAAGTGCCAGATACTTTTGGAATTAGAATTTAAAATCTTTTATAACGAAACGGTTTGGAATATGATGGCATGTTTGTAATAAGTGACATGTCACTGATGTTGTGGTTGCATGGTCATTACTACATATTCAATATTTGTGAGCTATATGTGATTTATGCTTATGTACTTACTATATTGTCTGCATTTTCAGGCATTTAGCATTCTGCTTGGCACCCATTTCTGTTATTCTGGAGAGAGAGTCATTTCCTTGTAAGAATCTTCCGGATTTCCTACTTTATTTCTGAAACATTGCAAGCTCCTGATGTGTTGATTGCAACACGAAAGACCTAGCACTATCATTCAACTCCCCCTGTTGGTATTTTGCATCTTTTATAGCTCATTCCTTTATTGTGTGCACGGATGTTGCGATTCGTGGGGTTGCATGCACAATTCCTGTTGCACACCTGGCAAATGCCTCAATAACGAGTTTCACCATGTTGGTTATGTTGTGGAGATTCCTGGGAACCCGGCACACCTTGTGACATTGCTGACATCATGGGCGTTGGGGAGCGCCAGCTGGGGATGACGGGGGAAGCAAGGCTTGGATGCAAGAGTGAGATGGGGGAGCAGAGAGAGGTAGCGAGTGTAAGTGGTCGAACATATAAAGGCAACAACACCCTTGGTCAGGCAGGCACACAGCTGAGAAGGGGATGTGGGAAGAGGATCAGGGTTGGGTAGCGAGGAAAGTGGTTAGGTTAGGTTAGGTAAGGTTTGTCAGGAAACAGGACAAGTGCTTCCTGACGCGGGTCTTAGTCAGATGATGACCCGCCTTTGGAGCTTTGGTCATCTGACCGAGGCCTTCCGCTGGCGTACCGGTCCACCCCTTTAAAAATAATGGTCATTTATAACCAACTGATGTACAGGAGAGTGGTCTAATCTGTAATACTTATACTACTACTACTAATAATAATAATATCTTTATTTCTACAAGATTGTAGGTATACAGACCTAGTTGACAACAATGATATACTACTATATAGAAAGCCGCTTGTTATGCTGAACATTTCGGGCAAATTAGGTCAATTTTGTCCCAGGATGCGACTGACACCAGTCGACTGACACCCAGGTACCCATTTAATTGATGGAAGAACAAGGACAACAGGTGTAAGGAAACACGTCCAATGTTTCCACCCTTGCCGGAAATCGAGCAAAGGACCCTCAGCGTGTGAAGCGAGAGTTTTGCCTACCAGGCCACAGGCCACCGTGTTCACTAACGGTGCACATCAATGACTGCTTTTGTTTCTTACACACATATTACTCAATTAGAATCACCTTCTCCATTGGGCACAATATTCACAATGTTACCACTATTAATCGTGATCAACGGTTCGTCATGCAGTTATAGGAAAGCTGGGTAACCATTTTCCCCTCAAGCCCCGGCCAAACCAAGGGGGGTTTAAACCCAAACCCTTTCCAAAACCGCCGCTGGCGGGGATCCCCCCCCAACAACACTACAAAAACTTACCACTTCCCCCTTTGCACTTCACTGAAAAGAAGCAAGGGTTTCTGTCCCGAAACTGTCCTACTCTGTGATTCCGGTGGTTTACTATGATGATGTCTGTAAAAACGGGCGATTGAAAAAACCATTTTAAATTTCCCTCGTTTCTATTTTAAAAATTATATGAAAAAAACCATAACCTGGCGTTTCCCCCCTTTGAAAATTAATATATATTTATAAATATATATTATATATATATATATATATAAATATAATATATTTATATTTATATATTTTTAATATTTTGTGTGTGTGTTGTGTGTGGGGTTTTAGTTACCATTTTGTCCTAGGCACATTTTCGATTAGACACTAGGCCTGTTGTATAGGTGTGGTGTGCGTGCGGGTGGGGTTTGTGTGTGTTTACTCCCCAAATTTGTACCACCAAATTTTGGTTGCGGGGCCCGAGTCCTAGCCCCCCTGGCCCCGCCTTTCACCCGGTTGCTACTAGCCCCTCCCCTTTTCCCCTCCCCCCGTGGAGCTTTATCAAACCTCGTTTTTAAAACTGTGTAGGGTTTTCCGGGCCTCCAAAAGTCATTTTTAGGTTTTTCCCCTTTTCCCTTACAACTCTATGGAAGAAATACTTCCACAATCTCTCTAAATCATTTGTGTCTTAAACTTCCAATTGTGGCCTCTTGTTTCTTTTGCCCCCTCCCTGGAACATCCTTCCTTGTCCACCTTGTCAAATTCCACGCAGGTTTTTTTTATATTTTTTTTTATCATGTCCCCCCCTTACCCCCCGTCCCCTTCTTTGGGGGTCGTTGGGGCCAATTTCCCTTAATCTTTTTTAAAATAGGACTTTTCCCCTTACTCTGGAACTAACCTTGTTGCAAACCTTTGTTTTCCCCTCTAGTTTTTTGGGACGTCCCTTTAAAAATAAAAGTGGGGGTTTCCAAAAAAGGTGCGCATACCCCAGTATGGGCCCGGGACAAAACAACGGTGTACGGGTGTTTTGAATGTTTCCCTTACAAAGGGTTTGTGGGAAATGCTGTTTCAGGTTTGCCAGGCGCCCATATGCTGCGGGCATTATCTGTTTGTTGTGGGGTTTCCGGGGACTTTGCTCGGTGTTATAACCCCCCCCAAGTTCTTTTCCTTGATTTGGGGTTTTTCATTTTTTTGGGGCCCCCTCCCCTATACTTTGTCTGTGGTCTTCTGTCCCTTTTTCCCCCATTTCATGACTTTCCCTTTGGCGGGTTTTTAAATTCGGGGAAAGCCATTTGCGGGACCAGGGGGCCCCATTTTTTCCCCAGGTCTCTTTGAAGTCCGGGCCTGGGTCCTCATCAGTTTTTAATTCTCCTCATTAATTTAAAACATCTGCAAAAAAGGGACATTTCTGGTCAAAAACCCTTTCCTTAAATTGTCTTTTCAAAATATACCAAAAATAGCACGGGTTCCGGACCGACCCCTGTGGGCCCCCCGCTCGTCACAGGTGCCCCCCTTGATACATCATTAGTACCATGACTCGTTTTTGGGCCCCCCGGTCAGGAAATTCCTCGATCCATTGCAGTGCCCTTCCGGTTATATCCCGATGCTCTACTTCTGCACAAATCTTTTGTGGGAACTTTTTGTAAAAGGCCCTTCTTGCAGTCCAAGAAAAATGCAATAAAACCCACCCCTCTCTCTCTTGTCTTACTTTTCGTTTTTTTTAAAATCAAAAAAATTTCCAAAAGGGTTTTTGTGCACGGGAAATTTGCCCTTCCTTTTAAATCCGTGTTTGGTTTGGGTTTTTTAAACTCCTGTTCCTTTCCCAGGTGCTCCCCCACCCCTCCCCCAGATAATCTTTTTTCCCATAATTTTGCATACAAAAACACGTCAATGACACAGGTCAATAGTTTAGTGCCTTTTTTCTTTTCCCCCTTTTTTTGAAAAAGGGGAAATACTTTTTGGCTGTTTTCCCATACCTCTGGTATTTTTCCCCTTTTTTCCAGGGAGTTTTAAAAGATTGGGGTTAAGTGGTACGCACAACTTTTCTGCCCCTCAAAAAATCCCCATGGAGAGTTGTTGCCCGGGTCCCATTCCCTTTTTGAGGAAAACGATGTCCCTTAGCAGTTTTTTCACCTCCCCCCTCATCTGTAGGATGTCGCCCAAACCCACTTTTTGGTGAAATTTTTGTTGGTGCCCCCAAATCTGGCCCCGTCCCCCCAGGGGGTCCTTCCTGTTTTTGGGTGTGTGGTGTGTGTGTGTGTGTTTGTTTGTTTTTTGTTGTGGTGTGTGTGTGTGTGTGTGTTAACTCCCCCCAATTGGGGTTTTGCGGGGGTCAAAAACTCAGTCCTGTTGTGTGTGTGTGTGTGTGTGTGTGGGGTTTTGTGTGTGTGTGTGGGTGTGTGGGTGTGTGGGTTGGTGTTGGGGGCCCGTGCCCTTTTTAATAAAAACGGGTAAATTTAAACGGGAAACCTTTTAAATTAAGTCCTTTCTAAAATTTTCGCTTTTCTTTTTAAAAAAATTTATTTTTTTTTTTTAAATATAAATTAATAATTTTGTACCAAAACACCTTAAAAAACTTACCAAACCCTTTTTTAAATTTTAAATCCCAAAAAAAATTTAGTTTAGCCTAACCCAAACAAATATTTTTAGATAAGTTTACAAAAATTTTTAATAATAAACAAACACAATGAAACATTTCTTTCGTTAGGGTTCAGATGTTTTTTTTGCAAAAAATTTTTGGGCATTCCCAAATTTTCGTTTCCCTTTTTCCCCAAAGAATAGCATTGCTTTAAACCCAAAAAATCGAAAAGTTTTACCTATTAACGCAAAAAATTTTAAAATTATTTATTTTATATATAAATATATATATATATATAATATTATATAAAAAAAATTTTTTTTATAAAATTTTATATAAAATTATATATAGTATATATATTTGTATATATATTATATATATATATATATATATAAAAATATATATATATATATTATATATTTATATATATAATTTTTTAAAAAATTTTAGTTTTAAAATGAATGGGGAAAGGGCGGGCGGCATTGATGGGAAATTAAAGGGAGAGAAATTTTAAAAAAAGGTGGGGATATATTTTTTTGGTGGGTTTTGGGGGCAATTTTTTTAAAATAAATGTAGGGAAAGGGGGGAAAGGGTATTTGGGGGAATTGGCAGAGAGCTTGCTTTATTTCCTTTTTTAAAGGAAAAAGGGAAAAAAAGAGAGGGGCCAAAAATTATAGGGGGAAAAGTCTGTTGAGTTTTCCGGGGTTAAAGGTATGGTAGATTTTATTATTGAAAGAATTAAAAGAAAAGACAAAATAGGATAGCAATGAAAAAAGGAGGGCCTTTTTTGGGAAAAATAGGGGGTGTGTGGACCAGGTGTTTACAGTGAAAAATATAAGTGAACAGTATTTAGTTAGGCTAAAAAGGTCTTTGGGGCATTTTTTGGATTTTTGGAAAAAAAGGGGTTGACAGGGGGGAAGGGGGGGAGTGTGGCAATTTTTGCATTTTTAGGTGTTAAAACAGGTTTGGTTACTGAAAAACAGTGAAAAGTTTTTTAAAAGGTGTGAGGGTCAAATTTAGAGTTCATAGGAAAAAGGGGGGAAATTTTTTCCAGTAAAAAATAGGCCTTAGACAAGGTTTTGGGGATGTCCCCCGTGGTTGTTTTAAAAAAATTTATAGATGGGGGGTTTTAAGAGAAGTAAATGCAGGGTCTTTTACAAGAGGCGTGGAGTTAAAAGATTTAAAAAAAACACCATAAATGGGATTTGTCCAGTTGCTCTTTGGGTGTTACACTGGCTCTTGGGGAATTCCCGAAGAGAAGTTGCAAGGGTTGGTGGGTGAATTTTTGGTTTTGGGGTGTGCCCAAAAAAAGAAAAAATTTTAAAAATGAAAGTTTTTTGAGGAACAAAAAAAATTAGGGGATGAAAGATTTGGGTATTTTGAATGGGGGGAGAAAAAGTTTTGGGGGAATGAAAGTATTCAGATTTTTTTTGGGGAGTGGACGTGTCAGCGGATGGGTAAGAAGGGGTGAGGGGAATCATAGAATTGATGAAGGGAAAAGGGTGAGTGGGTTTCATTTTGGATCTGTGGAGACAAAGAACTTTGTCCTTTGGGGGCCCAAAAAGGGGGAATTTTAAGAAGTAAAAGTTTTTCCAAAAAACTCTTATATGGGTTGGGAAACAAGGGTGTGAATGTTTTCAGCGAGGGGAAGGTTTTAAGGGAGTTGGGGAAAGTATTTTCCCGAAGGGGGTTTTTGGGGGGTGTGAATATAAGGGAGGAATTCGTGTTTGGAAGGGTTTGGAGGAGGTTTTTGGGGTTACCAAAATTGGGTCCAGAGGGCTGGGAAGGGGTTTTTGAGGGTGGTTCGGGGCATGTAGGAAATGGAGGGGAAACAGAAAAGGAAATTCAAGAGTGTATCAAATCTGTAAATGGAAGGAAGGGGGGGGAAAGGGGTTTGGCCTAGGGGAAAGGGTTTTGGGGGGAGGGGGGGTAAAGGAGGTTTTGTGTGCGAGGGGGTTGGACTTCCAGCGGGGAGCGTGAGCGTGTTTGATAGGGGTGAAAGGAGACAAAAGGTTTTTTTAATTTCTTTGGGCGTGCTGTTTGGGGTGGTGAGCAAAGTAAAATTTTTTTAAGGGGTTTTTGGGAAAAAAGGCAGGCCGGGGCTTGAGTTCCCGGAGATGGGGGAAATACGTGCCTGCACCCCTGAAGTTTAAAAAAAATGTATATAAAAACCCCTTTCTGGGAAGACAGTGGAAAGGGTGAAAGATGGTGAAAGTTTTTTTTTTTTCCGGGCCCACCCGCCTTGGTTGGGGAAACGGCCCGTGGTTTAATAAATTTAAAAAATAAAAATATATTATATATATATATATTTTTATTTTATATATAATTTTATTTATTTTAAAAATATTATATAAATATATAATTTATACATTTTTTTTAATTTTTTTAGTGTTTCCCGAACAGTGGGGATTGGTCAATAACCAAAACCTGCACTAGCCAAGGGCCCCCGAAAACCCTGCTGCTTTGGCCCCGCCTCCCTGGGGGGCTAAACACCTGACCCCTTTTCCCCGAACCCCTCGATTCCCTTAAAAAGTAGGGAAACCAGCGGAAAAATGGATTTGGTACCCCCCTAGCCAAGGACCGTGGGTTTTGGGCGACTTTAGGCTTTTTATTTAGTCCCTGTTTTTGGGGTACTAGTTTAATGTGCGTTTTGATATTATTTGTTATGTTGGGGTTTATTTGGGTAAGGGCCCCCATGTGTTTTCCCCCCCACCATGAGGAAAGGGCCAAAAGCAGCAAAGGGTTCGAGTTCCCCTTTGGGTAATTTCCCTGTTGAAGATTTTAGACACTTTTGCAACTATGGGAATTTTTTATTCAGGGAAAATTTCGCCACACAAATGGCTTAAACAGTCCAATACAAAGCAGAAGGGGTTAAAAAAGAGGGGAATTTTGTTTGCATAAGGTCTCAATCTTTAACTTTTCGGTTTTCCAAAACCAAATTTATCACAACTGGGCAGACACTTTCAGAAACTGGGGGTCTTTTTTAAAAAGAAAATTTTTTTCCAAAACATTTCCAACCCTTTTGGGCGAAGACCTAAAATTCGACTAGTGGATTGGAAAAATTTGACCTCGGTCCCCCCTCCTCCTTCCCCCTCCGGGTAACTACAGTATATAAGGGCCCCCGCAAAGGCCTATTCGTACATTTACAAGATTTTATGGAAAACACTCAACTCCAGGCGAGGGAATGATTACCCCCAAAATTACCTCTCCTTACAACCCTTTTTCCCTTTTTTTGGAATGAAAGAAGCCAATGTGTGGCGAAACGCTTCCTGAATAAAGATTCCCATTGTTGGGATAAAAGGGCTCAATCTTTAACATTCGGGTTTTTCCAAAACCCTTCTCCCCTAGTGCGTGTTGTTATTGATCAATACTGCTCGTTCGAGGTTTAAAAATAATATTAAAATACTGTGTTGAACTAGTACAAACCCAAACCGGGAAATTTGAAAGGGAAAATTAAACCTAAGTCCCTCCACCCATGTGTGTCCTTGGGTTTTAAGGGTTACAACATCCAGTGCCCCTGGATGCACTAATCTTAAGTATGGGGTTTTGTGGGGGAAAGGGGGTTTATGTGTTTTTGGCCCCCCAGAGGCAGGCCAAAACAGCATGGGTTCGAGTCCTTTGGGTAGTGGCAGTGTTGTTATATATTTTAAATAAAAAATATATATATTTATATTATAAATATATATATAATATTATATAAATTTTTATTTAGTAGCAGCTGTAACTTTTGTCTTTTTAAAGTGGTTTTTTGGCTGGTTTGAAGTGTTAATGGGTGGTAAATAACAATAGTAACACCACAACAACCCTCAGTAGCAAAAGGGGTGGTTGTATTTGGGGGTGGTGGAGGTGGTAGTTGTATATTTTAAACAGTATTGAAAGTGCAAAAAAAAGAAAAAGGGCCTGGGTTTCTATCGTAGTTGCAAACCCGTAATTCAAAAAGCAATAGTAATTGTTAACGTTTTATGGGGGTTTTTAAAAACCTAAACAGCTAAAACAGGTCATAAAAACGGGCCCGTAACCTTTAAACCCCCAGGACTTGAAACTTTAAAACCTATCCTAGGGATTAAAGGGGAACCTTCCCCTCTATTTGGCATATCGCGATTTAATTTAAATTTTCACCTTTTGTTGTGTGTATGCTGCAGGGCCCAAATGGGAAAAATACCCGATAGGGGGGGAGCAGGACCCATGCAAAAAAAAATTGGACCGCTGGGGAATTTCCCAGGTAAAAGATGAAGAAAAAGAATTTCCCTTTACAGGGTTTCTGCAGTGGGTGATTTCATGCTTTCAGGTTAAAGGAATTTGCAGTTTTTATCTCTGTCAGTCTTTCGTTGTCTGTTTGCTGTCCCGTCTGCCTTTTCTGTTCGTTCTTCTCTTTCTCTCCTTTCCCCTCTCTTCCCCCTTCCTTTTTTCTTTTTCTGGCCCCTTTCTGTCTTCTTCCCCCTTTTCTTCTCTCTCTTCTTTCTCCCCCTCTCTTCTTTTTCCCCCCTCCCCCCTCTCCCCCTCTCCCCCTCCCCCTATTTTCTCCCCTCTCTCTCTCTCCCCTCTCTCTCTCTCTTCTCTTTTTGCCCCCCCGCCCCCTCTCCCCCCTTTTTCTCTCTTCCTCCCCTCCCCTTCCCCTCCCCTCCTTCCTCTCTTCTCTTTTCTCCCCTTTCTCTCTCCCCCTTTTCTATAGCTTATCTTCGTAATATCGAAACGTATTTTTTAATTCTTCTTTTTTCTTTTTAAACATCATTATCACCATCCCTTAAATTTTTATTATTTTTATAATTATTATAAATTTTTAATTTTTATTATTATTATTATTATTAAATTTTTATTATTATTATTTTTTATTATTATTATTATTATTTTTATTATTAAATTCTTTTAAATTTTTACATGCTTATTATTTTGCAATTTAAACTCTTTCTCCAATTTCTTCTTTTAAACCTGAGTTGTTATGTTGGGTTGAGTTTTAAATGTTAAATTTTTAAATTTAAGGTTTAAATTTAAAGGGTTTAAATTTTCAGCGTTTTTTCCTTCCTTCATTTAAATTACTTTTGTCTGGGTGTTCAGAATGAGCACAAACTTGCAGTTCATCTCTCTTTTATGAACATAAACTAATTTATACATCTTGTTATAAATCTAAGTGGTTTTGTTAGTTTTATTAAGGACGTTTGGGCACTGCTTCAGATTTCTGTTTAACATGATTCCCTAGTCTTGGTCACATGCTGCATGGTTAGGCTCTGTTTCTCTAGAACAATCGGCTGTGGCGTAATCAAATAATCTGTTTGGAAGTCAGGTGTTGTGGGTGCTGCTTGATTTAAGATTGTTGTAATACGTTGTGAGAAACGAGCTGATGGACTTCTGCTTGTCACAGCTGTTGAGGTCACCTATGTACCTGTCTTCCACTGACGTTGAGGTCACCCATGTACCTGTCTTCTCCTCCTCTTCCTTCTCTCCATCCCTCAGTGATCCCCCCACATTCAGTTTTCACCTCACCTTCACCTTCCTTCACTTGTCAAGTCAGTTACACATCTTCATCTAAAAATCTTCATATTCTTACATGTCCTATACCATGGAGACACAGAATATCATCCGAGAACAAACTTCTCTCACTGATGCAATTATCCCTGAGGTAAATTAAATCTGTGCCACCTTTCAGTATAATTCTCGTATGTGTTTTGCAGTCTGCTACTCAGCACAAAGATCTCACTGACTGTGTAGTCATTAACTTCGAATTTGGAGGAGAAGTCCCATAACACTTAATCTTCTCGAATACCATAATTCGAGTAGTGTGTTTATCAAACTCTTTCCCCGTATCCTTCCTCGCACCGTGTGTCGTGAACACAGCGTTGTGAAGAATTTTGTTGGTCAGTGATAGCGTGAATCTTCGTTTCAAGTAAAATTATCTTCCAGGGTTTCTTGCTTTTCACTCTACTTAAATATGGAATCTCTCCCTACAGTACCGTTTCATCTCTCAAAGCCAGTTCGTTCAAGATAGTGAATTTGTAACAGGTCACTTTTCATTAGCGGTTCGTCTTATGTTAGTGGTGGAGGGAGAAGGGGTATTCCTTATTTCTAAACACGTTAGTCATTTTATCTGCAGGAGATTCAAGTCTGATTACGATCGAGTAAAATTTTCTGAGCATACTCTCCATCATCAACTGCGTCAGTAGCCACCAATATCAGTGCATGCAGCTGCTGGGTCTTGCCGCGTCTACACTATTGGGCTAGCACAGCTGCGTCTGTGCTAGCCAACACTACTATCTATGACACCACACGCCAGTGCTTGCTTATGACAGCGCGCTAGCAAATGGAAAGTGATTTTCAACGACGAAAGTCAAAAACAGCATCAACAACATCGCAGACTGAAACCTCACTTTACAACCTAGGAAATGTTGGAACAAAGTGCCATAAACAGCAGCAGCAACAGTTGACAATGAGCCGCTTACACCGCATCTTTAATAATGCTCTCCATTTTTATTCCTCAACTGTCATTAAAGGGCGACGAACTGGAAAGGTCTGCAAAGAAGGATGACAAAGAAGAACGACAAAGAAGAATGACAAAGAAGGATGACAAAGGACGACGAAGAAGGATGCCAAAGAAGGATGACAAAGGACGACAAAGAAGGATGTCAAAGGAGGAGGATAAAGAAGGACGATAAAGAAAGACGACAAAGGACGACAAAGCTACCACTTCCAGCGAGAAATAAAGCCAACGAAGTAGTTGAATCTCTAAGTCAGCTGAAACTACGAGCTCTCATTCAACCTTCAAAGAAATAAAAATAATAATTCGATCAAACCAGCGGCACAATATGCAATGTGACTCTCCGCCACGACGTAGGAACTCGTCCCTGCAATAAATACATTCCTCAGAAAACGATTAAACAAGAGGCAAATATCGGATTCAATTAAACCATACAAAGGTTAACGTATAAAAGTAGAGTCGTCCCTCCCGGGGCTACCACTGGTGGGTGTGAGCACATTGATTTTCACAGAGATTTTGACAAGGGGTTGCAGGAACCCTGAGGCACTTCTGCCCAAGACAAAGGTATGAGTTAAACGCAAATATTTCCAGAATTCTGGTTGAGTTAAACGCTAATATTTCCAGAATTCTGGTTGATATAAACGTCAATATTTCTAGAAATTTGTATCATAACAACACACACACACACACACACACACACACACACATCACACAATAATATATATATAAATATATATATATATATATATATATATTACAATTATATATATAGTATAAATAGTATATATATTAAACTGATCTCTGGCTGAAGGAGACTCGAATCTACAACCTTAGAACAAGGTACGCAGTGCTGTACGCAGAATCACCTACTCGGACAAATACCTTGGAGTCCACTTGCGCTAGACTTTGATCCAAGGCAGCCAGCTTCAGGGAGAAGGCTTACAGTTTTTCATCTCATCCCCTGCATGCATCAGCCTTACTAGAGATTTTAACAATGCAAGGAATTCGCGAAGAGGCAGCGAAATATAAAAACTCTGATCTTGGCTGAAGGAGACTCGAACCTACGAACCATGGAACAAGGTACGCATTGCTTTACCAATCTACCCACACTGGACCAATAAGGCTGATGCATGCAGGGGATGAGATGAAAAGCTGTAAGCCTTCCCTGAAAGCTGGCTGCCTTGGATCAAAGTCTAGCGCAAGCTGGACTCCAAGGTATTGGTCCAGTGTGGTGAGTTGGTAAAGCACTGCGTACCTTGTTCTAAGGTTCGTAGTAGTTCCCTTTCGCAGAGATCAGTGTTTGTGTGTTTTTCGCCTGCTCTCGAGAAAATCCTTGTATATATAAATATATAAAAAAAAAAAATATAATATATATATATATATATAATATATATATTAATATATATATATATATATATATAAATAAGATCACAGTAAACAGGTGATTTCAGAATATGCAAAACAACCACTCTGAAAGAATAGAGAAATTCCAAGCGCTTTCGTGACTACTCACATTATTAAGGAACTATGAAAGTAAAGCATAGTGAGGTGTTGGCCAGACCCCTTATATACCTTCCTTGGATGCTTTACTTTCATAGTTCCTTGATAATGTGAGTAGTCACGAAAGCGCTTGGAATTTCTCTATTCTTTCAGAGTGGTTGTTTTGCATATAAATATATATATAAGGTTAAACACATGGGGAGGAAAGGGTAGTGGATAATTATTTAAAAAAGGTAGTGTTAGTAATGGAAATCGTAGCGGTCCTTAACAATCTTCTTCATGTTTTAGTTGCTCTGTGGTCGCTCTCACATTGCTCTTCCTCTTCGCCCTTAAAAAAATATTAATTCATGTTAAGCGCTGAACCCATGTGGGTCATTCAGTGCAGTCTTGATCCTCCGTCTACTGAACGCAACACAGACTCGTTTCCTGTTTGTACTCATCTAGTATCTTCCTCTCCGGTATTTCCGACTTTTCTGATGTCTTCTGCGTTTTCTACCGCCCACCACTTCACTGTTTTTCATATTTTCTTTATGTCCAATGATGATCCTTTCTTCTGTTGTCTTCACTCTCCCTTCTGCCTTGTCCCCTGAAAACTCCGCTGCTGATCTTGGGTCTCCTCTTCAAAACTCCACATAAGTCAAACAGAGGTACCTCTTTTATCTTCTTTCCTCCCCTCTGTTACTCGTTTCCTTTTGTTCTTCCTGTATATCCCCCGAGAAATATGTATTTTATTAGACGCACGAGCTTAGTTTCTCTTATTGCTATAATATCTGGTTTTGTTTTCACTATTCTCTCTTTCATCTCTAGGTTCATTAGTAATGTTGATGTGTTTCAGTGCCTGGGCAGCATGCTGATACTGTTATATAGATAGCATGCTGGCACTGTCACGTGGGTAGCATGCTGACACTGTCATGTGGGTAGCCTGCTGGCACTGTCAAACATATAGCATGCTGACACTGTCAAACATATAGCATGCTGACACTGTCATGTGGGTAGCCTGATGGCACTGTCAAACATATAGCATGCTGACACTGTCACGTGGGTAGCATGCTGACACTGTCACATGGATAGCATGCTGACACTGTCACGTGGGTAGCATGTTGACACTCTCATACGTATAGCATGCTGACACTGTCACGTGAAATTCAATGCAGCACACTGACACTATCATGGAGTCAGCACAGCCCAGTGACACCATCTTTCAAAGTCAGCACAGCATGCTGACACTACTAATGTATTTCCTGCCTTGCAATTCAGTTCTCAACGTGTATCCCTTAATCTCTCTCTCTCTCTCCTCCATCCCTCTCCTTCTCCCCTCTTTCTCTGTCTCTCTCTCTTTCTGTCTGTCTGTCTATGTCCCTCTCTCTGTCTCTCTCTCTCTGTCTCTCTCTCTGTCTCTCTCTGTCTCTATCTCTGTCTCTGTCTTTGTCTTTGTCTTTCTGTCTCTGTTCTGTCTGTCTCTGTCGTCTGTTTTCTCTCTCTCTCTCTCTCTCTCTCTCTCTCTCTCTCTCTCTCTCTCTCTCTCTCTCTTCTCTCTCTCTCTCTCTCTCTCTCTCTCTCTCTCTCTCTCTCTCTCTCTCTCTCTCTCTCTCTCTCTCTCTCTCTCTCTCTCTCTCTCTCTCTCTCTCTCTCTCTCTTTTCTCTCTCCTCCCTCCCTCTCCTTCCCCCTCTCTCCCTCTTCCCCCTCTCTCCCTCTCTCAGGTCTCTCTCTTTTTTTTTTACACAGGGTTTGACAAGGTTAGGGATCCCTAGCTTTATTGACAAGCTATTTACAGGTTAAGGATTCCTAACTTTATTGGCAAGCTAAGAACTGTTACCTACATCAGCTCATTTGAAAGCATTTTTATTGTTATGAGACATACAAGTAGGAAACAGGATGAAGTTGGAGCCATCTGAGGGCCATCATTTTCATTTGATCAACTGACTTTATCTCGTTGACATCATTATGCTGTACGAATGTCTTCCATATTCGAGTCATCCTGGATATATATGATCTCAGATGGAGTG
>NC_069403.1:50289762-50314762 GCF_026875155.1 Cherax quadricarinatus
GGCCAATTAGCAAGAACTCATTTAAAATTAAGTCCATTCTAAAATTTTCTCTTATACGTTTAAACTTAGATTTTTTTTCATTTATGTTAATGTAAAAAATAATAATTTTGTTCCAAAAGAACCTTAGAAAACTTACCTAACCTTATTATGACAAGCGCAATTTAATTTCGCCTAATCCAACTAATTACGTATATTTTACATTACAATAATTTAATAATAAACAAACACAATGAAACATTTTTTTTCGTTAGGTTCAGAATGATTTTTGCTAAATTATTGCATACACAAATTTTCGGTTGCCTTATTCGGCAAGAAGAGAGTTGCTATTTAAGCCAAAATCGCAAGTTTTACCTATTGGGCACGACACACACATATATTTATATAATGTCGTGCCTTATTAATAAGTCGAACTTCCGGAATCAGTTGAACCTTTTTTATAACTGAACTCTAAAAAAATATAAACATTAATAAATATTTTTTTATTGACAGTGAGGTAATTTTTTATATTTTGACCAAACCTAACTTAAAAACCTCACCTAACCTACACTAACCTAACGTAATATTATTTAAAATCATTAAGAAATATATTTTTTCGTTACGTTTAGTTTTATTTTCGCAGTAAACCAGACTGATTTTACAGCCATCACTTGTGTTATATGTCTGAACGAACCACATCATCAACTGCGACTCCTAATGTCTACATCCCAATAATGAGATAGCATTATTGCTATCATGGGTGAGTGTTAAGCCCTTAGGGATCACACAGCGCCTGTGGATCAGGGGAAAAGGTATTCAGGGAATTGGAGCAGATATCCAATTCCCTAGATCAAGAGCCCCTCACCAGCGTCAAGGAACCTCCCTTGAGGGGTGATGAGGGAGCAGGATGAAGGGGAAATGTCATTATCCTTTCTCTAAGTCTTCTGAATAGCGACTCCACCTCGAAGCAGCCAGCAGTGTTGACCTTGCCAGCCCGCCAGTCCATTAACCACACTACCGAGTGCCGTAAGGTGCTGGTGTTATGTGGGGGAAGGTTTCCCTTAATAATGTTATAAAGAAACTCGGTACAAAACAAGCCTTTATTACAGCAGTTTATCGCTTCGGGTACGCCGTTAGTGGCGAAGACTAAGTCACAGTTCTGTGTCCACAACGATTCGCTAGTAACTCATATTGTCCAGGGGAAACTCCAGATAAATTTTCGGTCCCTCCTGAACCGTCATCAAGTCTCAATAAAGCTCAGCGATGGGGCGAAATGTCGTTCCCAAGTTTACTTTCCAAAGTGTGGAAATTGGTTGGTTCCTCTGTATTGTTTGACCATTGTGAAAACAGTTGGACATAACAAAATGTTGTTTGGTATGGCCAGCAGACTAATTGCTGTGTGTTCCTCTCATTATCTTCTTGTTATTTCACCACAGAACTTCGAAGAGGTCACAGGAATTTTAAATGACCTTGGTGTTGATAGAGGAAATATAAATAAGCATGGCATGGTCATGAAGGCAGGAAAAAAAACATGCAGTAGAAGTGTAGGCACAAGCAGGTAGGACTGGACACAGAGGCAGAGGACATGCAGGTACGAGAGGACACATAGTGACCTCATCTTTGAATCAAGTAAGGCACGTAAGGTGGTCATACAAGCAGGAAGGCAGCAACAACGGGAGACAGAGACGCTAGCTGGTGCTGAATTCCGCTGTTTATTATGCAGTCAGACGCTATACGAACCCAGACGAGCTCGGAGCTACACGAACCCGGGAGAGGCTCGGAGTTATACGAAACTGGACGACGCTCGGAGCCATACGAACCCGGGAAAGGCTCGGAGCTACACGAACCTGGGCGAGGCTCCGAGATCATGTAGCTGTGCACAATAAGTGCAAAGATAGGGAGGACTTCGTCCGTGTATGGCGCCGGAGCGTCGAGTTCCGTCACATGTAAATGAGTTTCCGATAATTGAGTGAGGAGGGATAGTCGTGCATCACCTCCTGTTATAGGTAATTGTAATGTCGGGTTGCTGCGACTGTGCTCGCTAAACTAACACGTATGTACACACACACACACACACACACACACACACACACACACACACACACACACACACACACACACACACACACACACACACACACGCATACACACACACACACACACACACACACACACACACACACACACACACACACACACACACACACACACACACACACACACACACACACACATAACGTCAAATTTTATGACTTTTCAAGAAAGATGAACATTACATTGTCTCTAACTGCAGCGATGCCTCTCACACACAAGGTGTTACACGATTACACAAGGTGTCATCTTGTAACACCTTGTAAGGTGTGAATGTTACAAAATCAAACAACGATGTCTCCCACTCCCACAAGGTGTTACAAGATAACACAAGGTGTTACAAGATAACACAAGGTGTTACAAGATCACACATTTTTTTCTTCAGCAGTGGGCACCACACTACCACTGTATATACCACTTTTGTCATAATATATCTTTTAAACATACTTTTTTTTTTTAGCATTTCCCCATCCATATATAACGATCCAATTTTATAATTCAACAGCGCAACATATAAATTTTTCCCCAATTTTGTTTATGTGATGTTCCGGAGATAAATTTCGTTAATAACACTATATAACCAAGAAAAATGTACGAATTAACGATCATGATTCTTACAGTGTTTAACGGGTGTTTATTATGTTTGTCGTTTTTTGTCGTTATTTTTGTATTTTGAGAGTAACTACAATAGATCAGACGGACTACATGCACCTTAGGTTTCTGCATTGTCTTTAGACACGTTCACCTAGTTTTTTATTTCTTCTGGTAAGTTATTTCTATGAATTAGAACACGTTATTTTAGCTAGTACAGATCCTTGTGGTACCCCACTTCTGGCGCCTCCCCACCAGCACATTTTTCTTCTAATAACCGTACGTATTATCCTCACAAACACGAAATCTTTCGTCCATTTTGGGTAATTTGCCTCTCTCTCTCTCTCTCTCCTCTCTCTCTCTCTCCTCTCCTCTCTCTCCTCTCTCATCTCTCTCTCTCTCTCTCTCTATCTTTTTTTTTTTTTTTTTTTTTTTTTTTACACAGGGTTTGACAAGGTTAAGGATCCCTAGCTTAATTGACAAGCTATTTACAGGTTAAAGATTCCTAACTTTATTGGCAACCTAAGAGCTGTTACCTACATCAGCTCATTTGAAAGCATTTTTATTGTTATGAGACATACAAGTAGGGAACAGATGAAGTTGGAGCCATCTGTGGGCCAGCATTTTCATTTGATCAACTGACTTTATCTCGTTGACATCATTATGCTGTACGAATGTGTTCCATACTCGAGTCATCCTGGGTATGTATGATCTCAGATGGAGTGATGTTCTGGAGAAGGGTACAGCCAGAGTGAAGTTGCTGCTTTCTGCCCGTCTTGTGGCATAAAAGCTTGTTTCATGCTGTCCTCGAAGTGGATCCAAGTGTGGTATTTTGACAATATTGGCCTTGTACATAACAGTAAGGCCACCCACATCCCTCCTATGTTGAAGGCTCTGTTGAAATGACAGATCTATCCAAGATGGGTCCAGGCGAGAGATGAGACGTCTTGCTCTGATCTCTACTCTGTCAAGCAGTCGCAGATGAGAGGGGGGAGCGGCAGGCAAACCAAGAAAGTGGAGCATAATCAAGGTGTGAGCGTACTTGTGCCTCGTACAGGATCTTGCAACCCCTACTGTCAAGCAGATGCGAGATACGGTGAAGTGCTGTAAGCTTCCTGGCTGCCTTGTTTGCAAGATTTACAACATGGTTCTTCATGGTTAGTTTGGAGTCAAATTTCACCCCAAGGATATCAACTTCTTCTCCAGGCGCCAACACCCTCCCATTCATCCTTACTACTGCACCAGCATTACTATCATGGTGCCTAGAGACGATCATCATTTGCGTTTTCTCAGGTGCAAATGTTACCTGCCATCTATTTCCCCAAGCTGATATAGCTCTCAGCTGGTGATTGATGTAGCTTAGAGCAGCTGGCATTTCTTCTCTTGGATAAGTGAATGTCAGTGTACAGTCGTCTGCATATGCATGTGATTCTGGGATGAGATTAAGAAGGTCGTTGAAGTAGACATTCCATAACAATGGACCCACCACGCTTCCTTGTGGAACATTTGCCCCAATAGGATGTCTTGCTGATTCCGTTCCAGTGAGAACTACACTTAGAGATCTACCATGAAGGTAATCACTGAGGAGACAGCGTAGAGCTGCAATTCCCAGTGCTTGAAGTTTTGCTAAGAGGCCCTGGTGCCACACCCGGTCGAAAGCGCCAGCAATGTCCAGTGCTACCACACAGCTGACTTTGGATTCATCCAGTGACTGGTGCCACTTAGTGGAGAGGTTTAATAACAGATCAGCAGCAGAGTAACCTTTCCTGAAGCCATATTGACGATCACAAAGTAGTGAGTGGTAGTCAAAAAACTGTCATTTGTCTTGAGATTATTGTCTCAAGGATCTTACCAGTGATTGACAGGAGTGACACTGGTCTGTAGTTGCTGATTTCTGCTCTGCTCTTCTTTTTGTGAACAGGGACTACATTTGCCTCTTTCCATAGAGAGGGCCATTTACACTGTACGGGCCCAGTGCGAAAGTGGAGTTAGGGGTCTGCAGCGGGCCCCTGCACATCTGGGCCCAATTTTTGGGCCCCTTTTGTTTTGGGGCCCACAGCCTTTCCGGGGGTTAAAAGGCGTTTTAAAGGAAAAGTGCACCTCCCCCCTCCCTTTAATTGTCCCCACTGACATTTTTGGGACACAGTTCTTCCCAGCTACCCAAAGGGGGGTTTTCCCTTGTTTGGTTTCAGAATTTTGCTTTTTGGGTACAAATTTTTTCAGCAAAGAGGACCGCCTTTCTTGACAAACTAGAAGAGGGGTCCCATCCTGTCATTTGGGTGGAAAAATTCATCGGGCAGAAACCTTGCCTGCCCTTTTGGACCGGGGGACCACCGGGTTTTGGAGCCTACCCTACCTGATGTTTAGCTTTTTCTTTTAGGTCCACCTCCCATTTTGCAATGGCCCCCCTTTGGGGGAACATCCCCCAAATAAGCCTTCGGGGGCTTCCCGTTTTTAAATTTTTCCTGAATGGGTTTGGTGGGATGTCTCTTATACCTTGGGCCATGCTTTGTACTTTGGGCAGTAGCAGCCCTCTACAACAAAAGCCAAACCAAGGCTAAAATCTGAAAGGCTTCGTCACATATTGCCGGTGAGGAAATGTTTTATTTTTAGATTAAGGATGTTTTTCAGTGAAGGCTTTCACTTGGTTGTAAACCATCCCCTTGGGGAAAAGCTTTTCCCAAGGGTTTTTGGCCCGACTCAGAGAAAAGGGGCGGGGCCCAATTTAACCTTTTTTCCCATACCCCGGGTTTTGTGCGTGGGGGACTCCCTCCCCCTCGTTCGGGTTGGGGATCTTAAGTGCCCCGAAAAAACAAGCCTTGGGGGTCAAAACGAAATCCAACATAGCCGAGGGGTTGACAAGTGACTTTCTTTTTTTGCCAGATCACCCCACAACTGGGCCCAAGGGGGAGCCAGAAAAAGATTAGGGAAATCAACAAAGTTTCTCATGTCAAACACTGCAAGAAGGTAAACAAAGTCCCTCTGTATAAGGTCGGTTTGGGGTCCCCAAACAATTATAAAATGTCTCTCTCTCTCTCTCTCCCTTTTCCTCTCTCTCTCTTCTCTCTAATATATAAATATATATATATATTATATATAAATATAATATAATTTTAATATATATATATATATAATATTAAATATTTAATATATAAATATATATTACCCACATCGACCGCCCTCCTCCCAAAGGGCAGGGTACCCAAAAGGGGGCAAACTTTATCATTCCCCTCCACTTTTCCCTTGCCCAAAGGCATGTTTTTCACACAGTTAAAAACCCCTGCAACTTTAAACAAAACCTGTTTTCAGAGGCAGACACTGTATTTCCCCCTCCCCAGGATTTTAAAGTCCGGCCTCCCCGGTTTCCCTAAACCCCCCTTCAAAAAGGGGTACTTTGCCACAGGGCCAACACACGTCAATTTTAAAAAAACCATTTGCCCTCCATTCACCCCTTTTCAAAAACCCCCAAAACGCATGCCTGCGGAAGTCCAAGCCCCTCGCAAACAAAACCCCCTTTTAACCCCCTCTCCCCAAAACCTTTTCCTAGGCCGCCCCCCCTACCCCCCCTTTTCCTTCCACTACAGACGATACACCTTGAAGTCATTCTTTTTCCTCCATTCTCTCACATGTCCGAACCACCTCAAAAACCCCTTCCCCCAGCCCCCCGGCCCAACGTTTTGGTAATCCCGCACCTCCCCAAATTTTCCAAAAAACTACGAATTCTCGCATTATATTCACACCACCTTTGGGCCCTCAGACATGCCCATCTCCACTGCCTCCGGGCCTTCTCCTCGCTGAAACCCTTAAATCACCCACGCTTCACCCCCATATAAACTTTGGGTAAAACTAAAATCTCATACTTTTTCCCCTCTTTGCCCCCAAAGGCCCAAAGTTTTTTTGTCTCCACAGACTCCAAGGGGCACCACTCACCTTTTCCCTCATCAATTCTATAAATTCCCCCTCATCTTTCATAACCCTCCGCTGACACCCCCACCCCCCAAATATCTAATACATTAAACCCCCCAACCCCTCTCCCTCCAATCGATTTCAATTTTTCATCACCTAACCCTTTTTTTTTATCCTCATAACCTTACCTTTCCTTTTTTTATTCACCTTTAATTTTTTTTCTTTTGCACACCCTACCCAAATTTCCCATCCCCCAATTTTCTGCAGCTTCTTTTCCAAAAATCTCCCAAGAGAAACAGTGTCACCCAAAAAGAGCAGCTGTGACAACCCCACTTTGGGGGAAAATTCTTTATTTTTAAAACTCCACGCCCTTGCCAAGACCCTCGCATTTACTTCTCTTACAACCCCCCCCTATAAATATATTAAACAACCACGGTGACACCCAACTTTCCTTGTCTAAGGCCTACTTTTACGGGGAAAAAAATTTCCCCCTTTTTCCTACATACACAAACTTGAGCCCCACTATCCTCGTAAAAACCCCCTTTACTGCTTTCTTTCCCAAACCTCCTAAAACCATAACTTGCAAAAACTGCCACATTGCCCCCCTATCCCCCCCTGTCAAAAACCCTTTTTCCCAAAAACCATAAATCCCCACAAAGACCTCTTTACCCCTTAAATCTAAATACTTTTTCACTTATTTTGTTTCACCTGAAAACCCCCTTTGGCCACCCCCCACCCCCAAAACCCTTCCTAAACCCCCTTGTTCATCGCAACCCCTTTTCTCCGTTTTAACTTTTAAATTCCCTTTCAATTAAAACAAAAAACCATACACTTTACCAGGTACCCTCAACAGACTTATCCCCCATAATTTTTGCACTCTTTTTTATCCCCTTTTTGGCCTTTATACAAAGGAACAACAGCTCTCTGCCAATCCCTAGGTCCCTTTTAACCCCCCTTCCCCATATTTTAAAATTAAATAATTGCCCCAAACCCACCCCAAAAAACTAAACCCCCACCTTTTTTTTAGCATTTTTTTATTTTTATCCCACCCAATCCCGGCTCCCTTTAAACCCCCCCTTTTCATTTTCCTATTTTGCCTAAACGAACTTTCCCCCACACCCCAAAACCCTGGCTCTTCCTCACTCCTACAAGATGTTATTCCTCTCCTTTGCCCAATACACGAAATCCAGCTTCCCTATCTTCATCAACTTTTAAAAACAATTCCTCAAAATTTTTCCCTCCATCTTCCCAAAACCTCTAACTCTCCATTTAATAACTCTCCCCCCCTCCTATTTTTAACTGACAAATCCATTTGTTCTCTGGGCTTTCTTAACTTGTTAATTTTTCCATTTACCCAAAAAACTTTTTCTTATTTTTTCAACAAAATTTTTTTGATAACATCTCCCCCCACTCTCTCTTTTTGTTTCTCTTTTTTAAAATTCTTAAACCACTCTTTTAAACCCTTTCTTTTTTTCCCTCCAAAACCCCCTTCCCTTTTTGCATCATTTCTATTTGGGTAAAAAACTTCTCATATGCAAAACTTTTTCTCCCTTACTACTCTTTTTAAACCACCCATCATTCCCCCAATCGCTCCCTTCCCCCCCCCTGCCCCACTTTCCGGTAACCACAAACTTCTGCTGAACACTCAACACTACATTTTTAAACCCCCCCAACCTCTTCAAACCCCATTGCCTTTTCCCCCAATTAGCCCATAAAATCCTCCCAAAACTGTTTATAATCTTTAAACTAACTGCCCCCCTCTTTTAGTTTAAAAAAACCTTTCACCTCCCCTTTTTCCCTGAGCTTCTATTCTCCTTGTATCCCATCTACCTTTTACCTCAGTGTAGCAACAACTAGAAATTTAAAATCTGATAAAATCTGGGGCCCCTCAAAAAACATGTACATCCTAAATTTCCCTACCAACAGCCCCTTTTTACCCAAACCAAACAAAATTCCAACAAACTACGTCATTTCGCCCTAAAATCATACCCGTGTTACTTATTTATCCTTTTTTTTTTCCTTTAAAAATTTATGTTTTAACCATAACAAAAACCCCTTTCTATACAAATTTTCCAATAAAAGGGGTTTCCCCATTATAAATTTACACCTAGCCCCCAAACAAACCTACCCCCACCCCTCTAAAATTTTCCTCCACTTTACTTTCAGGTCCCCTACCACAATTCCTCTCTCACTTGGGTTTCAAAACCCTCCTATACATTCACTTAACATCCCCCAAAAAAAACCCTCTCTCTCTCCTCTGCTTTTCCTCTCTTTTTCCCAGGTGCATAAAACGCTTTTTATGACCCATTTCCCTCACTTTCCAAACCCTTTTTACTTTAATCCACAAAATTTTCCTTAAATTTTAAAAACATTTTCACCTTTTTTTTTCCCCTTTCCCAAAAAACTGATCTTTTTAACTTTAAATGCCCCCTTTTCCCTTTGCTCAAACCCTCTCAATACTCCAGATTTAATCCCTTTTATTTCCCCCCCACTAAACTCCCCCTACCCCCTTCACTTTGTTTCGCTTAGACCCAAAGGAAAACCAACTTTTTTTCCATTCATAACCAGAAAACCCTCTGTTTCTTGTCATCTGCCATTTACATCCACCCCAAAATTTTTAACCCTCCCTTTTTATAAATTTTTTTCCTTCTTCTTTTTTTTTAGTAAATTAAACAGGAAAAGGGGTTACTAGCCCTTTGGGCCCCCGGGCCCTTTTAGTCGCCCTCAAACGCCCGCATTGCTTAGGGGAAGGAAAGATATTTTTCCCCATTTTTCCCCTTTGGACAATGGGAAGAAAAAAAAAAAGAAAAAGGGAGCAATTTAAAAAAAGGGGAAAAAAAACCTAATGTTGTATATATTAATGCATGTGCGTTTCTGTGAAGTGTACCAAAGTGAAAGTAGGAGTAGCAAGATACCCCCTGTTATCTAGCGTTTTATGAGACAGAAAAAAAAAACCACAATCCTAACCATCATGCAAAACAGTTACAGGTTTTTTTTTTCCCGGGGGATATATAAAATATATATATTTTAATATAAAAAAATATTTTTAAATATATATAAAAAAATATAATATAAAAATTTTAATAATATATATATAAAAATATATTTAATATAAAATTCGGGCCGAATAGGCGAATTTTGGGATTTTGGCTTAAATACAACGCCATTTTGGGCCATAAAACAAGCAAAATTTTTTTAAGCAAAAAAATTTCCCCCAAAAATAAATTCGAACCTAACGAAAAAAATAATTCACTGGGTTTGTTTTATAATAAATTTAATTGTAAACAAATCTAAAATTTTTTTGTTGGGTTGGGCTAAAAAAAAAATTTTTTTGTAATAATAAGGGTTTTGGGTAAGGTTTTCTAAGTTTTCTTTTGGAGCAAAAATAAAAAAAAATACAAATTTAAAATAATGAAAAAATATATCTTTAAACGTAAAAAGAGAAAATTTTTAGAAAGGACGTAATTTTAAATGAGTTTTGCTAATTAACCCGTTTTTAAAATATTCGGGACGACATAAAAAATATATTTTAAAATATAATATATAAATATAAAATATATAAATATATTTATAAAAATAATTTTAAATATATATATATAAATTAATATATATAAAATTAAAATATGAAAGGGGGCCACCTGGGGTAAATTGTGGACCCCTAGCCTCGGAGAAGTGGGTAAAAAGGCCCTTTAAGGAAAAAATTTGGGTTTCTTCCTGAAGGCCCAAATTTTAATATTCCAAAATTTCCCCCCCCACCCCACTTTTAAAAATATTTTTTTTTAAACCCAAAAAGGAATATTTTATTACCTAATATGGCACAGAAAGATTTTTAAAAGATCCAGTTTGAAAAAACGGTGGCCCCAAATTAAAAAGGTAATGTTGTTACGTTGTATCAAAACCCCTTTAAGGCGAAAAAACCCCATCCAGCTCCTCAGAGCTGGGGCTGTGCCCAAAAAAGCGCAAAGCATTAAACCCCCTTTGGGAAAAGCCGCACTGAGCCCCCAGGGAAAAGAAAACTAGCCCCGCCCTGGGATCCCAGTTTTCCCGATGAGTCCCTTTTCCCCCCGCTATTTAAGGGAAAATTTGATGCACTCTTTTTTTCCCCCTGACCAAGGGGCCGAGCCATTTGGAAAAAACATATTAAAGGGTGGGCCCAAATTCTTTCCCTATTTTTTTCCCAGAATTTGGGCTTTCCCCAAAAACTGGACGCTGCCCCTCCTTCCCCCCCGGTGTTTTGGAGATAGGGAAAAAAACCAAAGGGAAAAATGCACGTATATCCCCCCCCAACCACCTCTTCCCATCTGTCCGGGTTGAAGGGGGGAAACCAAACCCCCGGACCTTCTTGGGTGCCCTCAGATCTGCATAGTTGGGGTGGCCCCTTACTGCTGGGCACCCCGCTTTTTTGAGGCCCTCTTGAAATGTTATTAACCTCCTCATGCTTGCAAACTTTCCCCGGAAATTTTCTCACCCCCGGAACCCTGGTAACCCCCAATCGGTCTGCTGCTTCACTCCACAAAACCAACCGTTTTTCGGCGAGAATAGGGGCGGCAAGTCCAAGGGCAACACCGATGGGGGATGGTCTGTGGGCAGGCGTGGCCAAATGGAGTTTTTAACCCCCAACAGAAAGCCCCCAGCAAAAGGGGGTCTCCCGCCCGCCGCGGGGTCAATCCTTCCCAACCCACCGAAGCATTCGTTTAGGGTATATTTTCCACTATTGGAAAAAATTTTCCCGTGCGATTTTTTGTGTTGTTGGGGGGAGCAAAGGCTGGTTTCCCGAGCCCCGGGTTTAAATATAAAATAAATAAATATATAAATAATATAAAAATATAATAAAAATAAAATTTTAAATAAAAATATATATTTTAATATAAAAAAAAAAATATATATATGTCGGGGCCAAATAGGCAGAACTTGCGATTGGCTTAAATACAAAAAGCTCCCCTTCCCTATAGGGCAAGGGGAAATTTGTGTATGCCAAAAATTTTTGCCCAAAAATCATTCTGAAACTAACGAAAAAAAATATAATTTTGTTTTATTTTTTTTATTATTAAATTATTGTAAACTTTATTTAAAAAATTTTTTTGTTGGGGAAACTAAAAAAAATTGTTTTTTGTTTTAAAAACTTTTGAAAGCTTTTTAAGGTTCTTTTCCCCGGAGTTTAACCCCCGGAGAGATTCCGGGGGGCAACGGGCCCCCCCGGGGCCCCTTTTGTGAAACCCGGCCTTTCCCGGGGGGATCAGAGCCAAACAACCCCGGTTGTTTTCGCTGGGGCACCCCAAACCAACGTACGAGCCCCCAAAACCCTGCCCGATCCGGGAAAGACTTTAAAGGGGTTGCCCGTGCCAGCTTTAAGACGGCCCCGGGGGCCCCGTTGGTAATCCCCCTTTTGTGTTTCTGGGAGGGAGTTGAAAAAGTCTCGGGGCCCCCGACACTTAAATTTTATGGTCCCCTTAACGTGCTAGTGAAAACCCCTCTTTTCATTGGGGGGATGGGCATCGTCTTTCCAAATCTTTTGCTTTCGTTTTAATTTAAAAGTGATTTTCGGGGCAATTTAAAGGGACAAACCCCCCTAGGATTTTTCCCGGGTAAATAATTTATGTAACTTTCCCCCCCCCGCTTCCCCGGGAAAAACAGGTTTAAAGGAAAAATCAAGGCTCCCCAAAAATTTTAGGTGGTTTTTTCTCCGATTATGCCGCCCCTGAAAGTTTTTTCCTTTTACATTTTTTAGGTCGGCCCAAATTTCCCCCTGCCTTGAAAAGGGGCTGTTAGGTGCAGCAATATTTCCAGCCAAAATAAACAATTTACCTGAAGAGTTTTCATCAGTTCTTGGGCCCCCCCTAGTTTTTTAAGGTTTTTCATATCCATCCTGTCCCTTTTTTTTAGCAAATGGGGATTGGGTACAATGTTATGGTCCTTTAAGTGAGATCCTCCGACAAAATCACTCCCAGGTCTTTGACGTAGGTGTTTTTGCTCTATTTTTTTTGGCCAAAATTTGTTTTTTTTCTCTGAAGAAGGGTTTTTAATTTCCTCGTGTTAAACCCTATCTGGGGGTAATTGAAATTTTCTCAACGTTTTAACTTCCCTAAAAGGGTTTTTGCAGCCCACTGAAAGATTTGGGTTTTATGTCCCCTGGGGGCTTTGCAGTGTCTGCAAAGAAAGGGCAAATGTCAAGCAGATTTCGGGGGGACATCTGCAAAGGAAGACACGGTCGGGGGTGGGCAACCTGTCTAGTCCCGGGAAAAGGGATGAGGAACAAATGGGAGCAGTACTGTGGGCCCTTTGGGAAAAGACTTTTCCCCCTTTCTTTCCCGGACTTTTCTTTTGTTTGACGACTACTCTCTGTTCTTTAGTTTAGGAAATTTTAGTCCATCGACCGACTTTTTCCCGTTATTCCTTTAGGGACGGGATTTTTTTGCGCTATTACGGGCCCTGGGGCACCTTGTCAAAAGGGTTTTGCAAAGTCTGTATATATTACATCGCAAAATTTTTTTTGTCTTCTAGTGCAATTTTGGGGCCCTTTTCCCTAGTGTCCAATAGTTGAGAAAAGACAGGAGCGACCCCGTTTCTAAAACCCAAGTTGCCCTGGGTTTTTTGTAACTGATGGGTTTCTAGATGGGGGGTGATCTTGCCCTTTTTAGGGCCCCTTTCCCAAAAAATTTTTTTTGATATGGGATGTTAGTGCTATTGGTCTGGGAGTTTTTTTGCTGTTGCTTTACAAAGCCCGGGCCCCCCCGGGGGAGGGGCAAATTTTGTTGTTTTTAGTAACTGTTTGGGAAAGGGGCCCCCCCCTGTCCATGCCCCCCCTCTCCAAGGTTTGGAAAAAGGGTCGTGATAGGGGCTTCTTGCAGTTCTTATGAACACAGAGTTCCAGAGTCTGGGCCCCGGGGGAGAGGCATGGGAAGTCATTTATCGCCTGTTCCCAAAGTCAAATTTGGGGCAGGATAACATTTGGATTTGGGTTGTTTTTTAAAACAAAAATTTTTTTGGGTCTCCCCCATAAAAAAAAAACATTTTGATCTTCGACTCTCAGTCGGTTTTTGCGGCTTTCTAAAAAAAGAGTTTATATTTGGCACTTGAGTAGCTCCAAAAATTTATTTCCTTGCTGTCATCGTGGGAAACCCCTCTTGTTTTAAGTAGGGGCCCCAAAACTGGACGTTGTTCTCGAATTTTTATTTGGCCTAGGAGAAGAAATACTTTGGTTTTTTTTCGATTTTTAATTTTTGGGGTTTTAATTTTTTCCCGCGATTTCCCGACCTCCCAAAGGATTTTTTTAGGGTTAAGTTTCGATGCTTTCTATTTTCCTGACCATTTTCCCCAAAGCATTTCAGAAATATTGACCTCTTTTAGCCGCCGTTAATTTTTTTCCGTCGCCTGTAAAGGGAAAAGCCTGTCTCTTTTTTTGTTTTTCATCTACTCCTCCTTTTTTTTTAAAAGGAAAAAAGCCTTGTGCAAACATCGAGTGCCACCGAGTTAAACTGTTCTAGGCATAAATTGGGGTCTGTGTTGCTTTTTAATCTTTCCCCGCTTTTATCGGTTTTGGGCTTGGTTTTTAAATTTTGGGCCCCCCTTTATGTTTTTTGTTATTGAAGTTAAAATTTTGGGAAGCCAAACGTGAATAAACTCAAATTTTGTCGGCTGGGGCTTTTCCCCGCATACATTACTGAACCACAATTAAAGTTGTGAAACTGAGTAATTGGGTTTTTGGGTAGGTGACATTTCTAAACAGATAAACAATTTTTATTTAAGATGAGGTCTATTTTAAATTTTCCAGTCCCCGAGGCCCCTATTTTTTGCTGGTTTTAAATTTAAAATTTTTTGGGGAAAAGATTTAAAAAAACTCGCGTGAGTGTGAGTTTTCCCCTCAAGCGCCTCCTGGGTTATTAATGCAACCAAAATTATTTGCTATATTCCTCCAAATTTAAAGGGGCCTTAAGTTGAAATCCCCCAGGAGCAAGAATTTTTTTGGGGTGCAAAAAAGCCCCGGGAAAGGTTTTCCAGACGGGTCAAATTTTTAAACCCGTTGTTTTCCCGGAATTTCTGGGATGTTGCATCTGGAGGCCTTTTTAGACAAACCCCAATGACTGGGTTTTTGGTTTTTCGCCTTTTCTGCTAAAACTTCCCAATTTCATATTTGAGGCAATTTTTTGAGTTCTGTGCAAACAAGTGACTCTGCAATGTACAGGGCCCAAACCCCCCCCCCCCCCCCCCCCCCTTTTTCCCCGTTCACCGTCACATCTTTTTATAGGGTTTTAACCTGGGATCCCAAATTTCCCTTTTCCAAGTGGGTCCTTTTTTTGGGGCTCAGGGAAAAACCCCGAACATTGCCTTTTTCCTCTCAACAGCCAGGAAGAAAATGGGATTTTGTTTTTTTGTTGCTGGCTTTTGACCCCCGTAATTGCAAAGAAAATGTTATCGGACCGGTTTGGGAAAAAAAGGTACGGGGGGGATTTTTTTTTCCGGGTTTGTATCTGTATCTGTTTTGGGTTTTTGGGGGGGGCCATCGACTGTGGTTCCACTCCAGGAATGACTGGATTTTGGGACGATTTTTGCCCCTTTTTTGCCAGTTTTTTTTCCTTCCTGGCACTAAAAAAAAAAAACCCTCCTCCCCCTTGAGTGGCTGTGGCTACCCAGGTTTTTTCCCATGGCCCTGGATGTTTTGTATCTTTTTTTCCCCTTTAAATGGTATGCCTGGCAATTTAAGTTATAGCACCCGTCCTTTTCCTGTACTGAAGAGGTACAAAATTTCCCCCGGGAAAAAGGGTTACGGGAAGGGGGTTTCATTTTTCCTGTTTCATATGGGGATGGCATTTTTTTAAAGGGGGGGGCAAGTTGCACTCCCATCCCGTTTTTTTCCCAAATTTTCCCGGGCCCGCAATACCGAGGCATATTTTGGGCACAAAGGGTTTGGGGTTTTCCCTTTGGGCCTTTTGGGGTTTTTTTTTGACTGTTTCCCTGTCGGTTTCTGTTTCCCCCGTCTTTCTTCAAACCTCCCTAGCACCAAAAAATGGGGCTCCCCCCCATTTTTTCTTGGTAAAATATCCTCACTAAATTGGGAAATGGGGTCCTCTTGTTTACTATTTTCCTGCGGTATTTTTTAGTTTGCAATATTGGTTTTTTTTCTTATCCTTTTACTAACTTGTTTTTCCCCTACTATTCCCCCTGGGCCCCCAAAGAGGGCATTTAAATATGTATTCCTTCTGCGTATAATTCCCGAATACCTGGGGCAAAATCTCCCACTTCAACCCTTACTGTCTCCCAGGGCAGCATCTCCAGCTTTCCCCAATTTCGCCTCCCAGGGCAGGGTCCTCCAGTTTACCCTTAAATGTCCCCCAGGAAAAAGCACCTCCAGCTTTTTAAACCCTTACTGTCTCCCAACAGCACCTCCATTTACCATTAAATGTCCCCCCCAGGAAAAGCACTATCAACCCCCCATTTAATGACTACCAGGGCATCATCCCAGCCTTACAGTTTCTGAAATTCATGGCCAGTATCCAAAAGGCCCGTAAACCCTTCAGCCCCGACCTTTTTTTTTGTTTTCCCCTCTTTTTTGTAAAAGCTTCCAGGTTTTCCAAGGGAAAACACTTTGATTTTTTGACCTCTTTTAAAAACCCTTTGGGGGTTTTTTGGGGTCCCCAGGGGTTTTTTTCAATTTTGGGGATACCCAAAAAAAACTTCCCTGTTTTAATACTGCCTTTTAGCTATTTTTTGGATAACGCATAAGGGGGGTGACACCAATTTTTCCCCAAAAAATTAAAAATTTTGCATTTGGGAAACCCCTTTTTTTTGACTGACCCACAGACTACACACAGCTTTATAATGATTTGAATGGTTGATTTACTGCAATTCTAATAGCAACCTCTTGAATATTCTATTAATAACCTGCTAGGTAGTGCACAACGAAACGTTTGAAAAACCAGTCCAGGGTTCGGACCAGTCAAGGGTTCGGACCAGTCAAGGGTTCGGACCAGTCTATCTGATCTGATCAGTGGGTCACTTATTTAAACCATACTGGTTCAGTGATTTGAGCTAACACATGAAGGATCTACTGGAAATTATCTCCCCGAGTAGTAATGTGATTTGATTGATACAAAAGTATAACTTGCGTGTTGAAGAGCCGGTGACTGCTGGCACTCCTACAATGACGAACGGTCGACCTCCACCCTTGTTTATCAATCGCTGTAATCTAGCTTCTCTATTTTTTTTTCCGTCTCCACCACAATAAAATGCTATATTATCACTATAGTTGACTGGTGCAATTTTGGAGGAAGGACGGCCTTTTTCTGTAGTAAAAATTGCTTCTCGTTGTTTTATATTGCGACCGCTGGTAACTACAGGTTATATGAAATTCACAGTATACGTCTGGTATTTCAAGAAAAAAGAAACTAATGAAAGTCACTCCACTCCACTAAGTACCATTATAATACTGGTTAGTTGCTACTACAACACTGTATTCTTCTCTTCACTGGTATCACTAGATTATATGCGAGTACACTAGCAGGCCAGGAAGATTATTAAAAACAGCTGACCTGTGGTAAGTTTCTGGCGACTTCTGGCACCTGCCTCTATAGGCTTATCACTTCATTTACAAATTCACCTGTTTTCAAATAACACTTTAGCCTTTATCATCAATATACTAGGGAGCAACTGTAGTATACACTATACACTATGTACAGTGTATACTACAAAATTATAAATTTTTACATCAATATTAATGAAAAAAAAACATATCTTTAAACGTATAGGAGAAAATTTTAGAAAAGACTTTATTTTAAATGAGTTCTTGCTAATTCACCAGTTTTACGTATTCGGCACGACATATGGAGTATGGAGGAGGTGAATGTATTCAGATATTTGGGAGTGGACGTGTCAGCGGATGGGTCTATGAAAGATGAGGTGAATCATAGAATTGATGAGGGGAAAAGAGTGAGTGGTGCACTTAGGAGTCTGTGGAGACAAAGAACTTTGTCCTTGGAGGCAAAGAGGGGAATGTATGAGAGTATAGTTTTACCAACGCTCTTATATGGGTGTGAAGCATGGGTGATGAATGTTGCAGCGAGGAGAAGGCTGGAGGCAGTGGAGATGTCATGTCTGAGGGCAATGTGTGGTGTGAATATAATGCAGAGAATTCGTAGTTTGGAAGTTAGGAGGAGGTGCGGGATTACCAAAACTGTTGTCCAGAGGCTGAGGAAGGGTTGTTGAGTTGTTCGGACATGTAGAGAGAATGGAGCGAAACAGAGTGACTTCAAGAATGTATCAGTCTGTAGTGGAAGGAAGGCGGGGTAGGGGTCGGCCTAGGAAAGGTTGGAGGGAGGGGGTACAGGAGGTTTTGTGTGCGAGGGGCTTGGACTTCCAGCAGGCATGCGTGAGCGTGTTTGATAGGAGTGAATGGGACAAATGGTTTTTAATACTTGACGTGCTGTTGGAGTGTGAGCAAAGTAACATTTATGAAGGGGTTCAGGAAACCGGCAGGCCGGACTTGAGTCCTGGAGATGGGAAGTACAGTGCCTGCACTCTGATGGGGGGGTGTTAATGTTGCAGTTTAAAAAACTGTAGTGTAAAGCACCCTTCTTGCAAGACAGTGATGGAGTGAATGATGGTGAAAGTTTTTCTTTTTCGTGGCCACCTGCCTTGGTGGGAATCGGCCAGTGTGATAATAAAATAAAATAAATAAATAAATATATATATAAATATATATATTATATATATAATATATATATAATATATATATATATATATATATATATATATATATATATATATATATATAAATATATATATATTATATATATATATATAATATATTATATATATAGTATATAATATATATATAAATATATATATATATATATATTATATATATATATATATATATTATAATATATATAATATATATAATCTATCGCAGTTTCCAAATTAGCTTCAAATGCGCGCGCGCGCGCGTGTGTGGTGTGTGTGTGTGTTGTGTGGTGTGTGTGAGTGTGTGTTGGGGTGTTTGGGTGTGCCTGTGTTAGTATACATACCCCAGCGCCACTAACAATGTTAACAATGTTTGCCCAGCAGATGTAATCTCAGCTGCTGACACTGCCAATTACCCGGGCAGTAAAAATTTGTTAGGTAGATACAACCCTGGCTACCACAGCCCATGACAACAAAGACCTGACAAATACCATCCAGGACTAAGAGGCTCTAATTAATATTATCCTGGTTTGTAAGAGCCGCCTTACTGCTTCTGTCTATGACTTGGAGGATATGATATCCGCTGTCCAGGGCTAGGCGAGCCTGACTGCTATTATCCAGCTAGGAGGATCTTGCCTCGACTATCAGAGCTACGAGGACTGAGCAAAGCATCCGCTCGTCTGATGCCCAGCTGATCAACTGAGCTCAGGCCGTGAATCCTATCATTTAAGTGCCAATTGGCCATTGGTAACTGAAGCTCTCCTGACCCCTCTTGCGCATGAACCTGAATCTCCGGTGCGTACCCCTCAAGGAAGGTTCCTTGATGTTGGTGAGGGGCTCTTGATTTAGGGAATTGGATCTGTGCTCCAGTTCCCCGAATTAAGCCTGAATGCCTTCCACATCCCCCCCCAGGCGCTGTATAATCCTCCGGGTTTAGCGCTTCCCCCTTGATTATAATAATAATAATAATCCGGTGCGTAATTGACCTGCAGGCAAGCAAGACCTGAACGTCAAGGCACAGAGTGTGTATTACACAGACGACGTTTGGTTTACAGTGACAGACGCTGCTTTCTTTTATGGACAATTAAAAGTGGATTGAATGTTTATTACAAAATGAATATTTATGTTTATTACTAATTTTGGCTGTGCTTCCTCTTGACTATGGATAAATTTAATGAGTTCAGTGGCTTGCATGAGAGTTTTGTTGATGGACGTGCTAAAGAAAAATTAAAATCCTTAAATTGCACTTTAGAGAGAAAGTGTGATCTTGGACGACTTGAATTTTGAAAGATACAAGTTTGGTGAGTTTAACCCCGCTTGTTTCACGAGTGACTTTGTTGCTTTACTCAACCAAAGGTTATCTTATAAGATTGTAAAAGTGTCAGAGTAGCCAGGCCCCCTTGATGCCAAAATTAAAAAAAAACTGCAGGTAAATGTGCTTGAGACGTTCTTCGCTGTGTGTGAATATTATTATTACTGCTATTACTAAGGGCAAACTTTAATTGTCATATTTAACTATTAATACAATAAAAATATGTTATATGCCTCTATGTATTTCTTTATTAGTGTCTTCATAATACCTCTATATGTAGTGACCATTGGGGATAGTGACCATTGGGGATAGTGACCATTGGGAATAGTGACCATTGGGGATAGTGACCATTGGGGATAGTGACCATTGGGGATAGTGAGCATTGGGGATAGTGACCATTGGGGATAGTGACCATGGGGATAGTGAGCATTGGGGATAGTGACCATTGGGGATAGTGACCATTGGGGATAGTGACCATTGGGGATAGTGACCATTGGGGATAGTGACCATTGGGGATAGTGACCATTGGGGATAGTGACCATTGGGGATAGTGACCATTGGGGATAGTGACCATTGGGGATAGTGACCATTGGGGATAGTGACCATTGGGGATAGTGACCATTGGGGATAGTGACCATTGGGGATAGTGACCATTGGGGATAGTGACCATTGGGGATAGTGACCATTGAGGATAGTGACCATTGGGGATAGTGACCATTGAGGATAGTGAGCATTGGGGATAGTGACCATTGGGGATAGTGACCATTGGGGATAGTGACCATTGAGGATAGTGACCATTGAGGATAGTGAGCATTGGGGATAGTGACCATTGGGGATAGTGACCATTGGGGATAGTGACCATTGAGGATAGTGAGCATTGGGGATAGTGAGCATTGGGGATAGTGACCATTGGGGATAGTGACCATTGGGGATAGTGACCATTGGGGATAGTGACCATTGGGGATAGTAAGCATTGGGGATAGTGAGCATTGGGGATAGTGACCATTGGGGATAGTGAGCATTGGGGATAGTGACCATTGGGGATAGTGAGCATTGGGGATAGTGAGCATTGGGGATAGTGAGCATTATGGATAGTGAGCATTGGGGATAGTGAGCATTGGGGATAGTGAGCATTGGGGATAGTGAGCATTGGGGATAGTGAGCATTGAGGATAGTGACCATTGGGGATAGTGAGCATTGGGGATAGTGAGCATTTGGGATAGTGACCATTGGGGATAGTGACTATTGGGGATAGTGACCATTGGGGATAGTGACCATTGGGGATAGTGAGCATTGGGGATAGTGAGCATTGGGGATAGTGACCATTGGGGATAGTGAGCATTGGGGATAGTGAGCATTGGGGATAGTGAGCATTGGGGATAGTGACCATTGGGGATAGTGACCATTGGGGATAGTGAGCATTGGGGATAGTGAGCATTGGGGATAGTGAGCATTGGGGATAGTGACCATTGGGGATAGTGACCATTGGGGATAGTGAGCATTGGGGATAGTGACCATTGGGGATAGTGACCATTGGGGATAGTGACCATTGGGGATAGTGACCATTGGGGATAGTGACCATTGGGGATAGTGACCATTGGGGATAGTGAGCATTGGGGATAGTGACCATTGGGGATAGTGAACATTGGGGATAGTGACCATTGGGGATAGTGACCATTGGGGATAGTGAGCATTGGGGATAGTGAGCATTGGGGATAGTGACCATGGGGATAGTGACCATTGGGGATAGTGACCATTGGGGATAGTGACCATTGGGGATAGTGACCATTGGGGATAGTGACCATTGGGGATAGTGACCATGGGGGATAGTGACCATGGGGGATAGTGACCATGGGGGATAGTGACCATGGGGGATAGTGACCATTGGGGATAGTGACCATTGGGGATAGTGAGCATTGGGGATAGTGACCATTGGGGATAGTGACCATTGGGGATAGTGACCATTGGGGATAGTGACCATTGGGGATAGTGACCATGGGGGATAGTGACCATGGGGGATAGTGACCATGGGGGATAGTGACCATGGGGGATAGTGACCATTGGAGATAGTGACCATTGGGGATAGTGACCATTGGGGATAGTGACCATTGGGGATAGTGACCATTGGGGATAGTGACCATTGGGGATAGTGACCATGGGGGATAGTGACCATTGGGATAGTGACCATGGGGGATAGTGACCATTGGAGATAGTGACCATTGGGGATAGTGAGCATTGGGGATAGTGACCATTGGGGATAGTGACCATGGGGGATAGTGACCATTGGGGATAGTGACCATGGGGGATAGTGACCATTGCGGATAGTGACCATTGGGGATAGTGACCATTGGGGATAGTGACCATTGGGGATAATGCCTCGCTTGGCAGATTCTCTTTCCTGATATTGTGGTAAGAAATTCAATGATGTCATATATTCAAGAACCGAATAAAGAACAGAAATACCGCAACTTTCGTATTCATATTCCTTATTCGTCTAAGATTCCCAAGAGGAAAATCCAATTCTGAATTCAGAAATGGAATACAGTTATGAGTAGACTGTGTATCATGTACATTTTAATTGCCGCAACATGATACTGGACGCAGCAAAATCCTTTCTCTGTTATTTGTGTGGTACGTTTTGAAACTGATATACAATGATGGGGTATCAAAGTCAATAGTGGCAGGAAACCTACATGTTGAGAAAGGAGAATAGTTGCTCTATATATTTAGATCTTTTCCTGGTTTCCTCACCAGCCGAGTGAAGATCAAAGGTAGCTCCAGATAGAGCTGGTCACACTCATAACAAGTTACGAAGGTAATGAACCAGATCTAGTCACAATCATGACAAGGTACAAAAGTAATGAGCTCCGGGTCGAGCTGGTCGCAATCATGACAGAAGCTCAGATCGAGATGTATACATTAACTAGTCTCTCGTGTGTCTGTCAGCATGATACACCTTTCCACATTACATTTAATTAATGATCCTCATGGTTTATCATACAAACATTAAATATCTCTTGTTTTTTAACTCTTCAAAGGGGTGGACGGGTAAGCCAGTGGAAGGCCTAGGTCAGACAACCTGAAGCTTGAGTTGCGGATCTTTATAAGACTTAGACCCGAGTCAGGAAACACTTATCCAGTTTTCTGACGAATTTTGCCTAACAAACCTGATACCATGGAATCGACTGCAGATTTTGCCAGATAAGCGTCTGTACCGTAGACTGGTTAATAGGATTTAAAGTATGTCGACTACGCTGGAGTCATTAAGGAACCTGTCCACCACTAGACAAAAATACTCTGATCGATAAAATAGAGATTTAAATAAACTCTTAGCATATATATTATATATATATATATATATATATATATATATATATATTATATATATATATATATATATATATATATATATATATATATATAGGGAGGTACCACCTCTAGAACTGTCCTGGGGACCCTCATCCTCAGAGAAAAGAATAAACTTGGTTCAGGGAATGCTCAAGGTTCTCCCTGAAGCTGTTTGAGAATTTTCTCCTACCATCTCCTATATTTAACATATATTTTATTTAAAGACAAAACACATTGACAAAACATTCACAAAGATACAATAGAAAGTAAAACAACATAGGTAACTTAGAGCTACATCACGAATACTTCGTCCAGCTCCCCTGCGGTGGGCCGCGTGCCCAGAATGCTGCAGGCATTTCCTCTCTGGATCGCAACACTTAGTCTCTGAAAGAGGAAACTGGTCGCCCTGTGGTCCTTGGTTTCTATGATGAGCTTTTCACCCAGCTCTTTGAGGAACTTTATAGCACACTTGCCCCATGCTCAAAGGGTCTCCGACCCTATTGGGATGAAGCAATAGCAAGGGGACGAAGGTCTTCATATTTGCGGATCTTCTGAGTCTCTCTGTGGCTGGCAGCTCCACCCTCTTCCACTACGGAGCATATATGGCAAGTAGGTGTCTGTCAATGTGGCGGTGCAGGTGTAGTCCCAGGCAATCTGCTTTCCATCCTTCCAAGGTAGCATAGTGGCTCCATCAGGACGATTTTGACTTCCGTCAGACCTCTGCACTTGGGGTTCCCGTTGAGCTGGGCAACGGGCTGTGGCGAGGCTTCTCTTTATGATGTTATTGACCTCCTCATGCCTGGCATACTTCCCTTCTGCTGTGTGACACACGAGACCATGAAGTCCGAATTGATCAGCTGTCGCCCTCGCCTCACCTATGTTCGGTGAGGACTGGGGCGGCTAGGCGAAGAGCAACACCAATCCGAATGGCCTGTGGGTCTAGTCGAGTGCCCAAGGAGGAATTGGGAACAGCTAACAGGAAATCTCCTGAGTGTGGTGCCTTCACTGCCAGGAGACGAGCTTTGTCCTTTCCTGAGGCGTTGGAGAGCATTGTGTTGGAGATTTTTTCCATGATCGGTTTGTCCCAGTGGGACTGTTTGTGTTCTTTGGGAGGAGCTGGTCTACTGGAGGAATCTGTAAGGGTGTCCCACCGAATCGCTGCTTCAGTAAACCTGGGGTCTTGAGCTCCTACCACGTCTCTCAAGCGTTCGGGAACAATCTTCTTGACTAATGCACTGGAAGCCAAACATGAAGACACACACACACCGAGAGACATACTCCTCTCGGAGTATATATAATGCTTACCGTTGGTCAGTTCTCTTACAGTGGTGAAAGGCGCTCTTCAAACTGAAAAAGAGACGAGTCTTAGTTAAAACCTGGGTAGCGCTGTTTGTCCTATATTGGTTTAGCGCTTGTATTTTTATAATAGTAGTAGTAGTAGTAGTAGTAGTAGTAGTAGTAGTAGTAGTAGTAGTAGTAGTAGTAGTATTAGTAGTAGTAGTAGTAGTAGTAGTAGTAGTAAAAAAAAATAATAATGATAATAATATGAGCATGTTAGATGGAAGTGGAGACGAGGGGTGGGAGGAGTGTTGATGGCTTGACGTGCTGTTGGATTGAGAACACTTTTACATTAATGGAAAGATTTAGAGAAAGTAGATAGCCGGACTCGAGTCCTGGAAATGTGTATATAGAGCTACCTATCAACAACCCCCGTGGTTGTTTTGCATATGTCGTGCCGAATAGGTAAAACTGATCAATTGGCAAAAATTCATTTAAAATTAAGTACTTCCTAAAATTTCTTCTTATACGTTTAATGACATATTTTTTTCAGTTATATTAACGTAAAAAATAAAATTGTATCAGAAGAACCTTACGTAACTTATCTAACCTTTTTATAACAAACGCAATTTAATTTAGCCTAACCCAACTAAATATTTTTTACATAAGTTTACAGTAATTTGATAATAAACAAGCAATGAAATATATATTTTTCATTAGGTTCAGAATGATTTTTGCCAAATTTTTGCATATACAATTTTTCGCTTGCCTTATTCGGCAAGTTTTACATATATATATGTATATATATATATAATATATATA
>NC_069403.1:50319762-50321945 GCF_026875155.1 Cherax quadricarinatus
TATATTTAGTTGGGTTTAGGCTAAAAAAAATTTTTTCTTTTTAAAATAAAGTTGGGTAAGTTTTCTAATTTTCCTTTGGGCAAAATTAAAAAATTTTTACAATTACTTAATGAAAAAAATATATCTTTAAATGATAAGAAAAATTTTAAAAAGGACTAATTTTAAATGAGTTTTTGAAATTTTGACCAGTTTTTCATATTCGGCACGACATATATAAATTTTAAATATATTAATATATATATATATATTTTATATATTATAATATAAAAATATATATATATAAAATTTTTTTAATATATAAATATATATATATATATATGTATAATATCTCAGCCTATAGCGTACCTTTTAGTTCGCATGGGGCCTTGGATAATGATTCCTCTCATACAAAAAAACAAAGTGTTTTACTAAAAGTTAATCCAGACACTAAAAACATAAAAATGTTGACCCCCCAAAATAGAACAAAAAAATTAACATCACTCTAATCAACGAAAGTTCCCCAGTAGAAGTTTACATAAAAAGGGGAAACCAATCACGCCCCCATTGTCGAACCGCGAAGTGTCGGGAAAAGTAGATTATAAGAGCTAAACTGGATTAAAGGGGTTCCCCCAGGAGTAAAAAAAGAGTGTTCCAGTAGAAATTCTTCCTCCTTCCTCCCCTGGGTCATCAGCATCAGCGGCGGCCCCCACGCCTCATAATGCTTCCTGGAGCAAAGCTCCCGCGGTACAAAATTTTCTGGCGAAGCGGGCACAGAAAGTATTTGGGGAAAATGTATCTACATCAGCTTACTGATACGGAAACATTTTTTGGTAAGAAAATCCAAAATAAAAGTCATGAAATCCAAGAAAAATTACCAGGAATGGGTGTATGAAAATATTTTTAGAACTAGGAGAAACTCGCGATAAAAAGCAGAACTTTTTTTAAAGAGACGTTTCCCCCTCAAGAACTTTAAACAAGTGCATAAGAAATTAGTGAAACGTTGTATTTTTATAATAGGTTTTTTTGTTATGCAAATTTTTTTTTTTACCAGCCCCAGAAAGGTTTAAATCCCGTAAAAAAGAGTAAAATGAGTATGACATGGTTACCGAAATACAATACTTATAACGTAGCTCACCACACCCCTAGCAATTCCAGTAGCAATTTCCCAGTAAACATTCCAGTAGCACATCCTAGTAACCATTCCGTAGCCATCGCAATACCAACATCCTACACATTTCAGTAGCAACCCCCCGTAGACATTTAGTAAAACCCCCAGTAGCTTTCTCAGTAGCAATCCCTGTAGACTTCCCATACTACTCCCCTAGCTTTTTTCTTGAAAACAATTCCAAAAAGCCATCCAAGTACCACACCCCCCGTGCTATTCCATAGTCATCCCGGCACACCCCAGCACTTCCAATCCCCATCCCGTTCATAAACCAGTAGCACATCCTATCCACTTCCCAAAAAACCCCTTCCAAAAGCAATTCCAGAAGACATTCCAAACACATCCTCTAATTCTCAGTAGTCATCTGGTAGCACCACCATAGCACATCCCGTACTTATACCAGTAGACATCCCCGACTAATCCAGTAGAAATCCAAATGCACATCTCAGTGCCATCCCCTATATCCCGGTGCACCTCCAGGTAGCCCATCTCGTATAAAATCCCATAGCACTCCCAGTATTACTTCCGGGAGAAAATTCCCGTACACATCCCAGATTCTTCTGGGAAAAATTTCCCGTAGCACATCGGGTAGCGCATCCCACTAGCACATCCCCGTACAACTCCCAAACAGCACATCCCGTACTACATCCCCGTAGCAATCCCCGTAACACATCCCCGTAAAACCCCTGCACATCCCCAGAAACTCCCCGTAACACATCCCCGAACACATCCCAGTAACACATTTCCCGTAACACATCCCATAACCTCCCAGTAGCCCATCCCAGTACTACATCCCCTAACACATCCCAGTAACAATCCCCTAACACCCCGTAGCACACCCCGCACCAATCCCGTTGAAATTTTCCGAAACCCTCCCCGTAAAACATCCCTGTAGACCCCAAGTAGCACATCCCAGTAAAAACATCCCCGTAAACCCTCCCCAGTAACACACCCCGTAACACATCCGTACAATCCCCGTAACCATCCAGGAACACTCCCCGTAACACATCCGTACAAACCCCGCACCAAATCCCAAAGT
>NC_069403.1:50322445-50359945 GCF_026875155.1 Cherax quadricarinatus
AACCACACACCGAGTGCCGAAAGGTCGGGGTTTATGGGGGGGAAGGTTTCCCTTAATAAGTTAGAAAGAACTCGGTACAAAACAAACCTTTATTACAGCAGTTTATCGCTTCGGGTACGCCTTTTAGTGGCAAAGGGACTAAGTCACAGTTCTGTGTCCACAACGATTCACTAGTAACTCACATTGTCCAGGGGAACTCCAGATAAATTTTCGGTCCCTCCTGACCGTCATCAAGTCTCAATAAAGCTCAGCGATGGGGCGAAATGTCGTTCCCAGTTTACTTTCCAAAGTGTGGAAATTGGTTGGTTCCTCGTATTGTTTGACCATTGTGAAAACAGTTGGACATAACAAAATGTTGTTTGGTATGACCAGCAGACTAATTGCTGTGTGTTCCTCTCATTATCTTCTTGTTATTTCACCACAGAACTTCGAAGAGGTCACAGGAATTTTAAATGACCTTGGTGTTGATAGAGGAAATATAAATAAGCATGGCATGGTCATGAAGGCAGGAAAGAACATGCAGTAGAAGTGTAGGCGCAAGCAGGTAGGACTGGACACAGAGGCAGAGGACATGCAGGTACGAGAGGACACGTAGTGACCTCATCTTTGAATCAAGTAAGGCACGTAAGGTGGTCATACAAGCAGGAAGGCAGCAACAACGGGAGACAGAGACGCTAGCTGGTGCTGAATTCCGCTGTTTATTATGCAGTCAGACGCTATACGAACCCAGACGAGCTCGGAGCTACACGAACCCGGGAGAGGCTCGGAGCTATACGAAACTGGACGACGCTCGGAGCCATACGAACCCGGGAAAGGCTCGGAGCTACACGAACCTGGGCGAGGCTCCGAGATCATGTAGCTGTGCACAATAAGTGCAAAGATAGGAGGGACTTCGTCCGTGTATGGCGCCGGAGCGTCGAGTTCCGTCACATGTAAATGAGTTTCCGATAAATGAGTGAGGAGGGATAGTCGTGCATCACCTCCTGTTATAGGTAATTGTAATGTCGGGTTGCTGCGACTGTGCTCGCTAAACTAACACGTATGTACACACACACACACACACACACAAACACACACACACACACACACACACACACACACACACACACACACATACACACACACACAGGGACCAGGGACCACTAGGACCAGTGCTATTTTTGGTATATCTGAACGACATGACGGAAGGGTTAGACTCAGAAGTGTCCCTGTTTGCAGATGATGTGAAGTTAATGAGGAGAATTAAATCTGATGAGGACCAGGCAGGACTTCAAAGAGACCTGGACAGACTGGACACCTGGTCCAGCAAATGGCTTCTCGAATTTAATCCTGCCAAATGCAAAGTCATGAAGATAGGGAAGGGCACAGAAGACCACAGACAGAGTATAGGCTAGGTGGCCAAAGACTGCAAACCTCACTCAAGGAGAAAGATCTTGGGGTGAGTATAACACCGAGCATGTCTCCGGAAGCACATCAATCAGATAACTGCTGCAGCATATGGGCGCCTGGCAAACCTGAGAACAGCATTCCGATACCTTAGTAAGGAATCATTCAAGACACTGTACACCGTGTATGTCAGGCCCATACTGGAGTATGCAGCACCTGTTTGGAACCCGCACTTGATAAAGCACGTCAAGAAACTAGAGAAAGTACAAAGGTTTGCAACAAGGTTAGTTCGAGCTAAGGGAATGCCCTATGAAGAAAAATTAAGGGAAATCGGCCTGACGACACTGGAGGACAGGAGGGTCAGGGGAGACATGATAACGACATATAAAATACTGCGGGGAATAGACAAGGTGGACAAGGACAGGATGTTCCAGGGAGGGGACACAGAAAAAGGGCCACAATGGAAGTTGAAGACACAAATGAGTCAGAGAGATAGTAGGAAGTATTTCTTCAGTCATAGAGTTGTAAGGCAGTGGAATAGCCTAGAAAATGACGTAGTGGAGGCAGGAACCTACACAGTTTTAAGACGAGGTTTGATAAAGCTTATGGAGGGGGGGGGAGAGAGAGAGGGCCTAGTAGCAACCGGGTGAAGAGGCGGGGCCAGGAGCTAGGACTCGACCCTGCAACCACAAATAGGTGAGTACAAATAGGTGAGTACACCCCACACACACACACACCCCAAAACACACACACACACACCACACAAAACCCCACACACACACACACAACACACACACACATAACGTCCAAATTTTTGACTTTTCAGAAAGATGAACATTACAAATTTTCTCTAACTGCAGCGATGCCTCACACACAAAGGTGTTACACGATTACACAAGGTGTCATCTTGTAACACCTTGTGAGGTTTTGAATGTTACAAAATCAAACAACGATTCCTCCCTCTCCCTCAAGGTGTTACAAGATAACACAAGGTGTACAAGATAACAAAAGGGTTTGTTACAAAGATAACACAAGGTTTTTATAAGATCACACATTTTTTCTTCAGCAGTGGGCACCACACAACCACTGTATATACCACTTTTGTCTAAATATATTTTTTAAACATACTTTTTTTTTTTTTTAGCATTTCCCCATCCATATATAACGATCCAGTTTTATAATTCAACAGCGCAACATATAAATTTTTCCCCAATTTTGTTTATGTGATTTTTCCGGAGATAAATTTCTTTAAATTAACACTATATAACCAAGAAAAAATGTACGAATTAACGATCATGATTCTTACAGCGTTTAACGGGTGTTTATTATGTTTGTCGTTTTTTGAGTGTGTATCAAAGCTTTATTTTTGTATTTTGAGAGTAACTACAATAGATCAGACGGACTACATGCACCTTAGGTTTCTGCATTGTCTTTAGACACGTTCACCTAGTTTTTTATTTCTTCTGGTAAGTTATTTCTATGAATTAGAACACGTTATTTTAGCTAGTACAGATCCTTGTGGTACCCCACTTCGGGCGCCTCCCCACCAGCACATTTTTCTTCTAATAACCGTACGTATTATCCTCACAAACACGAAATCTTTCGTCCATTTTGGGTAATTTGCCTCTCTCTCCCCTTTTCTCTCTCTCTCTCTCTCTCTCCCCTCCCCTCTCTCTCTCTCTCTCTCTCTCTCTCTATCTTTATATATATATATATTATATTAGCACTCGACCGTCCCCCCACCAGGCAGGGTGACCGAAGAGCAACTTTCTCATTCACTCTATCCTTGTCTTGCCCCTAGGCATGCTTCACTAACAGTTATAAACCTGCAACATTAACCACCTGCTTCAGAGGGCAGACACTATACTTCCCATCTCCAGGACTCAAGTCCGCCTGCTGTTTTCCCTGAAACTTTCATAATATTACACTGCTCACACTCCACAGCACGTCAAGTCCTAAAAAAACATTTGTCTCCATTGCTTCTATCTAAAGCTCACGAATGCTTCTGGAAGTTAAAAACCTTGTACCCAAATCCCCTTTTCACCCCTCCTCCTCCACCTTTTTCCCTAGGCCGCCCCCGTTCCCCCCGCCTTCCCTCCACTACAGATTTTTACACGGAGGGCCCCGGGTTTCGATTCCCGGGGGTGGAAACATTTCGACCGTTTCCTTACACCTGTTGTCCTTTTCACCTAGCGCAAATGGGTCCCTGGGGTTAGGACGGGTGTGGGTCGCATCCGGGGGGGCAAAATTAAGGACCCCAAGGAAAACAAGTAGCCCGCCTCATGACGCCTGACTTTCTTGGGTTACCCGGGGTGGTAACCCCCCGGGGGTTAAAAATCCGAACGAAATCTTATTTATCTTATTTATTTTCATTCTCTTTTTCATTTGAACCCCTCAAAAACCTCTCCTCCGTTCTGGAAAAAAATTTTGGAAAAACCCCACATTTCCCCTTAATTTCTAAATACGTTTTTTTGAAATGTCGTACTGTATAGGTAAAACTTGCGATTTGGCTTAAAAATGGCAATATCTTCTTCCCGAATAAGGCAAGCTAAAATGGTATATGCCTAATTTCGAAAAAAAATCTTTAACCTAAGAAAAAAAAAATTTCTTATGCTTGTCTTTTATTAAATTATTGTACACATATCTAAAAAAATTTTTAGTTGGATTAGGTAAAATAAACTGCGTTGTTATAAAAGGGGTAAGCCTCAAAGGGTTCTTGTAGGTTTAGTTTTTTTTTTTACTTTTAAAAATTATAAAACAAAAAATGTAAAAAGGAGTTTAAAAAGTATAAGAGAAAATTTTAAAAAGGGCTTTATTTTTAAAAAATTTTTTAAATATATATATATATATAATATATATATATATATATAAATATATATTTTTATATATATTATATTTATATATTTATATTTTAAACATACATAAAATTATATATATATATATATATATATTTATATATATATATTTTTTATTATCCACGGCCGATTCCACCAAAAAAGGGGCTTTAAAAAACAAGTTTTTAAACGCAACAAAAACACCCCCTTCGGGTGCAGGCACTGTACTTCCCATCCCAGGACTCAAGCCCGGGCCCCTGGGGTTTCCCTAAAAATCCCTTCAAAATTTTACTTTTCCACTCCAAACAGCACGTAAAGTTTTTAAAAAACCATTTGTCCCCATTCACCCATAAAAAACACGCCCCGCATCCCTGTGGAAGCCCCAAAGCCCCCGCAAAAAAAACCTCCTTTCCCCCCCTCTCTAAACCTTTCCAGCCGACCCTACCCCGCCTTCCTTCCACTACGATGATCACTCTTGAAGTTTTCTGTTTCGCTCCATTCCTCACATTCCAACCACCTCAAAAACCCCTTCCACCCCTCTGGAAAAAATTTTTTGGTCCCGCCCCTCCTCCTAACTTCCAAATACAAATTTCTCTGATTATTTTCACACCACACAGCCCTAAACTACATCTCCCTGCCTCCACCTTCCCTCGCTGAAAACATTATCCCCCATGCTTCCCCCTTTAAAAGAGCTTTGGAAAAACTTTTTCTCTCATCATCCCTCTTTTCCCCCAAGGGGAAAGTTCTTTGTCTTCACAGACTCCTAAGTGCCCACTCACTCTTTTTCCCCCATCAAATTTTATGATTCCCTCATCTTTCATAGACCCCCTCCCCCTGACACGTCCTCCCAAAAAATTTTGAATACTTTACCCCCCCATACTCTCTCCCCCCAAACTGATATTCAAAACTTTCATCACCTATCTTTTTGTTATCCCCAAACCTTACCCTTTCCTGTATTTACCTTTAATTTTTTTTTTTTGCATAAAAAAAATATAATATATATATATATATATATAATATATATAAATTTTTATATATATATATTTTTATTAATATATTTATATGTCGTGCCCAATAGGGGAGAACTTTCGATCTTGGGTTAAATAGCAAAGCTCATTTGCCATATAGGGCAACGAAAATTTGTGTTGCATAATTTCGCCAAAATCATTCGAAACTAACGAAAAAAAAAAATATTTTATGTGTTTGTTTGTATTAAATTATTGTAAAAAAATCTAAAAAAATATTTTTGTTTGGGTTTGGCTAAAAAAATTGTTTTTGTAAAATAAGGTTAGGTAAGTTTTTAAGTTCTTTTGGAGCAAAAATAAAAAAATTTAATTAACATTAAAAGAAAAAATATTTTTAAAAGTTAAGAAAATTCAGAAAGGCGTAATTTTAAATGAGTTCTTGCTAATTGACCATTTTACATTTTTCGGCACGAAAATATATATTTTTAATATAATATTTAATATATATAAATTTATTTATATATAATTTTTATATATTATAAATTTATATTATATATATATTGCGGCCGAAAAGGGCGAACTTGGATCTTGGTTAAATAGCAAACGTATCTTGCCCTTAGGACAAGGGAAATTTGTGAGCAAAATTTTGCCCAAAATATCCTGAATCTAACGAAAAAAAAAATATTTTGTTGTATTTCTTTATTTTTAAATTAAATTTTAAATTATATAAAATATTTTTGTTGGGTTAGGGGTAAAAAAATTGTTTTTGTTAAAAAGGTTTGATAAGCTTTTTAAGGTTTTTTTACCTGGGGTTTACCCGGAGAGAGTTCCGGGGGCAATGCCCCGCGGCCCGGGCTGTGACCAGGCCCCCTGGGGATCAGAGCTGCAACCCGGCTGTTGCTGCTGGCTGCACGCAAACAACGTACGAGCCACAGCCCGGCGATCCGGAACGCTTTAGGTGCTTTTCCAGGCCAGCTTGAAGACTGCCCGGGGGGTTTTTGGGGAATCCCCCTTATGTGTGTGGGAGGCAGTTGAACAGTCTCGGGCCCCTGCACTTATTGTTGGTTTTAACGTGCTAGTGACACCCCTGCTTTTCATTGGGGGGATGGTGCATCGTCTGCCAAGTCTTTTGCTTTCGTAGTGAGTGATTTTCGTGTGCAAGTTCGGTACTAGTCCCTCTAGGATTTTCCAGGTGTATATAATCATGTATCTCTCCCTCCTGCGTTCCAGGGAATACAGGTTTAGGAACCTCAAGCGCTCCCAATAATTGAGGTGTTTATCTCCGTTATGCGCGCCGTGAAAGTTCTCTGTACATTTTCTAGGTCGGCAATTTCACCTGCCTTGAAAGGTGTGTTAGTGTGCAGCAATATTCCAGCCAGATAGAACAAGTGACCTGAAGAGTGTCATCAGGGGCTTGGCCTCCCTAGTTTTGAAGGTTCTCATTACCCATCCTGTCTTTTTTTCTAGTAGATGCGATTGATACAATGTTATGGTCCTTGAAGGTGAGATCCCCGACATGATCACTCCCAGGTCTTTGACGTTGGTGTTTCGCTCTATTTTGTGGCCAGAATTTGTTTTGTACTCTGATGAAGATTTAATTTCCTCATGTTTACCATATCTGAGTAATTGAAATTTCTCATCGTTGAACTTCATATGTTTTCTGCACCCCCACTGAAAGATTTGGTTGATGTCCGCCTGGAGCTTTGCAGTGTCTGCAAGGGAAGACACTGCCCATGCAGATTCGAGTGTCATCTGCAAAGGAAGACACGGTGCTGTGGCTGACATCCTTGTCTATGTCGGATATGGGGGATGAGGAACAAGATGGGAGCGAGTACTGTGCCCTTTTGGAACAGAGCTTTTCACCGTAGCTGCCTCGGACTTTACTCTGTTGACGACTACTCTCTGTGTTCTGTTAGTGAGGAAATTATAGATCCATCGACCGACTTTTCCTGTTATTCCTTTAGCACGCATTTTGTGCGCTATTATGCCATGGCACACTTGTCGAAGGGCTTTTGCAAAGTCTGTATATATTACATCTGCATTCTTTTTGTCTTCTAGTGCATTTAGGACCTTGTCGTAGTGATCCAATAGTTGAGACAGACAGGAGCGACCTGTTCTAAACCCATGTTGCCCTGGGTTGTGTAACTGATGGGTTTCTGATGGGTGGTGATTTGCTTCTTAGGACCCTTCAAAGATTTTTATGATATGGGATGTTAGTGCTATTGGTCTGTAGTTCTTTGCTGTTGCTTTAAACTGCCCCCTTTGTGGAGTGGGGTTTTGTCTTGTTGTTTTTAGTAATGGGGGACGCCCCCCGTGTCCATGCTCCTCTCCATAGGATGGAAAAAGGCTCGTGATAGGGGCTTCTTGCAGTTCTTGATAAAACACAGAGTTCCATGAGTCTGGCCCTGGGGCAGAGTGCATGGGCATGTCATTTATGGGCCTGTTCGAAGTCATTTGGCGTCAGGATAACATCGGATAGGCTTGTGTTAATCAAATTTTGTGGCTCTCTCAAAAAAAAATTAATTTTGATCTTCGACTCTCAGTCTGGTTAGCGGCTTGCAAAAAAACTGAGTCATATTGGGACTTGAGTAGCTCACTCATTTCCTTTGCTGTCATCTGTGTAGGACCCATCTTGTTTAAGTAGGGGCCCAATACGGACGTTGTTCTCGATTTTGATTTGGCATAGGAGAAGAAATACTTTGGGTTTCTTTCGATTTCATTTATGGCTTTTAGTTCTTCCCGCGATTCCTGACTCCTAAAGGATTCTTTTAGCTTAAGTTCGATGCTTGCTATTTCTCTGACCAGTGTTCCCTACGCATTTCAGATATATTGACCTCTTTTAGCCGCTCTGTTATTCTTTTCCGTCGCCTGTAAAGGGAGCGCCTGTCTCTTTCTGTTTTACATCTACTCCTCCTTTTCCTTAGAGGAATAAGCCTTGTGCATACATCCCAGTGCCACCGAGTTAATCTGTTCTAGGCATAAGTTGGGGTCTGTGTTGCTTGTATATCTTCCCAGCTTATATCGGTTAGGACTTGGTTTACTTGGTCCCACTTTATGTTTTTGTTATTGAGGGTTGAATTTGGTGAATTTCTCCCTCGTGACTAATCTCATTATGTCGGTCTGGGGGTCCGCGCATACATGACTGAACCTCAATTATGTTGTGATCTGAGTATATTGTTTTTGATATGGGACTTTCTAACAGATCTCATTGTTTTGTGAAGATGAGGTCTAGTGTATTCTCGTCTAGTAGGGTCTATTTTTTGCTGGTTTAAATTGAATTTTGGCAAGATTTTTAAAAACTTCGTGAGTGTGAGTTTTCATCAGAGTGCTTGGTGTTATTACTGCAACAAAATTTTTTGCATATTCCCCCATTTTGGTGCCTTAAGTTGAAATCCCCCAGGGAAGTTTGGGTGCAGGAGTTGGAAGGTTTTCCCCAGACAGTGGTCAATTTTTAACAGTTTTTCCCCGGGGAAATTGCGGGATGTTGCATCCGGGGCTTGTAGACTCCCAAAAACAATGACGGTTTTTGGTTCTCGCCTTTTGCTAAAACTTCCACTAATCTTTTTGAGGCATTTAGCAGTTCTGTGCAAACAGTACTCTGAAATTACGGGCCCAAACCCCTCCCCCCCCTTTTCCCTGTTCACTCTGTCACATCGTTAGGTTGAACCTGGGATCCAATTTGTTGTCCAAGTGATCCTTTTTATGTGGTCCTGAAAGCCGGAAACATTGCCTTTGCCTCTGAACGTTCACGGATAAAAGGGTATTTTGTTTTTTGTTGCGGGTTTTAACCATGTATATTTGAAAAAGAAAATGTTATGGGTGGGGGTATGTTGGTACGGGGGGGGGTTTTTTTTTTTCCGGCATTATATCTTATCTTTTGGTTTGGAGTGGGGCCATGACTGTGGTTCCACTCCAGGAATAGGGATTTGGTGTACGATTTCGCCTTTTCCCTCCCATTTTTTTTTTTTCCTTTCCTGGACAAAAAAACCTCCCCCCTCTTGAGGGCTGTGGCTCCCCCGGTTTTCCCATGGCCGGGATGTTTTGTATTTTTTTGCCCTTTAATGGTATGCCGGGAAATTTTAAGTTATAGCACAGTCTTTCCCTGTACTAAAAGGGGTAACAGTTCAGGTGAAAAAGCTTCGGGAAAGGGAGTTTGCTTTTCCTTTTGTATTGGGCAGGGCATTTTCTAGGGGGGTCATATTGCACGCCCAATGTTTTTCCCAGATTTCCCATGCCAGCGATACCGAGTGCATAGTATGTGACAGGTTTGGGGTTTCCGTTTCCCTTGGGGTTTCTGTGACGTATTCCCCCGTTGGTGAAAGTTTCCCTGCCCTTATTTCTTTTTCCCCCTGCACAAAAATGGGCTCCCCCATTGTTTTTGGGTAATTATCCTCATTTGCTAGTGGGTCCTCTTTTTCTTTTTCCTCGGTATTTCTATTTACATATTGGTTTTATCTTATCTTTGACTAATTGTTTCCCTACTATGGCTCCCTGCCCTATGAGGTCATTTATAGTATTCCTTCCTGCGTGAAATTCCCGCCTACCTGGAAAAAATCTCCAGTTTCACCATTACTGTCTCCCAGGACAGCACCCAGTTTCCCCCATTCTGCCCCAGGACAGCATCCCAGCTTCCCCATTACTGTCCCCCAGGACAGCACCCCACTCACCTTACTTTTCCCCCCCAGGACAGACCTCCAGCTTCACCTTTTACTGTCTCCCGGGAAAAGCCCTATCAGCCCCCTTTACTGACTCCCAGGACATCATCTCCAGCCTTACTTTTCTACTACATGGCCATTAAAAAGGCTACCATTCACCCAACTTTTTATGTTCCCATTTTGTAGAAAGCTTCCGGGGTTTTCTTAAAAAAGGCTTTGTGTTGACCTTTTTTAATCCCCCTTGTGATTTTAGCCCACATGTTTTTCTCATTTGGGCATCCCCAAAAACATTCCCTGTTTTAAAGTTGTAGTATTTTGGGGTTCTCCCAAAGGGGGCGTGACCCCCAATTTTCCAAAAAAATGACAATTAGCATGTGGGGAAGCCCGTTTGTTTGACTACCCAGACACACACAGCTTTTTAATGTTTTTAATGGTTTATTTTTGAATCTAATGGCAACCTTTGAAAATTCTATTAAAAACCTGCTAGGTGTGCACAACGAAACCCTTTTTGAAACCCTCCAGGTTCGGCCATCAAAAGGGTTCGGACCAGTCAAAGGGGGCGGACCATCTATCTGATCTGATCAGGGTCATTATTTAAACCCTACTGGTCAGTGATTTAGTAAAACGAAAAAATCTACGGAAATTATCTACCCGAGTAGTATTGATTTTGATTGATACAAAAGTATAACTTCGTGTTTAAGAGCCGTGAGCTGGGACTCCTACAATGACGAACGGTCGACCTCCACCCTTGTTTATCAATCGCTGTATCAGCTTTTTATTTTTTTTTTCCGTCTCCACCCAATAAAAAATATTAACACTAAGTTGATGGTGCCAAAATTTTTGGGGGGAAGGACGTTTTTTTGTGTAATAATTGCTTCCGTTGTGTATATTGCGACCCTGGTAACTACAGGTTTTATAAAATTTACAGTATACGTCTGGGGTTTTTAAAAAAAAAGAAACTAAGAAGTCACTCCACTCACTAAGTACCATTATAATATGGGTTTTTGTACTACAACACGTATTCTTTTCTTTACTGGATCACAGATTAATGCGAGTACATAGCAGGCCCGGAAGATTATTAAAAAAACAGCGACCTGTGGTAAGTTTTGGCGACTTTTGGCACCCGCCCCTTTTAGGTTATCACTTCATTTACAAATTTTACCCGTTTTCAAATGCACTTTTGCCTTTTTTCATCAATATACTAGGGGCAAGTGTATCCACTATACACTATGTATGGATACTACAAAATTTAAATTTTTACATCAAATTAATGAAAAAAAAAAAATACTTTAAAAATAGGAAAAATTTAAAAGACTTTTTTGTAAGGTTCTTGCTAATTACCAGTTTTACGTTTCGGACGACATATGGAGATGGAGGAGGGGAATGTATTTTTATTTGGGAGTGGACGTGAGCGGATGGGGCTAGAAAAATGGGTGAATCAAAAAATTTATGGGGGAAAAGGGTAGTGGTGCATTAGGATCTGTGAGACAAAGAACTTTGTCCTTGGGGGCAAAGAGGGGAATGTATGAGAGATAGTTTTACCAAAGCTCTTATATGGGTGTGAAACAGGGTGAGGTTGCAGCGGGAAGGCTGGGGCAGGGAGATGTATGTTGAGGCAATGTGTGGGGGTTTAATATAATGCGAGAATTCGTAGTTTGGGAAATTAGGAGGGGTGCGGGATTACCAAACGTTGTCCGAGGGCGAGGAAGGGTTTTTGAGGTGGGGTTTGGAAGTAAAGAAATGTAGCGAAACAGATGACTTCAAGAATTATCGCTGTAGTGGGAAGGGGGGGGTAGGGGTCGGGCCCAGGAAAGGTTTTGGGGGGGGGTACAGGAGGTTTTGTGGGCGGGGGCTTGGACTTCCGCAGGCATGCGTGAGCGTGTTTGTAGGGTGAATGGGGACAAGGTTTTTTTAATACTTGAGTGCGTTGGAGTGTGAGTAAAGTAACATTTATGAAAGGGGTTCAGGGAAACCGGGAGGCCGGATTGATCCTGGAGATGGAAGTACATGCCTGCACTCGAAGGAGGGGTGTTAATGTTGCAGTTTAAAAACTGTAGTGTAAAGCACCCTTCTGGCAAGACAGTGATGGAGTGAATGATGGTGAAAGTTTTTCTTTTTCGGGCCACCCTGCCTTGGTGGGAATCGGCCAATGTATAATAAAATAAAATAAATAAATAAATATATATATATAAATATATATATATATATATATATATATATATATATATATATATATATATACATATATATATATATATAATATATATATATATATATAAATATATATATATATATATATATATATATATATATATATATATATCGCAGTTTCCAAATTAGTCTTTCAAATGCGTGTGCGTTGTGTGTGTGGTGTGTGTGTGTGTGTGTGGTGTGTTTGTGTGTGTGTGTGTGAGTGGTGTGTGTGTGTGGTGTGTGGTCTGTGTTAGTATACATACCCGAGCGCCACTAACAATGTTAACAATGTTTGCCCAGCAGATGTAATCTCAGCTGCTGACACTGCCAATTACCCGGCAGTAGAATTTGTTAGGTAGATACAACCCTGGCTACCACAGCCCATGACAACAAAGACCTGACAAATACCATCCAGGACTAAGAGGCTCTAATTAATATTATCCTGGTTTGTAAGAGCCGCCTTACTGCTTCTGTCTATGACTTGGAGGATATGATATCCGCTGTCCAGGGCTAGGCGAGCCTGACTGCTATTATCCAGCTAGGAGGATCTTGCCTCGACTATCAGAGCTACGAGGACTGAGCAAAGCATCCGCTCGTCTGATGCCCAGCTGATCAACTGAGCTCAGGCCGTGAATCCTATCATTTAAGTGCCAATTGACCATTGGTAACTGAAGCTCTCCTGACCCCTCTTGCGCATGAACCTGAATCTCCGGTGCGTAATTGACCTGCAGGCAAGCAAGACCTGAACGTCAAGGCACAGAGTGTCTATTACACAGACGACGTTTGGTTTTCAGTGACAGACGCTGCTTTCTTTTATGGACAATTAAAAGTGGATTGAATGTTTATTACAAAATGAATATTTATGTTTATTACTAATTTTGGCTGTGCTTCCTCTTGACTATGGATAAATTTAATGAGCTCAGTGGCTTGCATGAGAGTTTTGTTGATGGACGTGCTATAAAAAATTAAAATCCTTAAATTGCACTTTAGAGAGAAAGTGTGATCTTGGACGACTTGAATTTTGAAAGATACAAGTTTGGTGAGTTTAACCCCGCTTGTTTCACGAGTGACTTTGTTGCTTTACTCAACCAAAGGTTATCTTATAAGATTGCAAAAGTGTCAGAGTAGCCAGGCCCCCTTGATGCCAAAATTAAAAAAAAACTGCAGGTAAATGTGCTTGAGACGTTCTTCGCTGTGTGTGAATATTATTATTACTGCTATTACTAAGGACAAACTTTAATTGTCATATTTAACTATTAATACAATAAAAATATGTTATATGCCTCTATGTATTTCTTTATTAGTGTCTTCATAATACCTCTGTATGTAGTGACCATTGGGGATAGTGACCATGGGGGATAGTGAGCATTGGGGATAGTGACCATTGGAGATAGTGACCATTGGGGATAGTGACCATTGGGGATAGTGACCTTGGGGATAGTGACCATTGGGGATAGTGACCATTGGGGATAGTGACCATTGGGATAGTGACCATTGGGGATAGTGACCATTGGGGATAGTGACCATTGGGGATAGTGACCATTGGGGATAGTGACCATTGGAGATAGTGACCATTGGGGATAGTGACCATTGGGGATAGTGACCATTGGGGATAGTGACCATGGGAGATAGTGACCATTGGGGATAGGACCATTGGGGATAGTGACCATTGGGGATAGTGACCATTGGGATAGTGACCATTGGGGATAGTGAGCATTGGGGAATAGTGAGCATTGGGGATAGTGACCCATTGGGGATAGTGACCATTGGGGATAGTGAGCATTGGGATAGTGAGCATTGGGGATAGTGAGCATTGGGGATAAGTGACCATTGGGGATAGTGACAATGGGGATAGTGACCATTGGGGATAGTGAGCATTGGGATAGTGAGCATTGGGGATAGTGACCATTGGGGATAGTGACCATTGGGGATAGTGAGCATTGGGGATAGTGACCATTGGGGATAGTGACCATTGGGGATAGTGAGCATGGGGATAGTGAGCATTGGGGATAGTGAGCATTGGGGATAGTGAGCATTGGGGATAGTGAGCCATTGGGGATAGTGAGCATTGGGGATAGTGACCATTGGGGATAGTGACCATGGGGGATAGTGACCATTGGGGATAGTGACCATGGGATAGTGACCATGGGGGATAGTGACCATGGGGGATAGTGACCATGGGGGACAGTGACCATTGGGGATAGTGACCATTGGGATAGTGACCATGGGGATAGTGACCATTGGGGATAGTGACCATGGGGGATAGTGACCATTGGGGATAGTGACCATTGGGGATAGTGACCATGGGAGATAGTGACCATTGGGATAGTGACCATTGGGGATAATGCCTCGCTTGGCAGATTCTCTTTCCTGATATTGTGGTAAGAAATTCAATGATGTCATATATTCAAGAACCGAATAAAGTACAGAAATACCGCAACTTTCGTATTCATATTCCTTATTCGTCCTAAGATTCCCAAGAGGAAAATCCAATTCTGAATTAAGAAATGGAATACAGTTATGAGTAGACTGTGTATCATGTACATTTACTGGCCGCAAATGATACTGGACGCAGCAAAATCCTTTCTGGTATTTGTGTGTTCGTTTTGAAACTGATTATACAATGATGGGGTAATAAAGTCATAGTGGCAGGAAACCTACATGTGAGAAAGGAGAACAGTTTGCTTATCTATTTAGATCTTTGCCTGGTTTCCTCACCAGCGAGATGAGAAGGAAGATCCAAAGGTAGCTCCAGATAGAGCTGGTACACTCATAACAAGTTACGAGGTATGAACCAGATTAGTACAATCATGACAAGGTAAAAAGTAATGAGCTCGGTCGAGCTGGTCGCATCTGACAGAGCTCAGTACATCGAGATCTATACATTAACTAGTTCTTCTGGTGTGTCTGTCAGCATGATACACCTTTCCACATTAATTTAATTAATGATCCTCATGGTTTATCATACAAACATTAAATATCTCTTGTCTTTTAACTCTCAAAGGGTGTGGGACGGGTAAGCCAGTGGAAGGCCTAGGTCAGACAACTGAAGCTAGAGTTGGCGGGTCTTTATAGACTTAGACCGGTCAGGACACACTTATCCGTTTTCTGACGAATTTTGCCTAACAAACCTGATACCATGGAATCGACTGGCAGATTTTGCTAGATAAGTGTCTGTACCGTAGACTGGTTAATAGGATTTAAAGAATGTCGACTACGCTGGAGTCATTAAGGAACCTGTCCACATAGACAAAAAATACTTTGATCGGGGGGGGAAACAAAATAGAGATTTAAAATAAACTTCAGCTTTTTATTTATATATATATATTATATATATATTTATTATATATATATATATATTATATATATATATATTATATATATATATACATATATATTATATATTATATAGTCCTCAAAGAGCTGGGTGAAAAGCTCATAGAAACAAGGGACCACAGGGCGACAGCTTCCTCTTTTCAGGCATCAGTGTGGCGATCCAAGAGGAAATGCCTGCAGCATTCTGGGGCACGCGGCCCACCGCGGGAGCTGGACGAAGTATTCGAGATGTAGCTCTGATTTGTTTTTTGGTTGTTTTTACTTTCTATACTATTTTTTGTGAATGTTTTGTCATGTAATTTTGTCTTTTAATAAAAACTATATATAATATCGAGGGGGGTGGAAGGAGAAAAATTCTCAAAAGGCTTCAGGGAGAACCTTGAGTATTCCCCTGAAGCCAAGTTTATTCTTTTCTCTGAGGATGGGGTCCCCCAGGACAGTTTTGACGTGGTACATTTATATATATATATAGTATATATATATATTTTATATTATATATATATATATTTTTTATATATAGATATATATAATAGTATATATAGGGAGGTACCACCTCTAGAAAACTGTCCTGGAGACCCTCATCCTAGAGAAATGAATAAACTGCTTCAGGGAAAAATCAGGTCTCCTGAAGCTGTTTGAGAATTTTCTCTCCACCCTATATTTAATATATATTTTATTTTAAAGACAAAAATACATGACAAAACATTCACAAAAAATCGATAGAAAGTAAAACAACCTGGAAAATCAACTTCAGAAGTACATCTCTATACTTCGTCCAGCTCCCGGCGGTAGGGCGTGTGCCCAGGAATGTGCAGGGGGCCAAATTTCCTCTCTGGATCGCAAATGGTTCTGGAAAGAGGAAAAACTGGTCGCCCTGTGGTCCTTGGTTTTCTATGATGAGCTTTTCACCCAGGCTTTTGAGGAAACTTTAGAGCACAGTTGCCCCATGCTCCACGGGGTCTCCGACTATTGGGATGAAGTTATAGCAAGGGAAGGTTTCATATATGCGGAGGATCTTCTGGGTCTCCCTGTGGCTGGCAGCCTCCACCCCCTTCACTACGGAGCATATGATGGCAAGTAGGTGTCTGCCATGTGGCGGCACAGAGTAGTCCCAGGCAATTGCATTTCCATCTTCCAAGGTAGCATAGTGGTCCATCTGGACGATTTTGACCTTCCGTCAGGACCTCTGCACTTGGGGTTCCCGTTGAGCTGGCAACGGCTGTGGCGAGGCTTCTCTTTATGATGCCCATTGTCCTCTTCCATGCCTGGCATACTTCCCTTCGCTGTGTGACACACGAGACCATGAAGTCCGAATTAAATCACTGTCGCCCTGCCGCAAATTCACCAATGTTTTGGGGAGGATGGGGCGGCTAGGCGAAGAGCAACACCAATCCGAATGGCCTGTGGGTCTAGTCGAGTGCCCAAGGAGGAATTGGGAACAGCTAACAGGAAATCTCCTGAGTGTGGTGCCTGCACTGCCAGGAGACGAGCTTTGTCCTTTCCTGAGGCGTTGGAGAGCATTGTGTTGGAGATTTTTTCCATGATCGGTTTGTCCCAGTGGGACTGTTTGTTCTCTCTGGGAGGAGCTGGTCTACTGTAGGAGTCTGTAAGGGTGTCCCACCGAATTGCTGCTTCAGTAAACCTGGGGTCTTGAGCTCCTACCAAGTCTCTCAAGCGTTCGGGCACTATCTTCTTGACTAATGCACTGGAAGCCAAACATGAAGACACACACACACCGAAAGACATACTCCTCTCGGAGTATATATAATGCGTACCGTTGGTCAGTTCTCTTACAGTGGTGAAAGACGCTCTTCAAACTGAAAACGAGACGAGTCTTAGTTAAAACCTGGGTAGCGCTGTTTGTCCTATATTGGTTTAGCGCTTGTATTTTTATAGTAGTAGTAGTAGTCGTAGTAGTAGTAGTAGTAGTAGTAGTAGTAGTAGTAGTAGTAGTAGTAGTAGTAGTAGTAGTAGTAGTAGTAGTGGTAGTAGTAGTAGTAGTAGTAGTAGTAGTAGTAATAAAAAAATAATAATAATAATAATATGAGCATGTTAGATGGGAGTGGAGACGAGGGGTGGGAGGAGTGTTGATGGCTTGACGTGCTGTTGGATTGAGAACACTTTTACATTAATGGAAAGATTTAGAGAAAGTAGATAGCCGGACTCGAGTCCTGGAAATGTGTATATAGAGCTACCTATCAACAACCCCCGTGGTTGTTTTGCATATGTCGTGCCGAATAGGTAAAACTGATCAATTGGCAAAAACTCATTTAAAATTAAGTACTTCCTAAAATTTCTTCTTATACGTTTAATGATATATTTTTTTTTCAGTTATATTAACGTAAAAAATAATATTGTATCAGAAGAACCTTACGTAACTTATCTAACCTTTTTATAACAAACGCAATTTAATTTAGCCTAATCCAACTAAATATTTTTTACATAAGTTTACAGTAATTTGATAATAAACAAGCAATGAAATATATATTTTTCATTAGGTTCAGAATGATTTTTGCCAAATTTTTGCATATACAATTTTTCGCTTGCCTTATTCGGCAAGTTTTTACACACAAATATATATTATATATATATATATATATATATATATATAATATATATATATATATATTATATATATATATATATATATATATATATATATATATATATAATATATTATATATATATATAATATATATAATACATATATATATATCTTCATAATTTAAACTTTAAACTTATGAGCACCTGTGTGTGTATATGTGGTGTGTATGTGTGTGTGTGTGTGTGTGTGTGTGTGTGTGTGTGTGTGTGTGTGTGTGTGTGTGTGTGTGTGTGTGTGTGTGTATGTATGTGTGTGTGTGTTGTGTGTGTGTATTTTACAGACCTGATAGTTACACAGTAACAATAACTAACTGATCCCTGGATTAGGGTAATACTGTGTCAATTAAAATTCCTACCATAGTGCTTCACTTTACTGACTTTTTGAACAGTGAATTAAACCCTCGTATTATGGAGGCTTACTAACATATTTTGCCATTGTACATGGGTTTTATTATGAAATTATACTGTGCCTTTTTTAAAATATTTTTATTATACTGTGTTCGCTGATGGTCAAAATTTTAGCATTGTGTGTGATTACATAGGTGTGTATGTGTGCGTGTGTGTATATGTGTGTATGTATAAATGTGTGTGTGTGTGTGTGGGTGTTGCATTACCTATGTGTGGAATGCAATATGCAAGACCGTAGACCAGAATTATCGTGTAGTCTATAGGCCTCTAGTCAATAGCCTGGATGTGATTACTACACTAGGCTGAAAGTAGGGGTGGCGGGGCTACATTTAATAATACCGGGGACTGACCTGGAGCAGACGGGTAGGGAGACCCTGAGTGGACCAAATGGGTCTAGAAATCTTTTCACTTTTACACGTAGTACACTGATGTTGAGTTTACAAGTGAAGTACCTCCAGGGAAATTAGGTGGAGTTTTCCCTACCAGACTCTCTCTCTCTATCTATTTATCTATCTACATACCTTCCTCTCTTTTCACTACACATTCTAATGTACTCATCTCTCCTCATCCTCTTTATTATCTCTGTTCTGTCTCCTCTCTCTCTTTTCTCTCTCTCTCTCTCTCTCTCTTTCTCTCCTCTCTCTCCTCTCTCTCTCTTCTCTCTCTCCCCTCACTCTCTCTCTCTCCACTCCTCCTCTCTCTCTCTCTCACCTTCCTCCCCTCTCATCTCTCTCTCTCTCTCTCTCTCTCTCTCTTCTCCCCTCTTAGTCTTTTCTTTAGGCTCTGCGGTGAAACCTTCGCTACAGGAAGTGGAAGTCAAGTCAACGTATATTGGCTCTCTGTCACTCAATTAGTGGAAAACCCGCCTTGATACACTGCAGAATTTATTTTGTATTTTATCCTTTCAGTCTTGTTGGAGAGAGAGAGAGAGAGAGAGAGAGAGACAAAGACAGAGACAGAGACATACACACACACACACACATCATTCAGGACCCTGTACACCGTGTACGTTAGGCCCATATTGGAGTATGCGGCACCAGTCTGGAACCCACACCTAGCCAAGCACGTAAAGAAACTAGAGAAAGTGCAAAGGTTTGCAACAAGACTAGTCCCAGAGCTAAGGGGTATGTCCTACAAGGAAAGGTTAAGGGAAATGGACCTGACGACACTGAAGGACAGGAGAGATAGGGGGGACATGATAACGACATATAAAATACTGAGAGGAATTGACAAGGTGGACAAAGACACAATGTTCCAGAGATGGGACACACCAACAAGGGGACACAGTTGGAGGTTGAACACACAGATGAATCACAGGGATGTTAGGAAGTATTTCTTCAGTCACAGAGTAGTCAAGAAGTGGAATAGTCTGGGAAGTGATATAGTGGAGGCAGGATGCATACATAGCTTTAAGCAGAGGTATGATAAATCTCATGGTTCAGAGAAAGTGACCCAGTAGCGACCAGTGAAGATGCGGACCAGGAGCTATGACTCAATCTCAAAAACCAAAACCAGGTGGTAAAAAACCACCACACACCCAACCCCACCACAACCACAACCCCCACCAAAACAAACCAAAAACCCCCCCCCCCCCACCCCCCCCCCCACCCCCCCCCCCCCCACAACCCACCCACCCCCCCCCCCGCCACCAACACAAAACCCCCCACCCCCGCCCCCCCCCACCCCCCCCACCCCACCCCCCCCACCCCCCCCAACCACCCACCCCCCAAAAACCCACCCACCCACCCACCCAAACCCCCACACACCCACACCCCCCCCCCACACCCACACCCACCACCCCCACACACACACCACCCCCACACACCACACACACCACACGACTAAAGAGTGAAATGAATAAAAAATGTTAGAAAAAAGTTGTCCACACGCTAGTGTATTAATTTTACTTTATTCGTATTTTTTTACACCAGCTCCATTACCACTAGTATTTTATTACCATTTTTTTTTATGCCTTTAAATATTTTTATTATTATTTTTATTATTATTATTATTATAATTTTTATTATTTATTATTATTATTATTTTTATTATTATTGTCTTTATTTTTTTATTATTTTATTATTATTTTTGTCATTATTATTTTAAAATTTTATTATTTTTATTATATTATATTTTTTATTATTATTATTATTTTTAAAATTTTTTATTATTATTATTATTTTTATTCCCATTTTTAATTTTTCCCAAATTTTATTATAACATTTTTTTTGTTCTTATTTTGGTTTTAGTTTTTCTAGCCAAAAAAACTCACCGAATATGGAATCAGTTGTTACCACGCCCCACGGGTATTATCATGGGTAACACGTAACCAAACCCCTCTCTCTCTCCTCTCTCTCTCTCTACGGGCCTTGACACAGAGCAACATTACCGCTCTTTCATTGCCCATACTTGCCCCGCGAGAAATACCATATCAAAAGAGGGTTCAGTTTTTTTATAACGTTAAACCCATAACCAATAAATGGGCCCCGTTTAAATTCTAAAAGTTCCTTTAAGAGGTAAAAATACAACAAAAAAGAGCAGCACAAATTATAATTTTTTTACATTGTATATAAAAATATATATAAAATATATTTTATATATATTTTTAAATATATAATATATATATATATATAATATAATATATAAATATAAAAACACTGATCTCGGGCTAAAGGGAGACTCGAACCTACAAAACCTAGAAAAAGGGTACGCAGGCTAAACCAAACTCACCAACGGGACCTACCTTGGAGTCCAGTTTGCGCTAGACTTTGACCAAGGCACCAGCTTTCAGGGAGAAGGCTTACACTTTTCGTAAGTTCGAGTCTCCTCAGCCTGAATCATTTTTGTGTATATTTCCCTGCTCCGCAAATTTTCCTTTTCAAATATATATATATAAATAATATAAATATATATATATATAAATAATATATATAATATAATATATAAATTAATATATAAATATATATATTCGTGCCGAATATGTAAAACGTCATTAGCAAAAACTCATTTAAATTAAGTCCTTTCTAAAAATTTCTCTTATACGTTCAAATAAAATTTTTTTTTTATAAGTTAATGAAAAAATTTTTAAATTTTTCAAAAAAAGAATTTTAGAAAACCTACCTAACCTTTATTATAGCAACGCAATATTTTTTAGCCAAACCACAAAATATATTTAAATACTTTTACAGTAATTTAATACTAAACAAACAATGAAATATTTTTTTTCTTTGGGTTTTAAAATTTTTTTGGCGAAATTTTTGCATACACAAATTTTCGCTGCCCTTTAAGCAAATGACCTTTGCTTTTTAAGCCAAATCGCAAGTTCTGCCATTCGGCACGACAAATAATAATATATAATAAAATTAATATATTAAAATATAATTATAATATATATAAATTTTTAAAAATATATATATTATAAATAAATATCACACTCCGCGTCCTTTATTCAGCATGGGCCTTTGGAAATACTTCCTCTCAACAAAAAAAAAAGTGTTTACTGAATTTAAAACCAGACACTAAAAACAATAAAAAGTTGACCCCATCAAAACAAGAACAAAAACATAACACATCTAATCAACAAAGTCCACAGTCAAAGTTTACAAAAAAGGGAACACAACCCCGCCCTATTGTCAAACCGCAAAGTGGGGGGAATAAGTAATTATAAAGAGCAAACTGAGTTAAGGGGAATCCCCGCGCGAGTGAAAATAAGAAATGTTGCCAGTAGAAATTTTTCCTCCTCCCCCCCTGGGCCCCTCACACAGCGGCGGCCCCAGACGCCCCATAATCTTCCTCGGAGCAAACTCCAGGGGTACAAAAGTTTTCAGGAGAAGCGGCACAAAAAGTATTGGAAAAAGTGTATCTACCACAAAACTGAACGGAAGACATTTTTGGAAAGTATCCCAAAATAAAAGTCATGAAACCGCAAAACATTACACAGGAAGGATGTATAAAATATTTTGAGAACTGAGGGAAAACCCTCGCGTATAGCAAAAGCAGAACTTTTATTAAATGAACGTTCCGCCTACAAAAACTTAACAATGCATAATGAAACTTAGTGAACTTGATTTTTATAAAAGCTTCTTTTGTTAGCAAATTTTTTTTGACCAGCCCCCGACACGTGTCTTAAAAACCCAAACTAAAAAAAGACAGCGAGTATCACAAGGGGTTTTCACGTAGCATATCATATAGCTATAAAGTAGCTAAACCCCATCCCAGTAGCACATTCCAGTACACATCCTATAACACACCAGTACACATCCTAGTACACATTCTGTAGCACATCGCAAACCACACATCCCCGTCACATTTCAGTAGCACACCCCCGTACACATCTTTGTAACACATCCCAGGCATTTCTCATAGCACATCCCTGTAGCACTTCCCAGTACACATCCCAGTAGCCTTTCTGAAGCACATCCAATAGCACATCCCAAATACCAACCCCAGTCTAAACCCGTATACATCCCAGTAGCACATCCCACTAGCACTTCCCAAACCCACATCCCATACCATATACCTAGACATCCATACCACATTCCAAACACATTCCAAGCAATTCAAAGCACATTTTAACAACCTCCACACACTTCCGTAGTACACCTGGTAGCACCACCAGGACACATCCAGTATATATACCCTAGCAATCCCTACTACTCCCCAACAAATCCAAGTAGCACACTCATAGCGCATCCCACTAACCCGTAGCACCTCCAGTACCCCTCGTACTACACCCCCTAGCACATCCCGTATTTCATTCCGGTAGAAATTCCATAGCACATCCCAGTATTACATTCCGTAGAAAATTCCAGTAGCGCATCTGGGTAGCGCATCCCACAACACACCCTGTGCAACCCAAGCAGCACATTGGGGAGCGCATCCCCACACACCCGAAGCAACTCCAAGCAGCACATCCATACACATCCCATACACACCCAAACACTCCCCCTTTTAAAACATCCCATAGCACATCCCCCTAACACACCCAGTAACACATCCCCCGTAACACATCCCAGTAACACATTCAAGTAACACATCCCAGTAACACTCCAGTAGCACATCCCATACACATCCTAGTAACACATCCCCGTAACACATCCCCGTACATACCCAAGCACACCCCACACCCCATCCCCGTTGAATATCCCAGTAACACATCCCCCGTAACACATCCCTGTAGCACCCCAAGAGCAATCCCATAACACACCCATAACACATCCCTAACACTCCCAGTAACACATCCCAGTACACATCCCCCGTAACACATCCCCCGGAACACATCCCATAACACATCCCCTAACACCCTAGCACCACATCCAAATAGAACTCCCATTTAAAACATCCCGTAACACATCCGTAACACCCCAAGTAGCACATCCTAAAAAATTCCCATAACACTCCCATAACACATCCCAGTACACATCCCTAGCACATCCCAGTAGCACTCCTAGCACCGCATCCCCGTAGAACCCATAAACATCCCTGTAGCACCCCAAAATAGCACATCCCATAACACATCCCCGTAACACATCCCTAAAACATCCAGTAACACATCCCAGTAACACATCCCATCTACATCCCATAACACATCCGTAACACATCCCAGTAACCACCCTGTAGCACCTCCAAGTACACATCCCTTAAAACCCCCCAGTACACCCCAGTAAAACCCTCCCATAACACATCCCCTAACACATCCCTAACAACCCCGTAAAACATCCCAGTAGCACCCCCAGTACACATCCCTAGCACATCCCCAAAAACATCCCAAAAACACATCCCAGAGCACATCCCAGTAACACATCCCAGTAAACATCCCAGTGCACATCCCCGTAACACAATCCCCTAATACATCCCAGTAACACATCCCAGTAACACTCCCAGTAGCATATCCCGTAACACATCCCAGTAACACACCCGTAGCATAGCCCAGTACCCATCCCAGTAGCCATCCCAGTAAAATTCCAGTAAAACATCCCATAACACATCCCCGACACATCCCAGTAACGCATCCCAGAACACACCCAGTAGCACACCCAGTATACATCCCAGAACACACCCAGAAACACCCAGTACAAACCAGTGGCACACCCCACACCACATCCCAGTAAACATCCCCTAACACATCCCAGTAACACATCCCCGAGCACCTCCCAATAGCACATCCCCGTAACACACCCATAACACATCCCAAACACATCCAGAACACATCCCAGTACCATCCCCAGTACACATCCCATAGCACATCCCCGCCCACATCCCCGTAAACATCCCAGTAACACATCCCCGTAACACACCCTTAGCACCTCCAATAGCACATCCCATAACAATCCCTGTAGCACCTCCCAAATACACATCCCCGTAAAACACGCGTAACACTCCCCTAACACATCCCATACACACCCAGTAGCACACAGTGTACACCACAAGTAGCACATCCCCGTAAAAACATCCCCGTAAAACACCCATACACATCCCATAAAAAAATCCCCGTCTACACCCAGTAACACTCCCAAAACACATCCCAGTAACACATCCCCGAGCACACTCCCGCACCACATCCCCTAGAACATCCCCGTAAAACATCCCAAAACACATCCCGTACACCTCCAAGTACACATCCCAGTAACACATCCCCTACACATCCCAGAAAAACCCTCCCCTAACACATCCCATAACACTCCCAGTAACAACCCAGTCACATCCTAGAACACACCCCTAACACATCCCCGTACACATCCCAAACACTCCCGGGAAACACATCCCCTAACACATCCAGTAACAATCCCCTAGCATATCCCAGTAACACATCCCTTAACACTCCCAGTACATTCCCAGTACCATCCCAGTAGCACACCCAGTAACACATCCCAGTACTACTCCCCGTAACACATCCCAGTAACACATCCCAGAAAAACATCCCCTAACACATCCTATAACAATCCCAGGCAAATCACGTACACACCCAGTACACACACAGTAACACATCCCGTAGCACATCCCCGTAACACATCCCAGTAACACATCCCATTCACATCCCATAACACTCCCCGAATACAACCAGAAAACATCCCCCTAACACATCCCATAGCAATCACAGTAACAACCCAGTAACCATCCCAAGCAACCCAGTAGCACATCCCAGAGCACATCCCATAACACATCCCATAAACATCCCGAAAACATCCCATAGCACATCCCAGAACACACCCAGCAACACATCCCATAACACTCCCGTACTACTCCCCGTACACATCCCCGTAAACCCCTCCCATAACCATCCCTGTAGCACCTCCAAATACACACCCGAACACATCCCCGTAGCACCTCCAATAGCACACCCATAACATATCCTAGAACACATCCCGTAACACTTTCCCCGTAACACACCCAGTAGCACATCCCAGTAGCACACCCATACACAAACCCCCACCTATCTCAGTAGAACATCCCAGTAACACTCCCCTAACACACCCTGTAGCACCCCAAATACCATCCCAGTAACACATCCCCGAACACTCCCAGTAACACATCCCCTAACACATCTCATCACATCCCAGTAACACACCCAGTAACACACCCAGTAACACTCCCAGTAGCACACCCCAGTACCCACCCATAGAACATCCCATAACACCCCAGAACACTCCCCGTTCACCTCCAAGTAGCCATCCCCCGTAACACTCCCAGTACACACCGAAACACTCCCATAAAACACCCTAAAACATCCCATAACACACCCCTAGCACATCACAAAGCACTCCCAGACACACCCGAACACATCCTTGTAACCTCCCCTAGCAATCCCATTAAAAAGCCCTAACCATCCCAGAAAAACTCCCAAAACACACCCAGTACATATCCCAGTAAAACATCCCAGTAACACATCCCAACATATCCCCGTACACATCCCCGTAGCACACCCCGAACACATCCCAGTACACACCCAAAGCACACCCCGTAGCACATCCCAGTAGCACATCCCATAAAAACTCCCCGTAGCACATCCCGTACACACCCAGAACAAAAACCCAGTAAAACCAACCCAAACACATCCCAGTATATATCCCATAAAACTCCCATTAACACATCCAGTACACATCCCAGTACACTCCCCGTAACACATCCCATAACACAACCAGTGCACATCCCTAACACATCCATAACACATCCCCGTAACACATCCCATAACACAAAACCCCAAGCATACCCCGTAACACATCCCAGTAACACATCCCCTAGCACATCCCATAGCACATCCCCTAGCACATCCATAACACACCCCGTAACACATCCCGTAACGCATCCCAGTAGCACATCCCAGTAACAGACCCAGAACAATCCCATAACACATACCCCGTAGCACATCCCCGTAAAAATCCAAAACACCCCAGTAACACATCCCATAACACATCCCCAGTAACACATCCCATACACATCCCAGTAACACTCCCATAACACATCCCATAACACATCCCAGTAACACATCCCAGTAACACATCCCAGTAACACATCCCAGTAGCACATCCCAGAACACATCCCAGTAGCACATCCCAGTAACACATCCCAGTAACACATCCCAGTAACACATCCCAGTAACACATCCCATAGCCATCCAGTAGCACTCCCATAGCACACCCAGTAGCACACCCAGAGCACATCTCAAACACATCCCGTAGCACATCCTAATAACACATCGCAGTAACAACCCAGTGCACCCCAGTAAAACATCCCAAACACATCCCATTTCACACCCAGTACACATCCCCCGTAACACTCCCCGTAGCACACCCAGTAACAAATCCCTTTAAAACATCCAGTAGACATCCCAGTAACAACCCCTACACATCCCATAAAAAAAAAAAAAAAAATCCCAGTAACACATCCCAGAACACATCCCATAGCACTCCCCAAAATCATCCAGTAAAACACCCCCAAAACACTCCCAGTAGCACATCCCAAAAGCACATCCCAGAACACATCCCAAGCACATCCCAGTAACACATCCCAGTAACACACCCGTAACACATCCCCGAACACATCCCAGAAAAACTCCCATAGCACATCCCATAGCACATCCCCGTACCATATACCAAAAAATTTGTTCACTTGATTTTTAAATTTCTTCGAAAAAAAGTGTTCTGTATCCATGAAGACCAATTACTAAGACTTTGGATTAAGTCTCACTGGGGGGAGGAGGAAGAGGAAGAGGGGGAAGAGGAAGAGGGAGGATGAGGGTGAGGAGGAGGAGGAGGAGGAGGGGAGGGGGGAGGGGGAGGAAGAAGAAGGAAGGGGGAAACAGGAGGAATAAAAGAGGAAAAAAGAGAAAGAGAGAAGGAAAGAAGAAAGGATGAAGAAAGGATGAAAGGAGCAGAAGAAAAGGAAGCAGTAACAACACTAACTTTCCCTTTTAAAACACTCTACAACTGAGTCTAAAGTATAGCAGAAGGTTCTCTTTAATCCTTCATCCCCAATGACGTCTTAAACCCACCTGAAAAATTTCATTTATATAAAAAAAAGTAGGGAACGTTAAACAAACGGGTTAGTAATGTCTGGAGGGTACAAAAAAACTAAAACCCACCATCACTGCCCCTTTCCCTTGTTCGAACAAAACTTCCATCACCATTTTTTTGTACCTCTTGCCTTGGGGTTTTCCCGTCACTTTTTGACGATACTGAATCACCACAAAAGGCTTTCGATTCATGTTTTAAATTTGTAATTTAAAGCCTGCCCAATTAGTGAAGAAAAAAACGATTTCAGAAAGGGTTCGATGGGGGCGATATTTTCCCTCAGAGTTTTTCAGCATTATCAAAAACCCCGTGGGGTGAAAAGTTTTAAAGGGAATTGAAGCTTGGCACAACGGGGGCGAAACCCAGGGGCTCAGCCGAAAAATTCTGCGGGATATTATTTCTACCGGAGAACCTTTCCCTTCAGAGCAACACACTGTAACTCGCCGATGATCGAATCGTTCATTTACATTTATAGTTAGATTTTGTCGCCGAGGCGGCTGGTTTATTGTGCATTCTGCAACCATCCATCTGAACGGCTGAGAAAGAGCATATGGATACTCAAAAGACTAGGAACTACGTCCCCACGAGGGTTAACATGAGTATGTATGGAAATATATTTACTATTTATCTTCCATCTCTTGGAAGCAACTTGAGGATAATTGCTCAACATGTCTGGTATCTTAGCCACGAAGTTCCTCTCCTTACAACCATGCACATTTATTTCGGCTAGCATTACTGTACTGGATTTTTTTTATATCTGGGTAACCAGTCATCCCTCTCATGACGCTTCCATATACAGAGCAATTTTTGTTGTTGTTTCCTTTCATACAGTTGAAAAGAAAGCATCGAAAAATAACGGAACGTAGTATGAATGACTTTCCTCACGCTATTATATTTTGGATGCAAGTTTTGAAACGCATATACGAAAAATTGCGCTGTATGAAGGAGGTATGAAAATGAGCTGACTACAGTGCTGCTGTTAGGGGCTTTCTCGTCAATTTTTTTATATACATCATTGAAGAATTCCAAAATTTTTGTCAGGAATGATCTTTTGTTACAATTTTCGTCATGATTACCGTTAATTGTCTCCTTGAGAGAGTTTACGATGTTTTACTAATAACTTTCATCATTTGTAAAACGAAAATAAACGTTAAGGTTAATGGACGCTAGTTGAGGACACACATCTTATCTTCCTTAATAAACACTGGAATATTATTTGGTAGCTTTTCGGTGGTCTGGCAACTTACCTTCTTGTATTCAGCTGGGACAAATTACTGTTTGTAGGAACGAATTGTATTATCCAGATTTCATTACTTATACGGTAGAAAGTTGGTCCGGTCCGCCTGATTTCTTACTACTGAACTTCTCTAGCATTTTAACGTGTGAAGGACGCTAACTTTAAAAATGTTTACTCTCAGTTTTAAGGTCGACAGGAGAGACTTTGCGAGTGATTCATTTTAATATTAAACATCGCTCATAACTGTCAGGAGAATCACGCACTTGACTGTACAAATTAACCTGAATACCTTTCAATAAAGTCGGTAAAATGGTTTTACCCTGATGAGTCGCGCTGACGTGTGTCTTTATACCAACTTGTCATTGCCCAAGTTCTGAGGCGCTTCAGTGCCCATTTAGTTACAATTTTTAGGGTAATTACAGTGACTGTAAAGGCAGCGAAGAGCTGGGAGAGGGGCCGACAGCTTCAGTAAAGAGATGACTGACGCGACCTTCTCTGAAATGAAGGTCGACGTCACGAAACGTTAATTCGAGGACCATCTGACCGATGGAAAGGCCATTGTGACAACGAGAAATAAATCGCTCTCTACCTGAGGTTGTTTTACACAGCTCTGGGGTGAGAGACGTAGTTCTTGTTATGGTTTCCAACTAGTGTTGTTTTGGGACAAATCACGAGCACACAGATGTTTTTTATAAAACATTTTGCTCTCTCTCTCTCTCTCTCTCTCTCTCTCTCTCTCTCTCTCTCTCTCTCTCTCTCTCTCTCTCTCTCTCTCTCTCTCTCTCTCTCTCTCTCTCTCTCTCTCTTCTCTCTCTCTCTCTCGTCAACATTGTCTCACCGTTACAGCAATTACACTTGTGGGGAGCACCCATTATTAAACACTTAGAAGTCATCAGCAAACTTGTGCCTATCTCAGCAGCATATAGGAAGTAGGAGGAGGAGGAGGAAGTGCAGAAGTGGGACGGGGAAAAGAAGAATATAGAGAGAAAGAGGAGGGAGGGGGATTATGACTGAGGGGAAAGTGAAGAATTTTTTTTTTTTTTTTACACAGGGTTTGACAAGGTTAAGGATACCTAGCTTTATTGACAAGCTCTTTACAGGTTAAGGATTCCTAACTTTATTGGCAAGCTAAGAGCTGTTGCCTACATCAGCTCATTAGAAAGCATTTTTATTGTTATGAGACATACAAGTAGGGAACAGGATGAAGTTGGAGCCATCTGAGGGCCAGCATTTTCCTTTGATCAACTGACTTTATCTCGTTGACATCATTATGCTGTACGAATGTGTTCCATACTCGAGTCATCCTAGGTATGTATGATCTCAGATGGAGTGATGTTCTGGAGAAGGGTACAGCCAGAGTGAAGTTGCTGCTTTCTGCCCGTCTTGTGGCATAAAAGCTAGTTTCATGCTGTCCTTGAAGTGGATCCATGTGTGGTATTTTGACAATATTGGCCTTGTACATAACAGTAAGGCCACCCACATCCCTCCTATGTTGAAGGCTCTACTGAAATGACAGATCTATCCAAGATGGGTCCAGGCGAGAGATGAGACATCTTGCTCTGTTCTCTACGCTGTCAAGCAGTCGCAGATGAGAGGGGGGGGGGGCAGGCAAATCAAGAAAGTGGAGCATACTCAAGGTGTGAGCGTACTTGTGCCTCGTACAGGATCTTGCAACCCCTACTGTCAAGCAGATGCGAGATACGGCGAAGTGCTGTAAGCTTCCTGGCTGCCTTGTTTGCAAGATTTACAACATGGTTCTTCATGGTTAGTTTGGAGTCAAATTTCGCCCCAAGGATATCAACTTCTTCTCCAGGTGCCAACACCCTCCCATTCATCCTTACTACTGCACCAGCATTACCATCATGGTGCCTAGAGACCATCATCATTTACGTTTCTCTCAGGTGCAAATGTTACCTGCCATCTATTTCCCCAAGCTGATATAGCTCTCAGCTGGTGATTGATGTAGCTTAGAGCAGATGGCATTTCTTCTCTTGGATAAGTGAATGTCAGTGTACAGTCGTCTGCATATGCATGTGATTCTGGGATGAGATGAAGAAGGTCGTTGAAGTAGACATTCCATAACAATGGACCCAGCACGCTTCCTTGTGGAACACTTGCCCCAATAGGATGTCTTGCTGATTCCGTTCCACTGAGAACTACACTTAGAGATCTACCATGAAGGTAATCACTGAGGAGACATAGCGTAGAGCCTGCAATTCTCAGTGCTTGAAGTTTTGCTAAGAGGCCCTGGTGCCACACCCGGTCGAAAGCGCCAGCAATGTCCAGTGCTACCACACAGCTGACTTTGGATTCATCCAGTGACTGGTGCCACTTAGTGAAGAGGTTTAATAACAGATCAGCAGCAGAGTAACCTTTCCTGAAGCCATATTGAAGATCACAAAGTAGTGAGCGGTAGTCAAAAAACTCTTCATTTGTCTTGAGATTATTGTCTCAAGGATCTTACCAGTGATTGATAGGAGTGACACTGGTCTGTAGTTGCTGATTTCTGCTCTGCTCTTCTTTTTGTGAACAGGGACTACATTTGCCTCTTTCCATAGAAAGGGCCATTTACACTGTACTAGGCAGTGCTGAAAGATGCGAGTTAAAGGTGCTGCTAGCTGGTCTGCACATCTTCTCAACAATCTTGGGCTCAACTTGTCTGGGCCCACAGCCTTTTCTTGGTCAAGTGATTTAAGAAGGAAGTACACCTCCTCCTGCCTTATTGTCACCACTGACAGTTTTGACACAGTTCTTGCAGCTAGCCAAGGAGGGTTCCTTGCTGGATCAGGAACTTGCATTTTGGTAGCAAAGTGTTCAGCAAAGAGGTCCGCCTTCTCTTGACTACTAGTAGAGGTGGTCCCATCCTGTCGATTTAGAGGTGGAATAAGTTCATCAGGCAGATAACCTTGTCTGTCCTTGACCAGGGACCACCAGGTTTTGGAGCCTACCCTACCTGATGCTAGCTTTCTTTTAGTGTCCACCTCCCATTTAGCAATGGCCCACTTTTGAACATCACCCATATCCTACAGCTTGCATTGCAAGTTACGTTATAGGTGGTAGATGTCTCTATACCTTCCCATGCTTTGATTAGCAGTAGGCAGCCTCTCTATCAACGAAGCCAAACAAGTCTGATCGTAGGCTCGTCACAATGCGGTGAGGCACATGGTTCTGATTGTAGATTAAGTATTGTCCGTGAAGGCTTTCACTTGTTGCACATCCTTGAGAAGATGCATGTCCAATCGGTGGTGGCGAGCTCAGAGCAAAGGGCTGGCCAATTACCTCTTTCCCATAGCCAGGTTGTGCGTGTGGACTCCTCACCTCGTTCTGTTGGGATCTTAAGTGTGGTAAAAACAGCCTTGTGGTCAGACGATCCAACGTAGCCGAGGGGTTGACAAGTGACTATGCCTTTTGCCAGATCACTCACTACCGGGTCAAGGGAGGAGCCAGAGATATGAGTAGGGAAATCAACAAAGTTTCTCATGTCAAACACTGCAAGAAGGTCATCAAAGTCCCTCTGTATAAGGTGCTGGTTGAGGTCACCAACAATTATAATATGTTGACAGTTGTGTTGTAGCAGAATGGAGTCAATATTTTCCATTAGGAAGTTGATGGGTCTGCATGTTGCCACTGAGGTCTGTACATTGCACATGCTAGTACAGAGGTACTAGTGTTTATACAGAGCTTGAAGAACATCATTTCAAGATGTGTAGGGGTGGCAACATCAATGTGCTGAGCATGAACACTTTTAGAGAAGCACACAGCAACACCTCCTCCTTGCCCTTGCCTGTCTCTTCTCATCCATGAGGTGTAGCCAGCAATTCTTGCAAAATTTTCTGGAGTCCTGTCATCCAAAAATGTTTCAACAACAGCTATCATGTCGGGACGTCGAGTGTTCACAAAACTACGTGTGAGCTCTCCAATATTAGTAATGAAACCTCTAATGTTGGCCGACAGGATGCTGATAGACTGGCTCCTCATGATGAAGTGGTCAGCTTGAGGTAGTGGGTGTGTAGGGAATGTAAGGTGCCTGCCCTTGAGAGAGGTAGGGTACTGAGGCAGCTGCAGGGATGTAGGTCTGTGGTCTTGTATAAGGCACAATCCCACCTGCTGGGCTGGGATAGGATAAGCTAAGTGGGTGACGTGTGAGAGTGTTCACCAATTCAGAGATCCTGCTGGTTTGTTCTGAGAACAGGTCTCTAAACAGGTGGCCCTGTCTGTCAAGTTCCTTTTTCTTCCGACACTGGTCCTCCTGATGTCCTTTATTGTAGCAGTAATTACACCTCCTCAGATTCTCTCTCTCTCTCCCTCTCTCTCTCTCTCTCTCTTTCTCTCTCTCTCTCTCTCTCTCTCTCTCTCTCTCTCTCTCTCTCTCTCTCTCTCTCTCTCTCTCTCTCTCTCTCCCTCTCTCTCTTTCTCTCTCTGTTCCTCTGTCAGTTATTATCTCTGTTTTAAAGAATGAATGTTATACTCAACTTTTCTCTACACACAACCCAAAACATTTTTCACACATTCAGCTCATCAAACTCTGCTACACTTAATTAATATTCACAACATACAAGCATTTTTGCAAAGTATTAAACGAACTTATTTTTTAAAAAATACATTTGAAAAATGCGGAAATAATATAGACGGCTTAACAGCAGGTCCATGAAAGCCATAATGAAAAAAGGGATCCAGAAGAGAAATAACACACGCAGTGAACAAAACAATAGTCTTTCTCTCTTTCTCTCTTATTCTCTCTCTCTCTCTCTTTCTCTCGGAGGAGGAGGAGGAGAAGAGGGAAGAAAGAAACTTTTGATACGGGATAGAGGACAGGAACAACATTAAAAATAAAAATAAGATGAAATCAAAGTTGTCAGATCACAACAGGAAATATATAAGAAACTAAATACGAAGAAAATTTAACCTAACCTAACCTAACCTAACTTAACCTAACCTAACCTAACTTAACCTAACCTAACCTAACCTAACCTAACCTAACCTAACTTAACCTAACCTAACCTAACCTAACCTAACCTAACCTAACTTAACCTAACCTAACCTAACCTAACCTAACCTAACCTAACCTAACCTAACCTAACCTAACCTAACCTAACCTAACCTAACCTAACTTAAACCAACTTAACCTAACCTAACCTAAACCTAACCTAACCTAACTTAACCTAACCTAACCTAACCAATAACCTAACCTAACCTAACCTAACCTAACCTAACCTAACTCTAACCTAACTAACCTAACCTAACCTACTAACCTAACCTAACCTAACTTAACCTAACCTAACCTAACCTAACCTTAACCTATTACCTAACCTAACCTAACCTAACCTAACCTAACCTAATAACCTAACCTAACCTAACCTAACCTAACCTAACCTAACTTAACCTAACTAACCTAACCTAACCTAACCTAACCTAACCTAACTTAACCTAACCTAACCTAACCTAACCTAACCTAACCTAACCTAACCTAACTTAACCTAACCTAACCTAACCTAACCTACCTAACTTAACCTAACCTAACTTAACCTAACCTAACCTAACCTAACCTAGCCTAACTTAAACCTAACCTAACTTAACCTAACCTAACCTAACCTAACCTAACCTAACCCAACCTAACTTAACCTACCCTAACCGAACCAAACCTAACCTAACCTAACCTAACCTAACTGCCACACCAGCCACTTGAAGTTACACCCGAGTCTGCTTCCAGCAGCAGCTTTGTTGAAATTTTCTTCGTATTTAGTTTCTTATATATTTCCTGTTGTTATCTGACAATTTTGGTTTCATCTTTTTTTATTTTTAATGTTGTTCCTGTCCTGTATCCCGTATCAAAAGTTTCTTTCTTCCCTTCTTCTTCTCCTCCGAGAGAGAGAGAGAGAGAGAGAGAGAGAGAGAGAGAGAGAGAGAGAGAGAGAGAGAGAGAGAGAGAGAGAGAGAGAGAGAGAGAGAGAGAATCACTGTTTTTAGCCACGAGAAGTTTAAAAACAGAAGTTGTACGTCACCGTCGTTCAATGTGTCCAGCTGGCTAGGCCTCTCAATTCCAACAAACTAGAAGCAGACAGGCCTACATAATCCATCGCCACGGGACTGGAAAAAAAAATGCAAATATGTGTATATTATTCACCAATGATCCAATATTAAGGCTAGTTGAACTTTAAGAAATTATAAAACAGCATTATTAATCTCTGACCTACTCTCCTAGCCGGGCCGGCCCTTAGCCAGGACACACTGGGAGAATTAACCCCTTGATCCAGTGCCATGGCTGGCTGACCGCTGAGCAAAGACGAGGTTGTTGTGTACGTCAGTGATCGAGAGCCCTGGCTGAGAGCAGCAGTGATAACAAGCATTATGGTATTGTAACGAGCTGCTGAAGATAACACCTTGTTGGTGGCAGCTGAACACTGCCTGGTGATGGTTGTGCTTAATGGTATACACTTACCTGACGTTTGTGTGTGTGTGTGTGTGTGTGTGTGTGGTGTGTGTGTGTGTGTGGTGTTAAGAGGATGCAAGTAGAGCGGCTGACAAGACTGTTGTAACAATATACATGCAGTAAAGTGCTGTTATTTAAACCATGTTCTCTATTATTTATTGCATTAAAAAAGGAAACTTGATCATTCCGATGATCTTTTTTTTATGTTCTTCTTTTCTTTCTTTTCCAGCAGAAGCTGTGGTAATGTTTGGCAGAATACACCGAAGAAATCTGGCTAAACTCAAGGCACGTTCCCTAGTCAATTCTTTAAATTCTTAAACTTTCAACCACTGATAAAAGAATACACATGACTTGATTCTTCTTGGCTCAGGCAAAACGCTGAAAGAATTTCATTATAAAATTCCGTGAAAACGCCTGATATATATTTAAAAATCTAGAATAGATCTCATAATTCTTATTACAAGACAAAGATTCTGGTTCTCTTCCCCAGGATGTGACCTACAACGGTCGGCTGACACCCAGGCACTTACTTAATGCTACCTGAGGTAACAAGTGTAGGGAAACACGCTCAGTGTTTCCACTCGTGCCAGGATCGAACCTGGTTCCTTCAGATGTATGCAAAAGTCGCTGTCACGGACCACGACAGCGTACATAAGACCAATAGGGCAGGCCTAGGACCGAGTCAAAAAAAATAAAATAAAAAGAATCTTTGATTGGAGTCTGTAAGGCCGAAAAGATATTTGTTAGGGAACAGACCTAAGTATGCAGCAGAACTGCTCTATGTAGAGCTTAAAAACAAAACTTGATAAAGCTCTAATCAGGGCAAAGAGCTGTCCAAATAAGTGAGTGTTCTGTACTTGTGCGACGTTTCGGGAGGGAGAATGAGCATATATGAGACAACGATAGCTGAAGAATGAGCGAAGATGCCTTCTATCTGTTGATATTTCTCTCTTGATATCTATTTGTCAGTGATATTTTTTTATTGAGTCCAAACGGAGAGAAGGAATAAATGGATAAAAGAGACAAGTTAAACATCGTAAGCTCTTATAATAGCTACGTTTCGCCCAGAAAGAGTTTTATGAAGTTATGATATCTACAGTCTCCTGAGCGAAACGATGTTAAAACAAAACGCTGCACTGTTTTACGTATATTTTCCATGCACTCGAGTACTAGTATATTGAAATAATACTTATAGAATAGAAACCTTTTATTAATACAACGTTTCGCCCAACGGGTATTTTATAAAACTCGAGTGAGTAGAACTAGGTGTTTTATGAAGCCCACAACGAGCGAAACGTCGTATTAATAGAAGTTTCTTCCCTAGAAGGCTATTTTTCTTATCAGTGTCATCCCATAGCCAATCACTGACAATCACTGACAATCACTGACAATCACTGACAATCACTGACAATCACTGACAATCACTTACAATCCCAGGATGTTTGAGAAGATTTCTCGCACCGGGGAGTGTAACGTCTTAAATCAACATCCCGGCACGGCACACTTTTCTTATTTACACACCTGTCCGTATTTAATTTCAAACGCAAAGGAACAGATCGAAGAGTATATAGGGAGTACAGATAGCAGGGGACCTCAGCATCCACACGGAGACTGTCCTCTGAGTCGATTTATCTACTAACATCTAGGCTAGAGACTACTCGTCTATTATTTAGGCAAGGAGAGTAGAGCTGGGTGAGACACTCAGCAATTCTGCTGAGAAAGAGAAACAGCTGAGGGGTGAGATAAATAGGGCGATAAAACCCAGGGAGGAAAATGAGCTTGTCTGTTAAGAGTGAATTGATGGGATTCAGGATAAGAGATTGGAGAGGTGTTTAGTGAGATTTACAGAATATCGCCATAGCTCGTTGAACACCTGTGTCGACGCGGAGGCAGAGACTGCATTCAAGGGACAGAAATGACTGAGACTTATTAGAAAGAAGATT
>NC_069403.1:50364945-50377445 GCF_026875155.1 Cherax quadricarinatus
GAGAGGAATGCAGAGGAGAGAGAGAGATTTTGGGAGATGTTAAGTGAATGTATAGGAGCCTTTGAACCAAGTGAGAGAGTAATTGTGGTAGGAGACCTGAATGCTAAAGTAGGAGAAACTTTTAGAGAGGGTGTGGTAGGTAAGTTTGGGGTGCCAGGTGTAAATGATAATGGGAGCCCTTTGATTGAACTTTGTATAGAAAGGGGTTTAGTTATAGGTAATACATATTTTAAGAAAAAGAGGATAAATAAGTATACAAGATATGATGTAGGGCGAAATGACAGTAGTTTGTTGGATTATGTATTGGTAGATAAAAGACTGTTGAGTAGACTTCAGGATGTACATGTTTATAGAGGGGCCACAGATATATCAGATCACTTTCTACTTGTAGCTACACTGAGAGTAAAAGATAGATGGGATACAAGGAGAATAGAAGCATCAGGAAGAGAGAGGTGAAGGTTTATAAACTAAAAGAGGAGGCAGTTAGGGAAAGATATAAACAGCTATTGGAGGATAGATGGGCTAATGAGAGCATAGGCAATGGGGTCGAAGAGGTATGGGGTAGGTTTTAAAAATGTAGTGTTAGAGTGTTCAGCAGAAGTTTGTGGTTACAGGAAAGTGGGTGCGGGAGGGAAGAGGAGCGATTGGTGGAATGATGATGTAAAGAGAGTAGTAAGGGAGAAAAAGTTAGCATATGAGAAGTTTTTACAAAGTAGAAGTGATGCAAGGAGGGAAGAGTATATGGAGAAAAGAGAGAGGTTAAGAGAGTGGTGAAGCATGTAAAAAGAGAGCAAATGAGAGAGTGGGTGAGATGTTATCAACAAATTTTGTTGAAAATAAGAAAAAGTTTTGGAGTGAGATTAACAAGTTAAGGAAGCCTAGAGAACAAATGGATTTGTCAGTTAAAAATAGGAGAGGAGAGTTATTAAATGGAGAGTTAGAGGTACTGGGAAGATGGAGGGAATATTTTGAGGAATTGTTAAATGTTGATGAAGATAGGGAAGCTGTGATTTCGTGTATAGGGCAAGGAGGAATAACATCTTGTAGGAGTGAGGAAGAGCCAGTTGTGAGTGTGGGGGAAGTTCGTGAGGCAGTAGGTAAAATGAAAGGGGGTAAGGCAGCCGGGATTGATGGGATAAAGATAGAAATGTTAAAAGCAGGTGGGGATATAGTTTTGGAGTGGTTGGTGCAATTATTTAATAAATGTATGGAAGAGGGTAAGGTGCCTAGGGATTGGCAGAGAGCATGCATAGGGGACAAAAGAGAGTGCAAAAATTATAGGGGAATAAGTCTGTTGAGTATACCTGGTAAAGTGTATGGTAGAGTTATTATTGAAAGAATTAAAAGTAAGATTGAGAATAGGATATTATTATTATTATTATAATCAAAGGGGAAGCGCTAAACCCGTAGGATTATACAGCGCCCGGGGGGGGGGATGTGGAAGGCAATCAGGCTTAATTCGGGGAACTGGAGCACAGTTCCAATTCCCTAAATCAAGAGCCCCTCACCAACCTGAGAATAGGATAGCAGATGAACAAGGAGGCTTTAGGAAAGGTAGGGGGTGTGTGGACCAGGTGTTTACAGTGAAACATATAAGTGAACAGTATTTAGATAAGGCTAAAGAGGTCTTTGTGGCATTTATGGATTTGGAAAAGGCGTATGACAGGGTGGAGAGTGGGGCAATGTGGCAGATGTTGCAGGTGTATGGTGTAGGAGGTAGGTTACTGAAAGCAGTGAAGAGTTTTTACGAGGATAGTGAGGCTCAAGTTAGAGTACATAGGAAAGAGGGAAATTATTTCCCAGTAAAAGTAGGCCTTAGACAAGGATGTGTGATGTCACCGTGGTTGTTTAATATATTTATAGGTGGGGTTGTAAGAGAAGTAAATGCGAGGGTCTTGACAAGAGGCGTGGAGTTAAAAGATAAGGAATCACACATAAAGTGGGAGTTGTCACAGTTGCTCTTTGCTGATGACACTGTGCTCTTGGGAGATTCTGAAGAGAAGTTGCAGAGATTTGGTGGATGAATTTGGTAGGGTGTGCAAAAGAAGAAAATTGAAAGTGAATACAGGAAAGAGTAAGGTTATGAGGATAACAAAAATATTAGGTGATGAAAGATTGGATATCAGATTGGAGGGAGAGAGTATGGAGGAGGTGAATGTATTCAGATATTTGGGAGTGGACGTGTCAGCGGATGGGTCTATGAAGGATGAGGTGAATCATAGAATTGATGAGGGGAAAAGGGTGAGTGGTGCACTTAGGAGTCTGTGGAGACAAAGAACTTTGTCCTTGGAGGCAAGAGGGGAATGTATGAGAGTATAGTTTTACCAACACTCTTATATGGGTGTGAAGCATGGGTGATGAATGTTGCAGCGAGGAGAAGGCTGGAGGCAGTGGAGATGTCATGTCTGAGGGCAATGTGTGGTGTGAATATAATGCAGAAAATTCGTAGTTTGGAAGTTAGGAGGAGGTGCGGGAATTACCAAAACTGTTGTCCAGAGGGCTGAGGAAGGGTTTTGAGGTGGTTCGGACATGTAGAGAGAATGGAGCGAAACAGAATGACTTCAAGAGTGTATCAGCCTGTAGTGGAAGGAAGGCGGGGTAGGGGTCGGCCTAGGAAAGGTTGGAGGGGAGGGGGTAAAGGAGGTTTTGTGTGCGAGGGGCTTGGACTTCCAGCAGGCGTGCGTGAGCGTGTTTGATAGGAGTGAATGGGGACGAATGGTTTTTAATACTTGACGTGCTGTTGGAATGTGAGCAAAGTAACATTTATGAAGGGGTTCAGGGAAACCGGCAGGCCGGACTTGAGTCCTGGAGATGGGAAGTACAGTGCCTGCACTCTGAAGGACGGGTGTTAATGTTGCAGTTTTAAAAAACTGTAGTGTAAAGCACCCTTCTGGCAAGACAGTGATGGAGTGAATGATGGTGAAAGTTTTTCTTTTTCGGGCCACCCTGCCTTGGTGGGAATCGGCCAGTGTGATAATTAAAAAATAATAATAAAATAAATATATATAAATATATATATATACATATATATATATATATATTATATATATATATATATATATATATATATATATATATATATTATATATATATATATATATATATATTTACGTGGGTAGTGGGTGCACAGAGTTCAGTAATTTATTATGATATGCAAGACTTGCGGTGTTGGTGTGGTGCTCAGGACATGATATATGCTCACAGTCAGACGTACGGGCCTCTGTAATCCAAGTTTAATGAGGTCATTTGGCTCTAATTGAGATCGTCCACAAAGATATGATTTCCCTTGCGAGTCGCAGTATCGTGATGGTAAACGACTTACAGAACAGCATCATGGCTTGATGCGGCGTGAACCATCAATGGCCCTATAAACCAAAACAACAGTTGTTGGATTTAAACCTATTACAAATATCTCTATAAACATAAATCACTCTATTTGGCTTTTATGGGGGGTTATGCTACGTAATTTACACACATGCTACTCTGTAAGACAATTGAAATAATCTAAAACTGTGCAGTTTTACCTAGATAAGCTTCTAAGCCAGTATTCGGAACACTGGCTTGCTTGTTTTATGACCGGTTTGGGTTCAGTCATGGTAGTTCAGAGAGCTGTACAATAAGCTTTTCTACAAGTGCATCATGAAGCTCTTTACACATAATATGCGCTTCAGCACACTTAATGAGATCACATACATTTACTACTCATATTCACATAATACACAGGCAAATTCCCTTAGCATACCTTACCTATATTGATATACGCTTACGTACACTTAATATAAACTTATATACATTTAAAATATACTTAAAAACTTATGGGATTAAATACACAATATAAGCTTACCACATAGTTTACGCTTTCATGCACTTAATCCACATTATATGATGTTATTTTAAATATACATTAATACGAATAATTTGGTCACATGACCAACTGCTGCAGTTAGCGGGTCATCAGGAGACCAAGGCCTTAGTCAGGAAACACCTGTCCTGTTTCCTGACGAATAAAACACTATCATCACCTGTCATAACGCTGTTACTGCAACGTCACACACTGATATCTTCCACGCTTTGACGAAACCGCCAGTAGGAAGATCAAAGCAGATTCGACGTGCAAATGGAGGGAGACAGGAACCTGTAATTAGAACACTGACGTAGGTATCGTTAGGTATGTAGTTTTTAATAGAGGAATGTTATTACCGAGAGTCTTTCTAGAGGAATATAGCTCTTGTTGTTGTTGGGTTTATGGGTTGCGACGGCTCTAGGGGCCGTATGAATCCGACAGCCCAAACGTCAGAAGGACGTGTAAGGAATCGTATTGACTTGTGCTTAATTACATCAGAGAAACACGAAGAATTTGCGCAACAGATGCGATTTTCATCAGCTATGTTTGTTGCACATCCTCTTTCTCTTCGTGGTACGAAGTGAAGAATTCAGTTCACAATAACATGGCTAGAACAATTCACAAAAGACTCAGACATTTTTTTTTTGTGATTTTAATATTGACAAGGATCAGTGCACCAGTATCATAAAAATTTTTGTTGAAATCTGCAACAGTATTCCAGCATCACAACGTCTGCAACACCCCAAATGTTTGATATATATATATATATATATAATATATATATATTATATATATATATATATATATATATTTATATATATATATATATATATATATATGTCGTGCCGAATAGGTAAAACTGGTCAATTAGCAAGAACTCATTTAAAATAAAGTCCTTTCTAAAATTTTCTCTTATACGTTTAAAGATATATTTTTTTATTAAAGTTAATGTAAAAATTTATAATTTTGCATCAAAAGAATCTTAGAAAACTTACCTAACCTTATTATAACAAGAACAATTTATTTTAGCCTAACCCAACTAAATATATTTTAAATTTGTTTACAATAATTTAATAGTAAACAAACACAGTGAAATATATTTTTTTCGTTAGGTTCAGAATGATTTTGGCGAAACTAGCCAAGGAGTTGAACCCATGCTGTTTTGGCCCGAGTCATGGTGAGAGAAAACGTATGACGCTTTAGACCACTAGACCACACAATCCTTTGTGTGGTCTAGTGGTCTAAAGCGTCATACGTTTTCTCTCACCATGACGAGGGTCAAAACAGCATGGGTTCAACTCCTTGGCTTGTACAGTGTTGCTATATATATATATATATATATATATATATATATATATATATATATATATATATATATATATATATATATATAATACTGTAGTGAACAGAAAATACATTTTCCACACAACTCTTCGCTCTGAAAACCTCGATATAGAGACAATTTACTGTTTCGGTCTGCCTTTATGCCCCTCTCGCTGTATCAATATATTAAGGGTATGCAGTACCGACAAGTTGATGAGAAAAATACATGTGCAACACTTGGGTATTTTTCTTATCGAAATGTTTCGACTGCTATGCAGTCTTTTTCAGTCGAATACAGAGGAGCTGTCTCTATTATTAAGTCACCTTTGTATTCGATTAAGGAAACCTGCACAGCAAGCGAAATGTTTCGACAATAACTATGCGTACGTATCCCACTCTTCACCTAGCTGTTTACAAGGGTCGAGTTGTAACTCCTGGGCCCCGGTCTCTTAGCCATTTATCATCCTCTATAATACATTTCCAGCCCCGTGGTTTCCATCGTACCTGAAGAAATGTACAGAATTTCTCCTGGTTGCTTCCTGCCTCAGTGTATCACTTGCCTTTACTACCTTCACAGTCAACACCTTTATTTGTCTTTTTTCTCTTGTTTAGTTTTCATTTGTGCTCGTCCTAATCCTACAGCTTTCTTGTTCATTAGTTTTCCACCTTGTCATTTTCTCTCAGTATCTTGTATGTTGTGATCATATCTCCCAGGGTGCCTTGGTTGCTTGCTGCAGTATTGCTGAGGTTAGTTTTCTGAGCGTGTCCTCAGTGCTGTTGGTGCTTCATCTTAAAAACTCGCCTGTCTGGCAAATCACTCATCAAGTGAATGATTAATCAACGACCGGGCCTCGTTTAGCAGACGAAGTATCGAGCCTCCATCACTCCATGCGCAGAATCACTCACTTTCTTTTGATAATTTGTGCTTTCCGAACGGGTAACGCATGTTCTTCACACCTGGGTTTGATAGTGGCGCTGCGTACTCCAGCACTGGTCTCCCATTACCCTGTTGAGTGCCTTTATGCTGGGCTCTTGGTGCAAGGAAATGGCGCTAGCCTCCCCTGTCTTGGGTCGAAATTGATTATTTCCTATTTCCCATGGGTTGTATAACGTCAACGGGTTTGGCGCTCCATTCTGTATTAATGATTATATCGAAAGTTATATTTAAAATTAGAGGATTTTATCATAATAATCCACGGTTTACTGTAAGCCTACACATTCACGGCATACGCTAAACCTACACATTAACGGTTTAACATAATCCTACAAATACACAGTTCGCCCTAAACCTTGACACTCGGCCAAATATTTACAAGTTTTCACTCAGCATTCTGACCAGATGAAGAAAAGTGCAGTCTCAAAATATATTAAATAGAAAGAAAAATAAAGAAAAGCTCCATCACTACACAATTCAAAAATAATATATATAAAAAGTTTATGTAAGGTGATACTGGATACTATAAACCAACCAACGGTTCAAGGCATTTACTGAGAAGACGTTTAACCCACCAGGTATAAAGTCCTTGATGAGCGAAACGTCTTCTCAAAAAAATTTCATAAGCCGCATATCGTATCCCTTTCATTTGTTTATGACATTTCCTTCAAAGTTCAATTAGAAATTCAGAGGACACAGGAGGCAGACATTAACGAGAGAATGTACACACAAGAGGTCTGTCAAAAAATGTTCGAAAATGTATTCGTTAGTTTTGCAGAATGTCAAGAAACACAACCATGAATATTAACTGGGAAGCTACTTGCTTATTATTTTTCCACTTGTATGTAAATTTTGTGTGGCATGCGAGTGTGACTGTGGTGGTGGCTGTTTCTTGTATTAAAGTCGTAAGATCACGATTACAAATAAATCATGGAACGGGTGTGGTTTGAAACCATGGTGAGTGAGTTCTAGAATGCACTGACCTCTGAGTTTTAGGCCTCACTTGTCCTGGGTTCAGATCCCACCCTATCTGCGGATTGGAACTGAATCACGGAAACCACTTGATTACCTGGGTTTTAGACGATCGCGAGTATTCATTCCTCTGTGTTTATTGTTGTCTTGTGTTTTTCCCTGGCTGTGACCTGTCTTGATTGTGTGGTACATTAGTTTTTTTTACGTGTTGTATTGCCTCATTATTGTCTAGCCTGTCTTCAAAGCCTTCAGCTCATCCAGTGAGTGAACTACTTGTATTGCTGGTAACTATCATGCTTATGTTTGTCTTCCTCAGCCCAAGTGTTGTGACCGGTCACCAAAGCCACGATAGATTAAAATAGATGCTTGATTTAGGCAAAAAAGTCTGGTGAAGTTACTTACTTAACTTGTCTGAGGATATTTGATACCCACGATTATTCTGTGTAACTGCTGTTCTGTGTGCTCGACACCTCCTTGTACCTGAGACCTCAGCCAGCTGGTTCAATCTCATTACCAGCTCACTTAGATCTGCGCCTGTGTTCCGTTCCGTTGCTCAATGTTGACGTAGGCTCCTTCATTAGGACTCAAGCCTGTGTATATCTCATTCTTCACTTTGAGGTAACTGAATCTTCCACTTCTATCATCCGTGGGGATTTTATTTGCGTAACATTGTAGCACAGTGTATCAGAACCAGTCTACAGTGCCTTGTTGGAGGAACCAGTGTATTGTTTTGACTTGGCTTTGATTCATTTACACTTTGTTTTATTTTTTCATTATTTCATTGAGTTAAATAGCATTTCATATTTCCGTATTTTACGTTTGAATAAACTTTATTAAAATTTTGAGTAAACTGAAAATTGTGTATATTTTCATGTTTTCCTATTTTATTGCGTGTGTCTTTTCCTCAAAATGGAATGGATTATTTGACGTAATTCATTATTCAACCATCGTGAGTCGGCCATCTTTGTTTCAAAACCCAGCATCAACATCTCACAAGTCAAGGGAAAACCTGACACAATAACTACGACAGTCCTGAATGCCGCCTCTCAGTATGACTCCTCTACCTAACCTTGTCGTTACAACTGGACTGGTGTTCTTGGACCTGATTTATATCATGTCGCCTAAGTCAAGTGGTATGTATGTATATATTCTACTTTGTATACTGTTAAGCTACAGATGAGAGCACTGATAAAATAATACACACACACACACACACACACACACACACACACACACACACACACACACACACACACACACACTCATACGTCACTATTTGTCATACATAAAAAGCCCAGTTGAAATATAATACTGTATCGTATTTTTAATTCGAGTCAAATACTTTATTATTTGTAATTTGATGATGCAAAAAAAAGTTTTGCAAATTTTTCCCTAATTTCGGAGCGTTATATTATATATGACCAAAATATATATCCGAATAAAATTATTTCCCTACTATGTTCTTTAAATTAAGCTCTATTGCATTATTTAAAACAAAATATTTTAATTCACTCTTTTATTTATTTTAATATTTTAGTAATATATCTCAACTGATATGTGATGGCAGTTCATATATATATATATTGTATATATATATATATATATATATAATAATATATATATATATATATATATATATATATATATATATATATATATATATATATTATATATTACACTGTGTGGAGAGACTTGGCTATACATACACGACATTAGTCAGTGGTATTTACCGGAGCAAGGAAGCAACCTCTCTGAGCCATGTGTCTTGCTCTTAACTTAAAGCATTAATCTTGTACGTCCTAATGTGCTGTGCATGCATGTATGTGCGGTGACCGATGTGTGTTGTGAGTGTTGAAGCTCTAGCTCTTGGCTGCAGCATCTTCCCATCATCACTAGAATCTTACTCAGTATTTCGTTTTTTAGAATAGAAATAGTCATAAAAATGGTTATAACTGTGACCTTAATTTGTAAAGGGGTGGACCGATAAACCAGCGGAAGGCCTTGGTCAGATGACCAAAAGCTCCAACGGCGGGTTATCATCTGACTAAGACCCAAGTCAGAAAGCACTCGTTTTCTCCTCAATAACCATGACATTGTTCCACTGGCTCCTGACACACTCAGCACTAATGGTATTCATCAGATTTTCCGTGTTTCCTCATTATGCATTGATAGTTACCTTTCATGTCTCCTCCTTGCTGCTTTTAATACTGGTCTTTGCTCATTGTAGACGCTTGACAACTCACATAATAAAGCAAATTGTGTGGGTAAAACGTCGTTAATAAAGGATCGTATTGTACTACAATTGTGCTTCTGTTTTCATCGTATAGGTATATGTATACCATTTGTCTCTACTGAAGACGTATTCTGTTGGACTCATTACTCACTTTCTTATTGCTTACTCTGTGCTCCATTTCCTCTTTCTTTATATATTAATGTTTAACTGGCTGACAATTCTATAAAAGAGTCATAGTTTGTATATCAGGTCTGTGAAAATAAATGGCATAAAATACCGACACAATGGAAAATTAACACATAAACAGTATAATGTGATCCTTTATTAACAACGTTTCGCCCACACAGTGGGCTTTATCAAGTCACAAACAAATCTACGTGGGTGAAAGGTACGTGAGTGTTTATAGGAGGTCCTTATCAGATCCATCCTACCCAGCATTCTCCACCTGACTCCATCCTATAAACACTTACTTATTTTTCGCTCAGGTACATCTCTTTGTGACGTGTGGGCCAAACGTTGTCAACAAAGAATCACATTATATTGTTTATGCGTTCATTTTTCCGTATCAGGTCTATGTTCTGACGATGCATGTTTACGTCTGTGTTGAGGTTTATCAACACTTAGAGACGGACTTGTTGAATAAGTTTCGTCAGTCACTGAAGAAGCTCTTTATAGAGGAGAAACGTCTCAATAAAGGTTTCCCTTTACAAAGGTCGGCTTTTGCGCCATTCGTCTTTACCTGAATAATCTCTCACTACATACATTGTGACAATTACTCTTCATTATTAAAGTTTTTTTTCTAAAGACGCTTTGGTACTAGTTTTGACTTGGCTGCTGTGTCCAAAATTTGGCTGCCAGTTGTTTCAATACTAATAACTTTTTGAAAAAAGTCGTAGTTGAGTCATACAGTTTTACTCCTCCTCTCGCGACACATAAAAAAATCTCCTGACTATTTTGTCGTTTCATCTGTTTAATATCATCCAGTCTCTGTTGTTCGTTCCTGCACTGACTCTTACTCTTTCTTCAAATTCGATTTCATCTCAGATTCATCATAGGGTGAAACTCACATCGTATCTAATACTTGCTTCCAGCTTCTTGTTGGGGGTATATAGAGACACTGGCAGCTTACACCGTATACAGCCCGTGTCTCCAGTTTGTTCTCTGGTGTCTTTAACAAGTTGGTACGTTGTCGCTGAGATTGGGTGGGTTGATTACCTGGATGTATAGGAGGAAATGATGCCCTGGAGGCAATTAGGGAATGTGCTTGTGTTGGGCATCAGTCGAGTTAGCAGATGCATCGTTGGCTTGTTAAATGTAGTCAATCCACTATAATTAATATATATTATATATATATATATATATATATATATATATATATATATATAATATATATATATATATATATATATATAATATATTTTATTAAATTCTAATCTTTTGTTGATAAAATTATTGAAACTGAAACAACTTGAAAATATGTAAATTTGTAAGTTTTAACAATTTGTAAGAAATAATTAACCACATTATAAATCGTCAATAGAAACATTTTATGTTTTTTTAGAAAATATAACATTTAAAAAGTGAACATATATTACTGAGGTGCACCGCTACTCTCAGAGCCAGTATTTTGTGTGTGTTGGAGGTGATGGTGGAGAGAGGGAGATGGTGGTGATGGAGAGAGAGAGAGAGAGAGAGAGGCGGGGAGATGGTGGTGGTGGTGGAGAGAGAGTAGGAGATGGTGGGTGATGGAGAGAGAGTAGGAGATGGTGGTGGTGATGGAGAGAGAGTAGGAGATGGTGGTGGTGATGAGAGAGAGTAGAGATGGTGGTGGTGATGGAGAGAGGGAGATATGGTGGAAAATGAAGAGAGAGATGGCGGTGGTGGTGGTGTGGAGAGAGGGAGATGGTGGTGATGGGAGAGAGAGAGAGAGAGAGAGAGGCGGGGGAGATGGTGGTGGTGGTGGAGAGAGAGTAGGAGATGGTGGTGGTGATGGAGAGAGAGTAGAGATGGTGGTGGTGATGGAGAGAGAGTAGGAGATGGTGGTGTGATGGAGAGAGAGTAGGAGATGGTGGTGGTGATGGAGAGAGGGAGTTGAGGGTGGTAATGAAGAGAGAGATGGCGGTGGTGGTGGTGGTGGTGGAGAGAGGGAGAGATGGTGATGGTGGTGGTGGTGGTGAGAGAGGGAGAGATGGCGGTGGTGGTGGTGGTGGTGGAGAGAGGAGAAGATGGTGATGGTGGTGATGGAGAGAGAGAGAGAGTTTTCTGTAGTTACAAACATTTAACAACAATATTCTAACAATATATACATTATTTTCTCTACAAATTCAGTTAAACTATTTTTTAAGAGATTTTCATTATCCATTTCCGTTAATATAAAAATTTAACGACTTTTATTGACCTAATTATTTATTGTACACTGTGAGTATTAAACCAATTTATCCTGTCAAACATGATAACTCTTAAATTACCTGCTACTCGTTTCAATTTTTTTTAATCTTTTAGCCTGGCCTCGTTGTTGATTGCTGGCTCAAGCAGACTGTTGCTGCTAGCGGCTCACCTTACAGGAACTCAGAGTCAGGGCATAGTGCATCGTAAAGGCAGACAGTAGAAGGGTTTATAGTTCACACCGAGGCTATCTGCAGAGGAGTATCTACTATTATCTCGACTTTCAGCTATTAGGCTAGATAGGTGAAGCAGTGAGAGCAAAGCAGAAGGCTCTCTTCCCACCTTGCACTCCCTTTGGTCACATCCAACATAAAACAAAGGAAAAATACAGTAATACATTGCAAAAGTGAGCATGAATATATAAGATAGAGAAAAGTAAATAACAGGCAATAGCTCTACTCCGTCTTCCCCTAAACTTGCTACTCTACAACCACCAGTTCTATTCCTAGATACTCTGCTAGACGTTGATGTGAACCAGCTAACATCATATATAGCTTCAGGGTTTTTGTCATGATGGTGGTGGTCATTACCCTGGGAGGACTCTGACTTGTTGCCATGATGATGGTGGTGGTCATTACCCTGGGAGGACTCTGACTTGTTGCCATGATGATGGTGGTGGTCATTACCCTGGGAGGACTCTGACTTGTGCCATGATGATGGTGGTGGTCATTACCCTGGGAGGACTCTGACTTGTTGCCATGATGATGGTGGTGGTCACTACCCTGGGAGGACTCTGAATTGTTGCCATG
>NC_069403.1:50382445-50389945 GCF_026875155.1 Cherax quadricarinatus
CTTACTTTTTTTTTGTCGTTCCTATTTCTCGCCATATTGAGTGTTGTTGCATGCCAAATGAACATCCCTGATTTCCCTGGACGGAAATCAGACGTTGGTGATTAATACCTGAAGCGTCAGGCAGAGACTCGATCGTTTCCGAGTATTTAACGCTTTGTCTTTTTGCAAATGCGAACGTTCCCTAGTTCATGGGAACGTTTTTGTCTTGTACAAGTGAAAACGTTTCTTGGTGTAAACAAAAGCATCGTTATCTGTGGACGTTTTTGTGTTTGCCGACAACAACAAATATACTTCAAGAAATACATGTGTTTCTTAACCACGGTACGGGTGGGGATTAAACTCGCAGCAAGTGAGTCGTAAAATTCAAGGGCAGCATGTAAACCATTGGACCAGTAACTTACGCTCTGGTCTGGCATTTAACGGCTCACTTGCCGCCAGTTCGAACCCCACCCGTGCCGTGGCTTGTTTGCAATCGTGTCATTACGATTTCGTGAGTCGTAAGTTTCTTGACATGTCAACAATGTGACGTGTTCAGAGACATCAGTGGAGAAGAATGTCTTACATCATTCTGCAGTTATTCTCTCCTAAAGAAATTTCTCCCCACCTCATTAAGACGGAGAATTGATTTGTTATTTAGAATTGTATATTGACATGGGTGAATTAGATACTGACATGGGGTATGAAGACTTAAGTGTACGAGGTCTTGTCATGAGAGTATGAGGCTTTGTCATTGATATGTTAGAGAAGTGACATGCCATCCTGACATGGGAATGACATGCTTGAAACAGTCTTTTTAAGTCCTAACACAGAGGAATTTAAGAAAAATCTCATTTCCTGTTACCCACATTTCCATCTACCCACATTTCCAACTACGTACTCACATTTCCAACTACCCCCATTTCCAACTACGTACTCACATTTCCAGTTTCCCACATTCCCAACTAACCACATTTCCAGCTATCCACTTTTCCAGCTATCCACTTTTCCAGCTATACAAATTTCCAACTACCGACATTTCCAACTACCCACATTCCCAGCTACCCACATTCCAAGCTACCCACATTCCCAGCTACCCACATTCCCAGCTACCCACATTCCCAGCTACCCATATTCCTAGCTACCCACATTCTCAGCTTTCCACATTCCCAGCTACCCACATTCCTAGCTGCCCACATTCTTAGCTACCCACATTCCCAGCTACCCACATTCCTAGCTACCCACATCCCTAGTTACCCACATTCCCAGCTACCCACATTCCCAACTTCCCACATTTCACATTAGAACTCTGGCGGAAACATTTCTCCTATTTCATCTTAAACTGCTGCCCTGGAATTTATTGATTTAAGTTCTGGGTCATGCAGTCATTACCTGTGCAGCGGAGGTCATGCAACAGAAACTTTGCAACGGAACCTGAACCACAGAAACTTAGAGGAAACTGAACAATGGAGACGGAGCAGAGGAGAAGGAGCAACAGAAATCGGAGGATCAGCAACGGAGCAACAGTTATCAAACAACAGAAGCTGTGAAGCCGAAGTTTTGATGCAACGGTGTAAAGGAATCCCTGCATCAGCCGAGTGTCTCCTTACTAGCTGTTTTGTATCAGTAAGTGTAGCTGAAACCGAATACAAACACTTTCAACACTTTTAGCAATTGTAAATTTAACTTTTAGGTTATTAAGTAATTGCAGTTGTAACTGATCAATGTCACTCTTATTTCTGCTTAAATAACTTCGCAAACCTGTGCCACTGTGATGAGTTAATGACAAAGTTAAAGGAACTAAATGACAAATGGTATGCAACTCCATATTCTGATCTGAGTGTCGACTTCTGGGTCAAGTTTTGGAAGAAATGTAAACAAGAGGACTGTACTCTGTGCGACTTAGGGATTGTCCTCCAAAGACTCTCCCTCTGAAAACACCAGCAAGAGGAAGGATGGGTTTAATAGTATGGTTTTATTCCTTCGCTCCCAGAAGGGCACAACTAAGGTCAGCAACCTTTCCAAACTTCTCTTGGTTAATCAGGTAATAGTTGCTTTTGAGGACTGCAAAATGTTTGTGTAGAGGAGAGGTGCTTAGATGGGGTTAAAAGATTGAATATCCACAGGGGAGGAGGTAACTTTGTACTGATTTCGATTGTTGGGGCTAAATTTCTGGGAAAAACTGTTCAGAGAAGAGAGAAGAAAATAGGGAATGAGTTGGCCTTTTGCAACGATAAATGGATTTTTTCCTAATCGTAGGCCTTTTATAAGTTTTTGAGTATCATGAGTATAATGTCTCGTCCTCGATAAAGTGCAGCTCAGAATTTTATGAGTATCTTCCATGCTTAAATTTTAATAAACTGTAAACATGTAAAAATAGATGTAATGTGAGTTTCTGTTGTAATATTAAAGTCTATGTTATTTCCATTATCTTCCACGTTGTGAAATAATCATTTGCAACTTTCTGCAACAACTCAGTGCAACAAGACATTCTAATTTTTCTCAGCTTAGAGGTGCAGCTTCCATGTTTAAATTGTAGCGAATGAAAATATTCTTAAACATTATGTCTTAGACCTAACACAGTAAAGTACATAATGTGAGACGAAGATCATTTATTTGTAATCTCGTTGGATCTTTGGCTTATATAGTGTAACAAATATTATGGTGATCTTCACCTTAATATTTGTTAAACTGAAAACGGAATTAATGATATTCTTGTGAATTGTTCAAATACTTACATTTAAATGCAAAATATGAAGTCAAATGTTTGCTTAGTATTTCCAACATTTAGCAATGATGTCAACATCAGTAAAATTTGAACAAGCGAAGAAAACAGTTTAAAAGAAAATATCAGAAATTGTAATTGAAAATTTGGAAATGTAATTGTGATTGATTTTGAATCATGTAATATCTTAAAGCCTAGAGCAATACTTATTTTATAGAAAGAAAACGTTTTGCTCTCAGTAGAGCTCCATTAATTAAGTCATGACTTGATGACGTTCTACACTGAGCCAAACATTTATGATAAACGTTTCATCTTCCTTTAGTATATAGTGGCAGTACCTGCCACTATTAATTCAAAGTTGTCGTAACTTGATTTTAATATGTCGTACAAAAAGTAACATTACTGAAGCTCCATTGAAACGTAATTGTACGACACATCTTTGTCTCTTTGATCACGTTGGTTCTGGTAGGAGGCTGTATGATGCACACCAGTGTGTTTGTTCTTCCCCACCTGTGTACCCAGAGTCCTGCTTCGTCCAGCGTTGTGTGTTTATAAAAAGTCTTTATTGTTTCCAAGAAGGAACAAAGGAGAAGTATCAGATGAGAGAACTGTTGATGCGAGGACGGTGTGTGTGTGGGAGGGGGGGCACTTATACAGCGAACTTATTGAAGCTGTGTGATTTATTTGTCGTGTACTGATCTATTTGTACGTGACGTAATCGAGTCTCAACTCACCTGATGAGGCTTCTTAACTGGCTGCTACCCGTTACACGCTATTTTAGACTCGTGGTCACTATTGTACCTTTGTCGAGGTTATTCCTCTTTTTGACAACCTTGAGGCTGAGGAACTATTTCCAAATATTACTGTGACTCAACTGTGTCTTTAACTTTCAACTGCGCCCTCGTGTACTCGTTTTGCCGCCTCTCAAACAATCTGCAACAGCAACATTCCTCTGAAGACGGCACATTCTTGGAATATATTTCTTGTATTGAAGAAAGGAGATGGACAGCAGAGTAGTAGATCACCTGGAGGAGCATGGAGTGTTAAATGACAGCCTGTGGAAGTTGAGGGAAGATAAATCTTGTTTCGCAACTTACTGTAGTCTTAAGATAGGGTAACAGAGAATAAACAATAGAGAAAGAAAGTTACTTGGACTGCATATTTCTGGATTGTGAGAAGGTATTCCACAAAGTTTCTCACAGTGACTAGTAAACAAACTAAACGAACAGGCAAACATATTGAAAAACGTGTTTTTTTGAGTTAACATATGAGCGGGAGAGAGAGAGTACAGGCTCTGGAGGAGGTATGGACTGGACCAGTGAGCTAGCGTGACTAGTGGGGGTTTCACAAGGTATTCTTCCTAATGTAGACAAACGACGTACATGATGAGCAAGCGTCCTACTTATCCCTGTTTACGGACAAGACGTAACGTAAATGACAATAAAAAGTACTAGAAAGAAGAGAGGAAATGGCTTCAAGAAGACCTGGACAGACTGTAGAAGTAGCCAGACTGGTGTTTGTTAAACTTCATCTCACAGAAGAGTTATGAAAATCGGCGTAAGAGATAAGACCACATATAAATACAAGGTGGGTTATAGACTCTATGAACATAAAAGTGACAGGGCCTAGGGGTAAGCCTTGTATCAATACCTGACAGGGAGACAACAACTAGTCATGATACGAGATGAGGTATCACAGCGGCACCTGTGACGAGCGGGGTCCCACAGGGGTCAGTCCAAGGGATAGACTCAGAAGTGTCCCTGTTCGCAGATGATGTGAAGTTAAAGAGGAGAATTAAATCAGATGAGGATCAGGCAGAACTTCAAAGAGACCTGGACAGACTGGACACCTGGTCCAGCAATTGGCTTCTCGAATTTAATCCCGCCAAATGCAAAGTCATGAAGATCGGGGAAGGCAAAGAAGACCGCAGACAGAGTATAGGCTAGGTGGCCAAAGACTGCAAACCTCACTCAAGGAGAAAGGTCTTGGGGTGAGTATAACACCGAGCATGTCTCCGGAAGCACACATCACGCAGATAACTGCTGCAGCATATGGGCGCCTCTCAAACCTGAGAATAGCGTTCCGATACCTTGGTAAGGAATCGTTCAAGACACTGTACACCGTGTACGTCAGGCCCATACTGGAGTATGCAGAACCAGTTTGGAACCCACACCTGGTCAAGCACGTCAAGAAATTAGAGAAATTGCAAAAGTTCGCGACAAGGTTAGTTCCAGAGATCAGGGGAATGTCCTACGAAGAAAGGTTAAGGGAAATCGGCCTGACGACACTGGAGGACAGGAGGATTAGGGGAGACATGATAACGACATACAAAATGCTGCGTGGAATAGACAAGGAGGGCAGAGACAGGATGTTCCAGAGATGGGAAACAGAAACAAGGGGTCACAATTGGAAGTTGAAGACTCAGGTGAGTCCAAGGGATGTTAGGAAGTATTTCTTCAGTCATAGAGTAATCATGAAGTGGAATAGTCTAGCAAGTGATGTAGTGGAGGCAGGAACCATACATAGCTTTAAGACAAGGTATGATAAAGCTCATGGAGCAGGGAGAGAGAGAACCTAGTAGCGATCAGTGAAGAGGCGGGGCCAGGAGCTGAGGTTTGACCACTGTGACCACTAATAGGTGAGTTCACTCTGTGAAGAGGCGGGGCCTGGAGCTGTGACTCAACTCCTGCAACCCCAACTAGGTGAGTACACACACACACACACACACACACACACACACACACACACACACACACACACACACACACACACACACACACACACACACACACACATACACACATACACACACACACACACACACACACACACACACACACACACACACACACCACACAACCGAGGAAGAAGTGAAGAGGCTTCTGAGTGAGCTAGATACCTCAAAGGCAATGGGGCCAGATAACATCTCCCCATGGGTATTGAGAGAGGGAGCAGAGGCGCTATGTGTACCCCTAACAACAATATTCAATACATCTATCGAAACAGGGAGATTGCCTGAGGCATGGAAGACAGCAAATGTAGTCCCAATCTTCAAAAAAGGAGACAGACATGAAGCATTAAACTACAGACCAGTGTCACTGACATGTATAGTAAAATCATGGAGAAGATTATCAGGAGAAGAGTGGTGGAACACCTAGAAAGGAATGATCTCATCAACAGCAGCCAACATGGTTTCAGGGACGGGAAATCCTGTGTCACAAACCTACTGGAGTTCTATGACATGGTGACAGCAGTAAGACAAGAGAGAGAGGGGTGGGTGGATTGCATTTTCTTGGACTGCAAGAAGGCGTTTGACACAGTTCCACACAAGAGATTGGTGCAAAAACTGGAGGACCAAGCAGGGACAACAGGGAAGGCACTACAATGGATCAGGGAATACTTGTCAGGGAGACAGCAGCGAGTCATGGTACGTGGCGAGGTGTCAGAGTGGGCACCTGTGACCAGCGGGGTCCCGCAGGGTCAGTCCTAGGACCAGTGCTGTTTATGGTATTTGTGAACGACATGACGGAAGGAATAGACTCTGAGGTGTCCCTGTTTGCAGATGACGTGAAGTTGATGAGAAGAATACACTCGATCGAAGACCAGGCAGAACTACAAAGGGATCTGGACAGGCTGCAGACCTGGTCCAGCAATTGGCTCCTGGAGTTCAATCCCACCAAGTGCAAAGTCATGAAGATTGGGGAAGGGCAAAGAAGGCCGCAGACGGAGTACAGTCTAGGGGTCAGAGACTACAAACCTCACTCAAGGAAAAAGATCTTGGGGTGAGTATAACACCAGGTACATCTCCTGAAGCGCACATCAACCAAATAACTGCTGCAGCATATGGGCGCCTAGCAAACCTCAGAACAGCATTCCGACATCTTAATAAGGAATCATTCAGGACCCTGTACACCGTGTATGTTAGGCCCATATTGGAGTATGCGGCACCAGTTTGGAACCCACACCTAGCCAAGCACGTGAAGAAACTAGAGAAAGTGCAAAGGTTTGCAACAAGACTAGTCCCAGAGCTAAGAGGTATGTCCTACGAGGAGAGGTTAAGGGAAATCAACCTGACGACACTGGAGGACAGGAGAGATAGGGGGGACATGATAACGACATACAAAATACTGAGAGGAATTGACAAGGTGGACAAAGACAGGATGTTCCAGAGATTGGACACAGTAACAAGGGACACAGTTGGAAGCTGAAGACACAGATGAATCACAGGGATGTTAGGAAGTATTTCTTCAGCCACAGAGTAGTCAGTAAGTGGAATAGTTTGGGAAGCGATGTAGTGGAGGCAGGATCCATACATAGCTTTAAGCAGAGGTATGATAAAGCTCACGGCTCAGGGAGAGTGACCTAGTAGCGATCAGTGAAGAGGCGGGGCCAGGAGCTCGGACTCGACCCCCGCAACCTCAACTAGGTGAGTAGAACTAGGTGAGTACACCACACACACACCACACACACACACACACACCCCAGACACACACACACACCACACACACCACACACACACACCACACACACACACCACCCACACACACCACCCACACACCACACACACACACACACCACACACACACCACACACACACCACACACACGCACCACACACACGCACCACACACACACACCACACACACACACACCACACACACACACCACACACACACATACCACAAACACACACCACACACACACACCACACACACACACCACACACACACCACCACACACACACACACACACCACACACCACTCACACACACCACTCACACACCACCACACACACCACAC
>NC_069403.1:50394945-50412445 GCF_026875155.1 Cherax quadricarinatus
ATCTAAATACTGTTCACTTATATGTTTCACTGTAAACACCTGGTCCACACACCCCCTACCTTTCCTAAAGCCTCCTTGTTCATCTGCTATCCTATTCTCCGTCTTACTCTTAATTCTTTCAATTATAACTCTACCATACACTTTACCAGGTACACTCAACAGACTTATCCCCCTATAGTTTTTGCACTCTCTCTTTATCCCCTTTGCCTTTATACAAAGGAACTATGCATGCTCTCTGCCAATCCCTAGGTACCTTACCCTCTTCCATACATTTATTAAATAATTGCACCAACCACTCCAAAACTATATCCCCACCTGCTTTTAACATTTCTATCTTTATCCCATCAATCCCGGCTGCCTTACCCCCTTTCATTTTACCTACTGCCTCACGAACTTCCCCCACACTCACAACTGGCTCTTCCTCACTCCTACAAGATGTTATTCCTCCTTGCCCTATACACGAAATCACAAGCTTCCCTATCTTCATCAACATTTAACAATTCCTCAAAATATTCCTTCCATCTTCCCAATACCTCTAACTCTCCATTTAATAACTCTCCTCTCCTATTTTTAACTGACAAATCAATTTGTTCTCTAGGCTTTCTTAACTTGTTAATCTCACTCCAAAACTTTTTCTTATTTTCAACAAAATTTGTTGATAACACTCACCCACTCTCTCATTTGCTCTCTTTTTACATTGCTTCATCACCACTCTCTTAACCTCTCTCTTTTTCTCCATATACTCTTCCCTCCTTGCATCACTTCTACTTTGTAAAAACTTCTCATATGCTAACTTTTTCTCCCTTACTACTCTCTTTACATCATCATTCCACCAATCGCTCCTCTTCCCTCCTGCACCCCACTTTCCTGTAACCACAAACTTCTGCTGAACACTCTAACACTACATTTTTAAACCTACCCCATACCTCTTCGACCCCCATTGCCTATGCTCTCATTAGCCCATCTATCCTCCAATAGCTGTTTATATCTTACCCTAACTGCCTCCTCTTTTAGTTTATAAACCTTCACCTCTCTCTTCCCTGATGCTTCTATTCTCCTTGTATCCCATCTACCTTTTACTCTCAGTGTAGCTACAACTAGAAAGTGATCTGATATATCTGTGGCCCCTCTATAAACATGTACATCCTGAAGTCTACTCAACAGTCTTTTATCTACCAATACATAATCCAACAAACTACTGTCATTTCGCCCTACATCATATCGTGTATAACTTATTTATCCTCTTTTTCTTAAAATATGTATTACCTATAACTAAACCCCTTTCTATACAAAGTTCAATCAAAGGGCTCCCATTATCATTTACACCTGGCACCCCAAACTTACCTACCACACCCTCTCTAAAAGTTTCTCCTACTTTAGCATTCAAGTCCCCTACCACAATTACTCTCTCACTTGGTTCAAAGGCTCCTATACATTCACTTAACATCTCCCAAAATCTCTCTCTCTCCTCTGCATTCCTCTCTTCTCCAGGTGCATACACGCTTATTAGACCCACTTCTTCGCATCCAACCTTTACTTTAATCCACATAATTCTTGAATTTACACATTCATATTCTCTTTTCTCCTTCCATAACTGATCATTTAACATTACTGCTACCCCTTCCTTTGCTCTAACTCTCTCAGATACTCCAGATTTAATCCCATTTATTTCCCCCCACTGAAACTCTCCTACCCCCTTCAGCTTTGTTTCGCTTAGGGCCGGGACATCCAACTTCTTTTCATTCATAACATCAGCAATCATCTGTTTTTTGTCATCCGCACTACATCCACGCACATTTAAGCAACCCAGTTTTATAAAGTTTTTCTTCTTCTCTTTTTTAGTAATTGTATACAGGAGAAGGGGTTACTAGCCCATTGCTCCCGGCATTTTAGTCGCCTCATACGACACGCATGGCTTACGGAGGAAAGATTCTTTTCCACTTCCCCATGGACAATAGAAGAAATAAAAAAGAACAAGAGCTATTTAGAAAAAGGAGAAAAACCTAGATGTATGTATATATATATATGCATGTGCGTGTCTGTGAAGTGTGACCAAAGTGTAAGTAGGAGTAGCAAGATATCCCTGTTATCTATATTTTATATATATATATATAATAATATATATATATATATATATATAAAATATATATATATATATATATTGTGTCAAGTTTGGCAATATATGTGTTATTATTGCTTACATATTCTTATCAATGGGTCAAAGTAGGTTTTGTGTAATGTTCTTATTTGACTATTAAATTAAGGCGGTTTTTATTTTTCCGATATCTGAAGAACCTTCAAAATGCCGTTGGCGTTTACAAGATGGACTTGATCATAGCCACAGATCGTTACTGCCAGAATCTATACATATAAGAAAAGGAGAGTAATAACACTATCTCCACGCTAAGGTTGTAATACTTGCTTCCCCAAGTTTATCTTACTAAATAAAAATCAGTGAAAAAAAGAATGGGCAAGAAAAGTAAAAAATACACTATAACGGTATCTCTAGTCTTTAATTTAATACGATTCTATTCTCTCTCTCATCACTACTTTTTTTTTGAGTTCGCGTTCATCTTCCTTTTATTGTCAAATTTAAAAGTTCTTCCATCAATACTGCAACTTCTGAATTTCCCACCATCACTGTGTCATCTGCCAACAGCCTATTTATAACATCCACTCTATATCATTTCCTTGTTTTAAGATCACATAATTCCTTAACACTATCATCATTCCTTTTACAGCTCCATCTATAAACACATTTAAGAACCACGCTTACATCACCCATTCTGTTTTAGGATCGACATTTACTGGAAAATATTTTCCCCTTCTTCCTATATATACTAATATTAGCCCAACTCCCCTCATAAAATCTTTTCATAGCTTTAGCAATTTATTACCTTTTCGCAATATATTGTACAGTACCGGCCTCTTCTACCAACCAATCCTGTCACACGCCTTTAACAAATCAATAAACACAGCATACGGCTTTCAAACTGATCCATAACTGTCTTCAGTTAGAGGCTTGGCAAGTTCCTCTGGCCTGTTCCAAATAAGCCAGGCTATGTTACTCACGTTGGAGTGCATTGTGTTAGCACCAGTAGCCTGACGGATCAAGTCAGGCTACTGGTACCAACAAGAAGTAGTCCCTCATATAAGTACTGCTCAGTAACGAGCTTTGAAACTTGACTTTGATCAACATACATCATTCCCTTCCTAAGTTCACCTTGTTCCACTGTCCGTTCGCTTTCTGCCTCTCTTCCTATGAGTCAATAATAGTCGTATTACACTTTTTTTGACTCTTCAGCATTACAAAAACAACGCACATATTTTTTTTTGTCATATTAGGCTACGTTCTCGTCTCTTGTACACTTACCGACACACCACACATGCTTTTAGCATTTCAATCTTAAGGTTATTCAGTCGCCCTTTTCTTAAGTATTCTGCTTGGATGCACGTTCAAAGAATCTAATTTCAAAATTGATCATAATTTAATAATTTAATTCAGAAAATGGATTATCCTACGCTGTCATCACCTGCCTTCAAGCACAGCACAGATGTCTAATTTACTAAATATTTCTCTCTCTCTCTTTTGGTTTAAATAGCAACGCACTTCTTGCCGAATAGGGCAAGTGAAAATCTGTGTATGAAATAATTTCGCAAAAGTCATTTTGAATTTAACGAAAAAAATATATTTCATTGTCTGTTTATTATTAAATTATTGTAAACTTATCTGAATATGTTTAGCTGGATTAGGCTAAATGAAATTGCCCTTGTTATAATAAGGTTAGGTAAGTTTTCTAAGGTTCTTTTGGTACAAAATCATTAATTTTTATATTAACATAAGTGAAAAAATATATCTTTAATTGTATAACAGAAAATTATAGAAAGGACTTAATGTTAAATGAGTTCTTGCTAATTGACAAATTTTACATATTGGGCACGACACATATTATATATATTATGCAAAGAGTTAGTGTAAATCTGCGTGATTTACTGAGACCCAAGATAATGCTTGATTGAAATCCTTTCGTGGAACAAGTTGAGAGGAGACGAGAGCTTGTCACGGAGGCTGGTGAAGAGTCTTACCCGGTCCCATCTGTATGTTGCTTCCTCAGTGGCACTTGTTGCAGATTATCTGATCATAAATTATAATGAGTCTTGATTAAGTGATCGGCTAGTGATGGTTCTCTCTGGACAGAAAAAAAAAAGATTTGGAAATTGTTTTATTAAGTTTATTGGTAAATGTTAAGCGGTTCTTCTCCTCTCCTCCTCCTCCTTTTCCTGCTCCGTCGCCTCTCCCTCCTCGTCTTCTTCCTAATTCTCCTCTTCCTTCTTCTCCTTCCTCTTCTCCCCCTTCTCTTCCTCCATCTTTTTGTCCTCCAACAAGGATGGACAGGGAATGAAAATCTTATTGAGCCGCGAGTCACAATATCATCTGACAATCCTCGCAACATTTATTGAATGAATTGTTGGAGAGCTGTTGTGGTGACACTCTCTGTGGTGGTGACACTGTTGTGGTGACACTGTGGTTGTGATAATCTTTGTGGTACAGGTGACGCTCTCTGTGGTGGTGACACTGTTGTGGTGACACTGTGGTTGTGATAATCTTTGTGGTACAGGTGACGCTCTCTGTGGTGGTGACACTGTTGTGGTGACACTGTGGTTGTGAATTCTTTGTGGTACAGGTGACGCTCTCTGTGGTGGTGACACTGTTGTGGTGACACTGTGGTTGTGATAATCTTTGTGGTACAGGTGACGCTCTCTGTGGTGGTGACACTGTTGTGGTACAGGTGGCACTTTCTGCTGTGGTGACACTGTTGTGGTGACACTCTCTGAGGTGATAACACTCTGTGGTGGTGGTGACACTGTAGTTGTGACACTCTCTGAGGTGATAACACTCTGTGGTGGTGACTCTGTAGTTGTGACACTCTTTGTGATACAGGTGACACTCTCTGTGGTGGTGACACTATGGTGGTGACACACTCTGTGGTGGTGATACTCTGTTTGGTGGAGGTGACACTCTCTGTGGTGAAGGTGACACTCTAGTTTTGGGTGCCTTTCTGAAGCTTAAGAGAACACCTCAGTGTTCAGTAATTCAGGGAAGTGTGTTAGTTGACTCTGGTTGACACTTGGAATTAACAATTTTTAGTCATCTCTTTCTAGAAGTTGACAATATCAGTCGTCCAGAATAATTTTCAGTGGGAAGAGGACAGAAAAGAAGCTAAGAAGTTCCTTTATTGACGAGGGTTCCACTGGGCGCCGGCTCTATTGAACCTTGACTGAACCTTGTCTCTCTGTAGACAGTGCCAGTATCTCTCCCTTAATTTTCATTATTCACAGTTGTTTCATGTCATGTTACATTTTTCTTGGCCCATAATTTTTTTACCTTGATAATTTTTTTCTTGTCGATCATTTCCCTTTGTCAATCATTTTCTCTACCTCACCGTAAAATAAAGAGAATATTTATAGATCTTCACGTGTACAACTGCGATTTCTCAGTCTAAGCGCTGAGGCTGCTAAGAAATCTTTCGCATCTGATTTTTCTCGGGATCTTACGGCTTTACACGTATTTAACATTTTCCTTGTAACCAATCTTATTTTTTTTTTAAGGCTGGAATATATTTCGTAGCTTGTTCTCGATTTTTTTTGTAACTTGTATATATATATATATTTTTTTTTGTTGGGGGAGGAGGAGGAGCAAGATTAAATAAAATGTCCTAAGACGAGTTTCAAGTTTTTTTGTAAGTTAAAAAAGGCATATTTGAGGTACGAGGGATGGCTATAAATCTAAAAATATTCTCATTGGTTGACAGGGTAGAGAGAGAGAGAGAAATAGAAATAGAGAGAGAGAGAGAGAGAGAGAGAGAGAGAGAGAGAGAGAGAGAGAGAGAGAGAGAGAGAGAGAGAGAGTAAGCGTAATCACCAGTGAAGTCCAAGAAATCGCTTAATTTACTTCCAAAACAGAAGACTCCCAGAAGACTTGAGCTTCTGGCTTCGTGGTGTTAATTGGCAGTCAGAGAAGCTCTTCACTTGAAGCTCTTCAATTATAGCTTTTAGTCTGAAGCTCTTCATTCGAAGCCCTTCTCTTTAGGCTCTTCACTTAAAGCTCTTCATTTTAAGCTCTTTATTTTATACTCTTCACTTTAAGCTCTTTACTTGAAGCTCTTCTCTGCTCTTTTAACAATATAGACATAAAGAGCGCATACATGTTACTGGGCTACACACTGCCGATACAGCGGTGATACAGATAAAACATACACAGGATACATCTCTCACGTAAGACACACACGCAGGATACATCTCTCATGTAAGATACACACACGCAGGATACATCTCTCACGTAAGACACACTCAGGATACATCTCTCATGTAAGACACACGCTCAAGATACATCTCTCAGGTAAGATACACACACGCAGGACACATCTCTCACGTAAGACACACACTCAGGATACATCTCTCAGGTAAGATACACACACGCAGGACACATCTCTCACGTAAGACACACACGCAGGATACATCTCTCATGTAAGACACACTCAGGATACATCTCTCAGGTAAGATACACACACGCAGGATACATCTCTCACGTAAGACACACTCAGGATACATCTCTCAGGTAAGACACACACACACGCAGGATACATCTCTCATGTAAGACACACGCTCAAGATACATCTCTCAGGTAAGATACACACAGAGGATACATCTCTCAGGTAAGATACACACACGCAAGACACATCTCTCGCGTAAGACACACACTCAGGATACATCTCTCAGGTAAGATACACACAGAGGATACATCTCTCAGGTAAGACACACCCACACGCAGGATACGTGTCTCAGGTAAGACACACACAGGAAACATCTCTCAGGTAAGACACACCCACACGCAGGATACGTGTCTCAGGTAAGACACACACAGGATACATCTCTCAGGTAAGACACACCCACACGCAGGATACGTGTCTCAGGTAAGACACACACAGGATACATCTCTCAGGTAAGACACACACAGGATACTTCGCCAGACAATTTAGAATCTACATAGTTCTGCATATTCATATGTCAGTCTCCCGCCGGTCGTGTCACTGACGCTTTGGTGTTTATAATGTTTATTAAACCCTCACAGTTTAGGTTCCGACTCTCTATAACACGGTATCGAGGTGAAACAAGGGAGTTGAAGCTCGTATCATTCCTCTAATTGCAGTTTTAGATGACACAGTAGAAGACTGAGAGACACTTGTGAAACACTCTTTTATCTTTATTGTTGAAACGTTTCGCCAGCCAGTGACTTCTTCAGTCCAGTACAAAGAAGATTGGTCTAAGATCTGAAAGAGTTTTAGGTAATCAGTCCCTCAGCCTGGAGACGATGTGATTAGTCCATTAGTTTTGATAAGGGTACAGTATATGTGCGGTAAAGGAGATTTTTTGTGTATTATATACTGCAGACTGTGAGGCGAAGCGGTAGTAGGCGGTGTCACCATGGAAAAATCCACAGGTGGAAGTAGGTCATTTCTATAAGGTAAAACAGCATGTAAGTCCCATCTCCGCGCATATGCTGTACTCTTTTTCAAGATTGTTGGACTGATCACATCGACCCTAGGCTGATGGTTCGATTACCTCAAACTCCTCCTCATCTTCCACCGTATTGACTGGACTGAGGAAACCACTGGTTGGCAATAAACATACCCTAGTGTTGCACAAATTTCTCATTCATCAACTTGTCTGCTTTCTGAACTATTTATCTACGGTGATACAGTGGAATGGATGTTTTCATACTTGCTATAATTGCAGACTTAGATGAGACAGTAAGAGTGGAAGTTCTCATCTTTGCTTTATAGCAATACAGGAATTTCTTATCTTACGAAAGCTCAAAGATACTCGCACCCGCGCTTAAAACGGGACACTTAGCAACCAATTATGTTTTGCAACCGTTGAGCCGCAGCAAGATACATACACAGTAGGATGTATGTCTCTCAGTGTGTATGTGCTGAGAGTTTACTTGAATCCCTTCTTAGAGAGTAAAGTATCTTTGACTGGTGGTGAGTAGGTTACATGCAACCTTCATGACCTTCGTGTAGGGTTTACTCCACACTAACCAACCATAATGAGTAGCATTATTGATGTGTGAGTCGAGTTTCCATCCTCAGAAAAGCTTTCATCATCACTCAATCACTGTTTTCCCAGAAACGTGCCGACATCACAGTTTAGATACCCCTCCAGACTGCAATATCCGCACCTCTCCTTCACAGCGCAGGTACTTCACTTCTTACCTCTTGGGCTCAAGTCCGGCTAACCGGTTTCCTCGAATCAATTCATAAATGTTACTCTGGTCACACTCCAACATCACGTCAAGTCATAAAAATCACTGTCTCTACTCCTAATATTCTCACGCACGCTTGCTGGAAGTCTAAGCCTCTTGCATACTAAACCTTCTTTACCCCCTTTCTCCAACCTTTCATAGGACGACTCCTACACCGCCTTCCTTCCACTACAGATTTATTTTGTTCCTTCTATTTTGTTCCTTCCTCTCTAAATGTTCGAACCACTTCAACAACCCCTCCTCAGCCCTCTGAATAATACTTTTAGAAACCCTTCACCTCAATCTAATCTCCAGACCACGAATTCTCTGCATAATATTCACACCACACATTGCCCTCAGACACGACATCTCCACTGTCTCCAGTCTTCTCCTTGTTGCAACATTCACCACCCATATTTCATTCTCACACAACAGCGTTGGTACAACAATACTCTTATGCATTCGTCTCTTTGCTTCTATGATAACGTCCTTCGTCTCCACAGACTCTTCAGTGCACCACTCGCTTTTTTTCCCCTCGTCGTTTCTATGGTTTACCTCGTCTTTCATAAACACATCTGCTGACAAATTCACACCCAGATATTTGAATACATTCACTTCCTCCATACTCCCTCCCTTAAGTCTGCCGTTATCTATTTTTTTTGCAATCTTCATCACCTTACTCTTTCATATGTTCATTTTTAATTTCCTTCTTTTACATAACCTCCCAAACTCGTCTACTAACCTCTGCAGCTTCCCTTCAGAATCTCCCACAAACACCAGTAAAATGTAACTATAATAATAATAATAATAATAATAATAATAATAATAATAATAATAATAATAATAATAATAATAAAAATTATTTTTAATATTATTATTTTTAATATTATTATTGTTATTCTTCTTCCTCTTCTTCTTCTTCTTCTTCTTCTTCTTCTTCTTCTTCTTATTATTATTATTATTATTATTATTATTATTATTATTATTGTCATCATCATCATTATTATTATCATTATTATTATTATTATTATTATTATTATTATTATTATTATTATTATTATTATTATATTTACAAAATTATTTATCATAAAAATTTGCATTAGCTTCACCTGAGTCTACGTGAATATTACAGCTGTAAGTTACTGACAGGGTTAATATCTGCAACTAGTTATCATAATTAATATTACAAGTGTATAATAAGCATTAACGACAGGCGTTAGGTGTTATTATTATTACTGAACATGGAGGATGCAGATTAAGACCCTCGTCCCTCATATGTCAACCGTTATGAATATTTACACTTCTCTGAAAGGGTCTCGTGAATTATTTAATGACCATGTATGTTGTCAGTGTTATAATGTGCTGCTTAAAGCATTTCTTGTTATTGTTTGTTGTTGTGGTTGTTGTTTCTCTTGTGGTTGTGACTGTTGCTGTTGTTTGTCGTGGTTGTTGTTGGGATTTTTTGCTTGTTATGGTTGTGGGTGTTGTAGTTTGTCGTGGTTGTTGTGAGTTTTTTTGGTTGTTGTGGTTGTGGGTGTTATAGTTTGTCGTGGTTGTTGTGGGGATTTTTGCTTGTTGTGGTGGTGGGTGTTGTAGTTTGTCGTGGTTGTTGTGGGATTTTTGCTTGTTGTGGTTGTGGGTGTTGTAGTTTGTCGTGGTTGTTGTGAGTTTTTTTGGTTGTTGTGGTTGTGGGTGTTATAGTTTGTCGTGGTTGTTGTGGGGATTTTTGCTTGTTGTGGTGGTGGGTGTTTGTAGTTTGTCGTGGTTGTTGTGGGGATTTTTGCTTGTTGTGGTTGTGGGTGTTGTAGTTTGTCGTGGTTGTTGTGAGTTTTTTTGGTTGTTGTGGTTGTGGGTGTTATAGTTTGTCGTGGTTGTTGTGGGGATTTTTGCTTGTTGTGGTGGTGGGTGTTGTAGTTTGTCGTGGTTGTTGTGGGGATTTTTGCTTGTTGTGGTTGTGGGTGTTGTAGTTTGTCGTGGTTGTTGTAGTTTGTCGTGGTTGTTGTGGGGATTTTTGCTTATTGTGGTTGTGGGTGTTATAGCTTGTCGTGGTTGTTGTGGGATTTTGCTTATTGTGGTTGTGGTTGTTATAGTTTGTCGTGGTTGTTGTGGGGATTTTTGCTTGTTGTGGTTGTGGGTGTTATAGTTTGTCGTGGTTGTGGTTGTTTAGGTTGTGATTGGTGTTGCCGATATTGTTGGTGTTGTTGTGATTGTAGTTGTTTGTTATTCTTGTTGTTTTGTTGCGGTTGTTTTCTTTATATTGTTGTTGATATTGAAGAAAAAGAACACACAGGAGCAGAATAAACATAATAATAAGATCAATAATATAAATAATAATAATAATAATAATAATGATAATAATAATAATAATAATAATAATAATAATAATAATAATAATAATTATTATTATTATTATTATTATTTTATTATTATCATTACTATCATCATTATAACAAAAAGAGACAAGCTTTAGTTGCATTATTTTTCCCCAGGAGGAAAGACATTCTTCTGTAATAACAATTCGCATTTTTATTTTCAACAATAAAATCTCTCATTCATTGTAATGGTTTTGTCTTTATTTTCAGCCAGGTTTTGTTATTTCCAGCGAAGTCTTTTATTATAACTCTATCAAAAGATTTTTTTTTGTAAATCCTCATATATATATACACTGTGATCCCTGCTTCGTTTTTATGAATTTCTATGATTTCATTCATGATGGGTAAATTAATTCCACACACACACACACACACACGTGAAGTTGATGAGAAGAATTCACTCGATCGAAGACCAGGCAGAACTACAAAGGGATCTGGACAGGCTGCAGACCTGGTCCAGTAATTGGCTCCTGAAGTTCAATCCCACCAAGTGCAAAGTCATGAAGATTGGGGAAGGGCAAAGAAGACCGCAGACGGAGTACAGTCTAGGAGGCCAGAGACTACAAACCTCACTCAAGGAAAAAGATCTTGGGGTGAGTATAACACCAGGCACATCTCCTGAAGCGCACATCAACCAAATAACTGCTGCAGCATATGGGCGCCTAGCAAACCTCAGAACAGCATTCCGACATCTTAATAAGGAATCGTTCAGGACCCTGTACACCGTGTATGTTAGGCCCATATTGGAGTATGCGGCACCAGTTTGGAACCCACACCTAGCCAAGCATGTAAAGAAACTAGAGAAAGTGCAAAGGTTTGCAACAAGACTAGTCCCAGAGCTAAGAGGTATGTCCTATGAGGAGAGGTTAAGGGAAATCAACCTGACGACACTGGAGGACAGGAGAGATAGGGGGGACATGATAACGACATACAAAATACTGAGAGGAATTGACAAGGTGGACAAAGACAGGATGTTCCAGAGATTGGACACAGTAACAAGGGGACACAGTTGGAAGTTGAAGACACAGATGAATCACAGGGATGTTAGGAAGTATTTCTTCAGCCACAGAGTAGTCAGTAAGTGGAATAGTTTGGGAAGCGATGTAGTGGAGGCAGGATCCATACATAGCTTTAAGCAGAGGTATGATAAAGCTCACGGTTCAGAGAGAGTGACCTAGTAGCGATCAGTGAAGAGGCGGGGCCAGGAGCTTGGACTCGACCCCTGCAACCTCAACTAGGTGAGTACAACTAGGTGAGTACACACACACATACACACACACATACACACACACACACACACACACACACACACACACACACATATATATATATATATATACATATATATATATATATATATATATATATATATATATATATATATATATATATACATATATATATATATATATATATATATATATATATATATACATATGTATATATGTATATATATATATATATATATATATATATATATATATATATATATATATATATATATATATATATATATATATATAAATATGTCCTCGACATCATGAAATCTATTTGAAACCAGTGTTTTAGAAATCATTGTTTTGAAATTCATGTTTTTAATTGCTCTTCGGAAAATTTATTTTCTATTAGTTACCTAACAATTTTTTTGGTGTGGGGTTGAGACTGCCTTTTAAAAAAAAATTAATTTAACCACAAATTTACCTTTTATTAATATTTCTTAAAGTAAATCTAGACAAAATAGCCTAACTATTCAGCGTAGTCCTTCAACACTCATTGTGATATCTCACCTGGTCCCAGAGCTTTGATTTTCTTCATACCCCAGTAAAGTTACTTTGCTTTTTCAGCGCTACCTGCCTCGACCTGGTGGTCTCTTACACGCGTCTCGTATGGCAAGTCACAGGTTTAAACTAAGGAGAACCAAACCTCTATTGTTACACAAACACGAAAGCAAACTTTGATCTTTATTTATTTTGATGGAGTTCATAACTTGTATGTATCTGATACAGGTACACAGGCAGTGAATGTATCTGGTACAAATACACAAAGAGTGTATGTATCTGATACAAGTACACAGGGGAAATAATTAAATATCTACTGCAGGTATACAGGGGGTGAAGGTGTTTGTTACAGGTGTGTAGGTAGAAACCTGCCTCAGGTGTTGGTAAGTTTTTGCCGTACCTTGAAGTTTTTTTTTTTATTTCCTTAATGACATCGTCTCCCGGATGCGATACCAATTTGTGTTTACCAAAAAATAAATCTCTTGGCCTTAGCGAGATAATTATTTAATTATTCATCTTCTCGAGATGTTATGCCTTACCCATTAGTGGAATGTCTCTCAGCATTAACACGGTACTCTATAAGTGGAATGTCTCTCAGCATTAACACGGTACTCTATTAGTGGAATGTCTCTCCCAGCTTCAACACACGACCCGTTAGTATAATGTTCCTTTTTTTTTTTTTTTTTTTTTAGAAAGGGAACTTTCTATCCACATCCACAGAAGCTATACTTTACTCGCTTTTGACGACGTTTCGGTCCGACTTGGGCCATATATACAAGTCACTCTAACACACGAGAGTGAGGGAGCCAATATAACAGGCGAGAGGGACAGGAACGGGACAAACATAGGAAGAAAGAAGGAAGTGGAGAAGTAGTGGTAGAGGTAATGCTGGTAGTGGAAGACGTGGTAGTGGTAGAAAAAAGTCAAGTGTAGGGACAGTGTAGGGAGTGTCAGAAATAGCAAGAAACGAGATGATCCGCTGCAGGAGGCATTAATCAACAAGTTTGGTCTGGAGTAGCAGGGATTAACCGAGACGATGGATGGGTTGATGCAGAGAGAATAAATCAAATATGAAGCTTGTAATCAGGTTCCTCATTAGAGACAACTCTCGAAAATCAAGATATATACGAGACCTTAAATAAACACCTCATCAAGGCTCACAGTAAAGTTTACAATTTGTAAAGTTGTCCTCACTTCAAAATGTGAGAGGCAAATGTAAGTGTTTGACGCCCGACATTTCATCCAAATCTAAAGTGAAAAATTAGCCACAATATAAAGATAACTAAGAAATGAACTAACCTCAACATAAGTAAATTGTTTCTTGACTGTGGTGATCGTCGTATGTCAAGTCTGACTAGAAATTAACTTCGTACTGACAAGCAGATGAGTAAGACACTTGTATCTTCATTGATGAGATGTCTCACCCACTTAGAGGTGAAGATATGAAGCTGAGCACACCACGGCTGAGGGTCTGATCATCTCATCTACATTTTCATGTCCACCTTTGTTGTCTCCTTTGTATTTCAGCCGATGAAACCTCCTGAGCCGGGGGAAACCTATCAATAGAAACCTAGTGCACGTGTGTCTTATCTAACCCTGTGATGTGTGAAGCTCGGTGAAGTCTGGCGTACCGTGAAACCCATACAACATCAGCTAAAGCACTGCCGGAGACGCGGGTTGGTGCTCTAAACAGTGATCTGAAAAATCATTCCGCCTTGTAAAGCCTTAACTTTGAGTGGACAAAATACGAAAATTGATAACAGTCAAGCGGGATGATACTATGCATTCAGAAATTAATCTAATATCTCCCCATCAAACAAAAAGATTTACAATGTTTTAAAATTTCAGATCGGCAATGCCACTCCGTCTAATTAAAATCTCGTTTTTAGTTCTCGAGTGGGATACATGTGGAGTATATTGCCAAATGTGTTAATTGACGCTAATGCCATGTATACTTTGGCATCCAGGCTCATACTTTTTCACAGATCCGCGAATGACGCTGTTTTCGTTATTGCTTTGTCGTTGTAATCACTGACGTGTCCTGTTTTTGTGGACACTTAGTCGTTTTGGGCATTGTTCTTATTTTTTATTGAAACGATGTTTTTTTTTGTCCTTATCACATTGTTGTATTGTTGTTATTGTCATTGACCTGTCGTTTTCTTGACTTAGTCGTTTCATTCACTTCTAAGCTGTAAAGTAAAATCACGTCATACGGCTTCTTGAGCTGAAATAAGCTGAAGGAAAAATGTCGTACTTCCGACAATAGTGGCCTTTATCTCTTTTCTCAAGCTTACGATCCTGATGATTATACTGCTGCTCTTAATAAAAATTTCAGATTTCTTTTATATTCGTTGTATTTATGACCTGGTGAGAGACTTTCTTAAAAAAAAAAGGTGATCTAGAATTGTAAAATCCTACATTATTATTAAGGTAATAATTATTATTATTAAGATACTATTATTATTATTATTATTATTATTATTATTATTATTATTATTATTATTATCGATATCATCATCATCATTACGTCAAGACTTCCATACATCTGCTCTCCGAGCGAAACGTTGTGCCAAGCGAAACTTGTCCAGCAATGTTTTTTCCTACATCTGGAATAAATCATAAACTACTAGTATTGTTAGTGTCTAGAAAAGTTCAGGCTAGAAAAAAGTCGTGAAGCCAATTACTGATATAATATCCAGTATTCAATGTTTGTTTTAAAGTTTATGTTGGATATTAAAGTATCCTTGACTAGCGGTATACCCACCCATATATATATATATATATATATATATATATATATATATATATATATATATATATATATATATATATATATATATATATATATATATATATATCCTGTTTCTGTCTACTCATTGCTTTTTTGGCCTTTTATTCTGGTTATGTTTATAGGTAGTTGTTTTTCCTCCTCTCATTGTCAAAGAACATTAAGAACATATGCATCCTGTGATCTTTCCCTCCGTTGTAGCGTCCGCAGAAGGGAGGCGCATATCAGTATTAGTGTGCGGAGTGCAAAGGCTCCTGGGAGACCTCTTTACATGACAAGGATCATTTTATGACCTGTTGGACTCTCTCTCAGGCTATGTGCTGGATCGTCTCTGCTGGGACTTGTCACCTTCACGCAGTGTTATAGGAACACTGGAGAATTTGGTCAGGATGGAGCTAGTGAGGGAGGCGTACGGTGCTTTAACAGGGTGAACATTTCGCTCCGTGAATGAAACCTTGTTCCGGTGAAAAGTTGTTCCATTTCAAATGTCTGTGGCTGTCCACAGCAACGTGGAAAGTCGATGGCAATCTTTTTGCCTCTTTTAACGAGGTGAAGAAAAGTGATATTCCGAAGAAAAATGATGTTTTACAATCAATAAAAAACTGAAATATTCACCATGTAATAAAGACGGGAGGCGTCTCCCAATAAAGTATTCTGTGTGTCGTTTACCTAGATTTATTACACAGTTTGTGTGAGTGATGATTTTACCTTCTAGTAGAGCATTCTTTCTTGACTGAGAAAGTGTTCTCTGAAGCCGCACAGACAGCTCCGTGCACCAGCACAGACAGCTCTGTGCACCAGCACAGACAGCTCTGTGCACTAGCACAGACAGCTCCGTGCACCAGCACAGACAGCGCCGTGCACCAGCACAGACAGCTCCGTGCACCAGCACAGACAGCTCCGTGCACCAGCACAGACAGCTCCGTGCACCAGCACAGACAGCTCCGTGCACCAGCACAGACAGCTCCGTGCACCAGCACAGACAGCTCCGTGCACCAGCACAGACAGCTCCGTGCACCAGCACAGACATCTCCGTGCATCAGCACAGACAGCTCCGTGCACCAGCACAGACAGCTCCGTGCACAAGCACAGACAGCCCCGTGCACCAGCACAGACAGCTCCGTGCACCAGCACAGACAGCTCCGTGCACCAGCACAGACATCTCCGTGCACCAGCACAGACAGCTCCGTGCACCAGCACAGACAGCTCCGTGCACCAGCACAGACAGCTCCGTGCACCAGCACAGACAGCTCCGTGCACCAGCACAGACAGCCCCGTGCAACAGCACAGACAGCTCCGTGCACCAGCACAGACAGCTCCGTGCACCAGCACAGACAGCTCCGTGCACCAGCACAGACAGCTCCGTGCACCAGCACAGACAGCCCCGTGCACCAACACAGACAGCTCCGTGCACCAGCACAGACAGCTCCGTGCACCAGCACAGACAGCTCCATGCACCAGCACAGACAGCTCCGTGCACCAGCACAGACAGCTCCGTGCACCAGCACAGACAGCTCCGTGCACCAGCACAGACAGCTCCGTGCACCAGCACAGACAGCCGTGCACCAGCACAGACAGCCTTGCACCAGCACAGACAGCTCCGTGCACCAGCACAGACAGCCATGCACAAGCACAGACAGCCGTGCACCAGCACAGACAGCTCCGTGCACCAGCACAGACAGCTCCGTGCACCAGCACAGACAGCTCTGTGCACCAGCACAGGCAGTTTTGTGCACCAGCAAAGAGAGCTCCGTGCACCAGCACAGACAGCGCCGTGCACCAGCACAGGCAGCTTTGTGCACCAGCACAGACAGCTCCGTGCACCAGCACAGACAGCTCCGTGCACCAGCACAGACAGCTCTGCTCACCAACGCAGCTCCATGCACCGGCACAGACAACTCCATGCACTCACTCAGATAGCTCCGTGCACCAGAACGGACAGCTCCGTGAACCAGCAGAAACAGCTCCGTGCACCAGCAGAAACGGCTCCGTGCAACCGCAGAGACGGCTCCGTGCACCCGCAGAGACAGTTCGGTGCACCTGCATCGAATACCATCATCTTCCGCAAACCATTATGACGCACCATGATGAGTCTTCTCCTCAACATCATGGTAGGGAGAGAGAGCCGAGGGCGCCTCATCCATATTAATACCACATTCATCAATATTCTACCATGCGCATGCGCTGGAGTTCGTCTAGACCTGAGCAGCGAGGCGGAGCCAGGAGCTGAGACTCGCCTCTCGGCGTATATATATAT
>NC_069403.1:50417445-50441025 GCF_026875155.1 Cherax quadricarinatus
TGGGACACGGACAACATATTCCCAATGGGTCCTTAGAGAAGGAACAGGATGCTGTGCGTGCCTCTAGCCACTATCTCAAACACATCCCTTGAAATTGGGCAACTACTGAGAAATGGAAGACGCAAATGTAGTCCCCATATCTAGAAAGGAAACAGAAAAGACGGACTAAACTTACAGACCTGTGTCTCTGACATGTATTGTGTGCATAAGTCGATGGGAGAGATTATCAGGAGGAGAGTGGTCGAAACACCTGGAAGGGAACAAGTTATAAATTGAAAACCAGCATGGGTTCATGGAAGGCAAATCCTGTATCACAAACCTCCTGGAGTTTTATGACAAGGTTACAGGTAGTATGACACGAGATAGGGGGTGGGTTAGATTGCGTTTTTCCTAGACTGCAGGAAGGCTCTTTTGACACAGTTCCCCACAAGAGATTAGTGCAGAAGCTGGAGATCTGGCGCCGCATGTATATGGAGGGGACTGCATTGGTTTAAGGGGAATTCCTGACAGGGAGGCAGAACGAGTCATGGTACGTGAAGAGGTATCACAGTGGGCGCCTGTTCGAGCGGAGGTCCCACAGGGGTCAGTTTCTAGGTTTAGTGATTTTATGATATATGTGAACGACTGATGGACATGGAATTGACTATGAAGTGTCCCTGTTCGCAGTTGACGTGAAGTTGAATGAGGAAGAATTAAACTCGGACGAGGATGAGGCAGGACTGCAAGAGAGACATGGACAAGGCCTGGGTCATGTGGTCAAGTAACTGGCTTATCGTATTCAATCCAGCCATATGCAAAGTCATGAAGACTGGGGAGGGGCAAAGAAGACGCAGGACAGAGTATAGGATAGGTGGACTAAAGGACTACAGACCTATCAGGGTGAATAGCACCTTGGGGTGAACATAACACCGAGCACATCACGCAGGCACACATCAACCAAATAACTGCTGCAGCATACGGGCGCCTGGCCCAAACTGAGAATAGCGTTCCGATTACCTTAAGAAGGAATCGTCTAGGGGACACTGTACACTGTGGATGTTAGGCCCATTCTGGAGTATGCAGCACCAGTCGGGAACAACACTGGTCAAGCACGTCAAGAGTTAGAGAAAGTACAATGGTTTGAAACATGGCTAGTCCCAGAAGCTCAAGGAATGTCGTACGAGGAAAGGTTAAGGGAACAATCGGTGAACTCTGACGACAATGGAGGACAGTAAGGGGTCAGGGTAGGGGAGACAGATAATAACGGAATACAAGTTACTGACCGGGGAGGGGGGAAATAGACTAGGTTGGACGAGATGGATGTTCCAGTGAGGGGAACAGGGTCAATGGGTGGTAACCCAAATGGAAGCTGAAGACTCAGAAGAGTCACGAGGGACGTTTGGAAAGTATTTCTTCAGTCATAGGGTTGTCAGCATGTGGAAATTGCCTAGCAAGTGATGTAGTGAGGCAGGAACCATACATAGTTTTAGATGAGGTATGACAAAGCCAAGAAGCAGAGAGAGAGAGTCCCCAAAGTAGCGTGCAGTGAAGAGGCGGGGCCAGGTGCTGAGTCTCGACCCTGCAACCACAATTTGGTGAGTTACAATTAGGTGAAGACACACACTCCGGACGATATTGAGGGCGGGTGGGGTATGATAACGACATATAAATACTGATCAGGGAATCAAACAAGATGGACAGACAGGATGTTCACAGAGAAGGGGACACAGCAACAGGGGGTCACAATTGGAAGATAAAGACTCGATGAATCACAAGGGATGTTTAGGAAGTATTTCTTCAGCACTGAGTTGTCAGGATAGTGGAATGGTTTGAAGAAAGTGATGTAGTAGAGGAGGATCCATGCATTGCTTTAAGGAAGAGGGTTTATGATTAAGCTCATGAAGTGGGGAAAGAAAGAGTGACTTACTAGCGGCCAGTGAGAGGCGAGCCAGGAGCTGTGATTCGACCCATGCAACCACAATTAGATGATTACACACATCACACAATAACACTTTATATTGTAGTATAATTATTTATATATATATATATATATATATATATATATATAAATATATATATATAAAAGCGCACAGCCCCAAGAAGTTAGCTTTCTTTGCTAGACTAGGACATAGCGAGTACAGTGAAACATCATTCATGCGAATTTCCCTGGGAAGCAGCAGATACAAGGCGAGGCTGGAGTGTGGCGCGTGGTATGTTGTTCATGTTACTTGTCTGGTCGTGACGACCCTGGGCGTAGAGAACGTGCACATGGCATCATTGCACTGAAATACTACATACGTTCACTTTAAAATGCTATGAGGAACACTTTCTAAATACAGTGTGAAACGCTAAATTTTATTAAATTACCGAGAACTCACTATGAAATATGATGAGAACACGTTAGAAAGGTCGAGAATGCTTTCAAAAACTGATGAAACATTCAAGGTCTTATGATGTAACTCCTTGGGTTTGTGTGGGGACTATCTCAGGTCGTTTAGCGAGCGTCTTGAGTCGATTGATGACGTTGCGGTCGTACCATGACGATTATCTCAGGTTGGTACCAAGACGAACATCACATTTCTGTACACAATACGAGTATTCTCAGGTCTTACCAAGACAAATCATTCAGGTCGTACCAAAGGACGAATATCTCAGGCTGTATTCAAGGACGAACAGTCTCAGTTCGTACAATGACGAGTATCACATAGTACCAAGATGAGAATCACTGGTCGTTACCTAAGACGAGCATCACAGGTCGTACCAAGACAAACATCACACGCCGTACCAAGCCGAGCATCACAGGTCGTACCAAGTCGAACATCACAGGCCGTACCAAGCCGAACGTCACACGCCGTACCAAGCCGAAACATTACATTCTCTTGCAATACTGCTGGCACCTGAGCGAAAGTTCTCCGGGCAAAAACAATATTAATTAACTCTTATGTCAATCCAGTGGCGCTTCTCTCCTGTCTTATGTTATCGAGGTAAGTTCCTCTCGGTTTTAAAGACATTACAAGACCAGAATAATTTTTTTTATAAATATAACGTGTGTGAGAGTAAGAAAGCAAACTATGTATAGTGTGTGTGAGAGTAAGAAACAGCCATGATATTGAATGGGGGGGAGTGTGAGAGACAATAGACCCGTGAATAAAAGTACAATTGGTTGAGTGTAAGAAATGGAGAGAGAGAGGCAGTAGATAAGGTAGTGTAGGAGAGAGCAAATCAATAGACATAGTGTGTGGAAAGAGGAGGGACAACTAGACCGTAATGTGGAGAAGAAGACGAAAGAGAAAAATGCTGAAAAAAAAGTGAGAAATACGTTGCTGCCAACATTGTATGAGATAGCATAAGCAGCACAAAGAGAAAGACAATAGTACTGAGAGAAAAAGAAGAGGGAAGAAAAGGAAGAAAGGATAGATGGAAGGAGATAAACACAGACGTTTTGGCTTCCACAGTTGACTGAGCTTCCCCCCATAAGTATAGTACGGTTGCCCATTTTGAGGATGCCACACTCATGTGGACAATAACTCTGGTGACTCGACAGGGCGGGTTCGTCTCACAGATGGCCTGTCATCGGCTGTGGGACAAGCAGTGAAGCATCGCGGCTGGAGTCCACTCTACTGTTTCATTTGCCTTTTGAGTTCTCCACCCTTGGTTTTTTTGACTCAGAGGAGTGTGCTAGCATGTCAAGTATGAGTTACGCTGCACATATTGCCAATTACAGAGATGAATGCATGAGCCTTGCGTTTGTGTTTATGTGTGTATGTGTAATCAGTGTTTGTGTATGTGTTATTGTATGTTTTTCTTGCTACTCCTACTTACACTTTGGTCACACTTCCACAGACACGCACTTGCATATAATATATATAATACAGCTAGGTTTTTCTCCTTTTTCTAAATAGCCTCTTGTTCTTTTTTTTTTCTTCTTTGTCCATGGGGGAAGTGGAAAGAATCTTTCCTCCGTATGCATGCGTGTGTATGAGGCGACTTAAAATGCCGGGAGCAATGGGTAGTAACCCCTTATCCTGTATACAATTACTAAAAAAGAGAAGAAGAAAAACTTTATAAAACTGGTTTCTTAAATGTGCGTGGATGTAGTGCAGGATGAACAAGAAACAGATGTTGCTGATGTTATGAAGGAAAAGAAGTGGATTGTCCTGGCCTAAGCTGAAACAAAGATGAAGGGGTAGGTGAGTTCAGTGGGGGGAAAATAAATGGGATTAATTCTGGAGTAATCTGAGAGAGTATTGAGCAAAGGAAGGGGTAGCGGTAATGTTAAATGAACAGTATGGAAGGAGAAAAGAGAATATGAATGTGTAAAATTCAAGAATTTCTGTGGATTAAAGTAAAGGTTGGATGCGAGAAGTGGGTCTTAATAAGCGTGTATGCATGGAAGAAGAGAGGAAATGATGAGGAGAGGGAGAGGATTTTGGGGAGATGTTAGTGAAATGTATAGGTGCTTTGAACCAAGGGAGAGAGTAATTGTGGTAGGGGACTTGAATGCGAAAGTAGGAGAAACGTTTAGAGTGGGTGTGGTAGGTAAGTTTGGGGTGCAGGTGGTATATGATAATGGGAAGCCTTTGATGAACTTTGTATAGAAAAGGGGTTTAGTTATAGGTAATACATTTTTTAAGGAAAAAGAGGATAAATAAGTATACTCGAATATGATGGTAGGGCGGAAATGTCAGTAGTTTGATGGATTATGTATTGGATAGATAAAAGACTGCTTGTGTTGACTTCAGGAATGTACTGTTTATAGAGGGGCACTCAGATATATCAGATCTCTTTCTAGTTGTAGCTAACTGAGAAATAAAAAGGTAGATGGGGTTAACAAGGAGAATCGAAGCTCAGGAAGCGTGTGGTGAAGGTTTTATTAACTTAAAAGTGGAGAGGCAGTTAGGGTAGATATAAAGCTATTGGAGGATAGATGGCTAATGAGAGCTTAGGGCAATGGGTGGTAGAAGAGGTATGGGGTAGGTTTAAAAATGTAGTTGGTTAGAGTGTTTCACGCAGAAGTTTGTGGTTACAGGGAAGTAAGTGGGTGCAGGAGGGAAGAGGAGGCATTGGTTGGAATGTTGATGTAAAGAGAGTGTAAGGGAGGAAAAAGTTAGGCATTGAGATGTTTTTACAAAGTAGAAGTGTAGAAGTGTTGCAAGGAGGGAAGAGTTCTGGAGAAATGAGAGAAGTTAAGAGGTGGTTGAAGAGCAATGTAAAAGCAGAGCAATCTGAGAGAGTGGGTGAGATGGATAACAACAAATTTTCTGTTGAAAATAAGAAAAAGTTTTGGAGTGAGATTAACAAGTATAAGAAGCCTTAGGAGAACAAATGGATTTGTCGTTAAAAAATGGAAGAGGGGAGTTATTAAAATGGAGAGTTAGAGGTATTTGGGAAGATGGTAATAATATTTTGAGGAATTGTTAAATGTTGATGAAGATAGGGAAGCTGTTGATTTTCGTGTATAGGGCAAGGAGAGGAATAACTCTTGTAGGCGTGAGGAAGAGCAGTTGTGAGTGTGGGGGAAGGTCGTGAGGCAGTAGTAGGTAAAATGAAAGGGGGGTAAGGAACAGCCGGGATTGATTGCGAATAAAGATTAGGAAATGTTAAAAGCAGGTGGGGATATGTTTTGGAGGGGTTGGTGGCAATTATTTAATAAATGTTGGAGAGGGTAAGGTACCTAGGGATTGCAGAGAGCATGCGTTAGTTCCTTTGTATAAAGGTCAAAGGGGATAAAAGAGAGTGCAAAAATTATAGGGGGATATGTCTGTTTGAGTGTACTGGGTAAAGTGTATGGTAGAGTTATAATTGAAAGAATTAAGAGTATGAAGGAGAGAGAATAGGATAGCAGTGATCAAGGAGGGCGTTAGGAAAGGTTTAGGGGGTGTGTGGACCAGGTGTTTTTTCAGTGAAACATATAAGTGACAGTATTTTAGATAAGGCTAAAGAGGATCTTTGTGGCATTTATGGATTTGGAAAAAGGCGTATGACAGGGTGGTGGATCGGGGGGCAAGTGTGGGCCAGATGTTGCATGTGTTTGGTTGTTAGGAGGTAGGTTACTGAAAGCAGTGAAGAGTTTTTACGAGGTTAGTTGAGGCTCAAGTTAGAGTATTAGGAAGGAAAAGAGGGAAATTTTTTACCAGTTAAAAGTAGGCCTGAGACAAGGATGTGTGATGTCACACGTGGTTGTTAAATATATTTATAGATGGGTTGTAGAGAATGTAATGCGAGGGGTCTTGGCAAGAGGCAGTGGATGTTAAAAGATAAAGATTCAAACACAAAGTGGGGTTGTCACAGCTGCTCTTTGCTGATGACACTGTGCTCTTGGGGAGATTCTGAAGAGAAGTTGCAGAGATTGGTGGGGATTGTATTTGGTAGTGTGTGCAAAAGAAGAAAATAAAAGGTGATTACAGGAAGAGTAAGGTTTTGAGGATAAACAAAAAAGATTTGGTGATGAAAGTTGTGTAGATCAGATTGGAGGGAGAGAGTATGGAGGGAGGTGAACGTATTTCAGAATTTGGGAGTGGACGTGTCTAGGGATGGGTCTATGAAAAGATGAGGTGGAATAGAATTGATGAGGGAAAAAGAGTGAGTGGTGCACTTAGGAGTCTGTGGAGGACAAAGAACTTTGTCCTTGGAGGCTAAAGAGGGGTTGTATGAGGTATAGTTTTACCAACGTCTTATATGGGGTGTGAAGCGTGGGTGATGAATGTTTTTGCAGCCGAGCGGGAGAGAAGGCTGGTGGGCAGTGGTGATGTCATGATCTGATGGGCAATGTGTGGGTGATTAAATAATGCAGAGAATTCGTAGGTTTGGAAGTTAGGAGGAGGTGGCGGGTTACCAAAACTGTTGTCCAGAGGGCTGAGGAAGGGTTGTGAGGTGGTTCGGACATGTAGTAGAGATTGGAGCGAAATACGAATGACCTGCATGAGTGTATCAGTCTGTAGTGGAAGGGATGGCGGGGTAGGGGGTCGGCCCTAGGAGGGTTGGTGGGAGGGGGTTAATAAAGGAGGTTATGTCCGTAGCGAGGGGCTTGGACTTCCATAGCAGGCATGCGTGAAGCGTGTTTGTAGGAGGTTGAATGGAGACAAATGGTTTTTAATATTGAAGTGCTGTTGGAGTGTGAGCAAAGTAACATTTATGAAGGGATTCAGGGGAAACCGGCTGGACCGGGTACTTGAGTCCTGGAGAGGTAGGAAGGTACAGTGCCTGCACTCTGAAGAGGGGTGTTATTGTTGGCAGTTTAAAATAAACTGTTAGTGTAATGCACCCTTCTGGCAAGTCTAGTGATGGAGTGAATGATGGAGAAAGTTTTTCTTTTTCGGGCCACCCTGCCTTGGTGGGAATCGGCCGGTCGTGATAATAAAATAAAAATATTTTATATATGTTTGGCATGGGTGATTATGTATGGTTTTATTTACATTATTAGGAAGCAACAAAGAGGTTTCTCTTATGTGATTACCTAAATTTTTTTTCTTCCTACAATAATTCGTTTATAACTTGAGGAATGCTTATCCAAATCAGCTTCTAATTTTCTAACGAGGTGAATACTGTACACTTAGGTGACTATAAGACTTTATTATTTTGAATATGGCTACAGACTCAGCATTCTAAATTTGGCTACAGACTAGTTTCGTCTAACTTTATTTGGTTCTACGGACTATGCCTCATAAAATTCTTGCCACAGGGTTGGTCCTCTATCATTTTTACCAGTCAAGATTCATTTTCTGATAAATCCTGACTACATGGATTCTGTATATTTCATTAGTATTTCTAGCTAGCATCTACTAGTTAAACATCTGAAACACATCTAAATCACCATTGTCTGTTTAAATAAAAATCCCAAAACTTGCAAAAATTAGTGATCCAAGAGGAATTTAAGTAGTGTTATTTGGGATATCAAGAAAATCAGAGTAACAGTGAAGCTTAGAATATTGCATGTGAAGCTTGGTGCTAGGTCAAAGGTGAATCTTCCTTATCTGGCAATTAAACCACTTTTCCCCCTCCACGATAGGAATGGTATTCAGTTTGGGAGAAAAGCGACCGTACCCACCCTGCTACGGTCCGCTGCTCAGTGTTGACTTTATGCAACTAGGAGTTAATTGTGTTACCGGGGCACTCTTATTCCTCGTGCTGTCCCTCGCTAGGATGATCCAAATTCAAAATTTTGAGAAGAGTTAAGGAATTCTTAAACAGGTGTAATTCAATGTTAGCTCTTGACAAATGTCTAATGATTTAAGAAAAAAAGTTTAAGAACTCATTTAGTGAGGAGTAGTTGAGTAGAACAAGGAAGGCTGATAATACCTGAGGGGTGGCTCAGACACCTGTGTAGTTTTGTGTTAGTGAAATCAATAGTAATGTTTTTTTTTTGATGCACATATTATTATAGACGATCATTGATAATGTGATACTACTACTTACTATAATACTACTACTACTACTATTACTAATACTTGTATTCTATCATATATAATAATAATAATAATAAAGTTGGAATGATAATATTATTATTTTATTATTATTATTTACAGTAAGTTGCTGCAGTGGTTGTAGTTGTGTTAGTTGTAGTTACAGATGTAGTAACAACGATATTAGCAGGAGTGGTACTAGCTGTATTAGGTACCAGATATAGATAGTTTTTGTAATGCATCACTTAAATTATTTGGGTTCACTGAACTAAACGGATGTTCATCCGTTTTTCATTTAATGTAAAAAGTACTCCCTGGGTTTATCCTGGAAGTATGATCACTTTACCAAAAGAGACAGTTTAGAGACCTATGGTGTGATGTACGTGGTAGAGGTGTTCTGTGTAGGTTGGACATCCTTCTGCTGTGTATTGTACATTATTCTTCTGTGGGCTGAAGCAAACGATGACACTGTGAGTCATAAATTCGATTGGGAAAATCATAACTATTGGAAATCGAAGATTAAAATACCTCTCACGTATTTATTTATTTTTAGTGACTGATAAACAGGAAAAATAATTGCGAAAAGTTACGCTGGAGTATGTTTACGCTCGCTGCTGCAAGATTCTCTACAGTGTATGTGTGACGTATGATTTTTAATGTATATTAAACACACAGAATAGGCATATTGATGCTAGACTTATTCTGAAAACTAGTGTATATGTAGCATAAAGTGTGTATAACTTTTATGTTTAAGACTTAGTGTTTATCTATAAGTGTGTATATTTATGATAAATATATATATATACATATCTCCATCTTTGCGAATAAGTTTCTCTCTCTCTCTCTCTCTCTCTCTCCTTCTCCCTCTCCTCTCTCTCTCTCCTCTCACTCTCTCTCTCCTCTCTCTCTCTCTTCTCTCTTCTCTCTCTCTCTCTCTCTCTCTCTCTCTTCCATGTATGTGCCTAACTTTGGGAGTATATCATTATGTTTAAGAATATATCTCGACCATAAAGTATATATCCTTATAAGTATGTCACTATCTTTACTTATAAACAGTTATTAATGACTCAGTATGAATATGTATGTATGTATGTCTATTTTCATGACTGTTTTTACGATTACATATCTACTTCATTAAGTGTGTCTCAGTTTTTATCTGTATGTCTTTCTGTAAGTGTATGTCTTTATCTTTACGTACGTGTCTGTTTGTGTATTTGTATCTTTATGTGTATTCCTGTACCAGCATGGAGTCCCAGGTGGCTGCTGGCTCAATTCCATGCCAGCAGTGCCACAAGAGAGCATATATCTTATTGGGAGAACTGAAGCAGGATAGTATTATAAGACTCTGTGTGTGTGTGTGTGTGTGTGTGGTGTGTGTGTGTGTGTGTGTTGTGTGTGTGTGTGTTGTGTGTGTGTGTGTGTGTAATCATCTAGTTGTATTCACTTATTGTGGTTGCATGGGTCGATTCCTCGCTCTTCGTCCCGCCTCTTCGCTAGTCGCTAGTAGGTCCACTCTCTCTGCTCTAATAATCTTGTCGTACCTCTTCTTAGAGCTATGTATAGTTCCTGCATCCACTTCATCACTTTCCAGGTTGTTCCACTCTAAACAATTCTAGTGCTGAAGAAATACTTCTTGACATCCTTGTGACTCATCCGAATATTCAATTTCCAGTTGTGGCCCCTAGTTCCTGTATCCATCTCTGATACATTTTGTCCCTCTCCACCTTGTCAATTTTCTCAGTATTTTATACGTCGTTATCATGTCCCCCCTATCCCCCCTTTCCTTCAGTGTCCCTCGGTTGTTTTTCCCTTTAACATCTCATAGGATATGCCTCTTAGTGGCTGGTCTAGTCTTTTCCACTTTCATTAATTTCTTGATGTACTTGACCAGGTGTTGGTCTCATACTGGTGCTGCATATTCTAATATGGGTCTGACAGTCACGATGTCCAGTGTCGTGTGGGTGTGTGTGTGTGTATGTATGTAAGAAACATCCATTAGTGCAGAGAGGGACGGAGAGCTAAGCCCAGTCCCCTGAGTATGGGGCTGGACAAGCCTTTCATGCTTTAATGCAAACATGTACATCCTTCTGGAAAACTCCGTGACCTGCTGGATCACTCTACCAGTCTGTGACCTGCAGTGTCATTCCTGCTGGATCATTGTACTAGAGTCTGACCTGCAGTGTCTGTCCTGGAGGATCACTGTACCATGGTCTGTGACCTGCAGTGTCATTCCTGCTGGATCATTGTACTAGAGTCTGTGACCTGCAGTGTCTGTCCTGGAGGATCACTGTACCATGGTCTGTGACCTGCAGTGTCCGTCCTGCTGGATTACTGTGCTATGATGTATGATACCAAACTCTATACTTTGCCTTCACCATCGTCAAACAAATGGATCATTGTTTACTCTCCATAGACAGAGTGTGTCTTCTGGATTTCATATAGCACAAAAGTTAGCGATCTCTTCCTCCACAAGGCACAGTGAGAACTTATGGTGCACCACAATACTGGTACACAGTGATTGTTTACTGATACCCAACACTGGTATACCAGTGGTTGTTTACTGATACCCAACACTGATACACCAGTGGTTGTTTACTGATACCCAACACTAGTACACCAGTGGTTGTTTACTGATACACAACACTGGTACACCAGTGGCTGTATACTGATACACAACACTGGTACACCAGTGGTTGTTTACTTATACACAGCACTGGTACACCAGTGGTTGTTTACTGATACACACACTGGTCCCCAGTGGTTGTTTACTTATACAAGCACTGGTACACCAGTGGTTGTTTACTTATACACAGCACTGGTACACCAGTGGTTGTTTACTGATACACAGCACTGGTACACCAGTGGTTGTTTACTGATACACAGCACTGGTACATCAGTGGTTGTTTACTGATACACAGCACTGGTACACCAGTGGTTGTTTACTGATACACAGCACTGGTACACCAGTGGTTATTTACTGATACACAGCCTGGTACACAGTGGTTGTTTACTGATACACAGCACGGTACATCATGGTTGTTTACTGATACACAGCACTGGTACACCAGTGGTTGTTTACTGATACACAATCACTGGACATCAGTGGTTGTTTAGATAACGCATGTACCAGTGGTTGTTTACTGATACACAGCATGGTACACCTGGTTGTTTACTGATACCACAACACTGGTACACCAGTGGCTGTATACTGATACACAGCACTGGTAAAACCAGTGGTTGTTTACTGATAAAACAGCACTGGTTACACCAGTGGTTGTTTACTGATACACAACACTGGTACACCAGTGGTTGTTTACTAAATGCACAGCACTGGTCACCAGTGGTTGTTTACGGGATACAAAACACTGGTACATCAGTGGTTGTTTACTGATACACAACACTGGTACACCAGTGGTTGTTTACTGATACACAGACGGGTTCACCAGTGGTTGTTTACTGATACACAACACGGGGTACACCAGTGGTTGTTTACTTATCACAGCAACTGGTACACCAGTGGTTGTTTACTTATACACAGCACTGGTACACCAGTGGTTTTTTTACTGATACACAATCACTGGTACACCAGTGGTTGTTTACTGTTTAACACAGCACTGGTACACCAGTGGTTGTTTACTGATACACAGAAATGGTACACCATGGCTGTATACTGATACACAACACCTGGTACACCAGTGGTTGTTTACTTATACCACAGCACTGGTACACCAGTGGTGTTTTACTGATACACAACACGGGTACACAGAGTGTTTACTTATACACAGCATGGTACCCAGTGGTTGTTTACTTTACCACAGCACTGGTGCACCAGGGTTGTTTAATGATACACAGCACTGGTACACCAGTGGTTGTTTCTGATACACAGCACTGGTACATCAGGGGTTGTTTACTGTACACAGCACTGGTACACCAGTGGTTGTTTACTGATACACAGCACTGGTACACCAGTGGTTGTTTACAGATACACAGCACTGGTACATCAGTGGTTGTTTACTGATACACAGCACTGGTACATCAGTGGTTGTTTACTGTTTACACAGCAAGGGGTACACCAGTGGTTGTTTACTGATCCCACAGCACTGGTACATCAGGGGTTTTTGTTTACTGAATACACAGCACTGGTACCCCAGTGGTTGTTTACTGATACACAGCACTGGTACACCAGTGGTTTTTTTACTAAATACACAGCACTGGAAACACCAGTGGCTGTAACGGGATACACAGCACTGGTACACCAGTGGTTGTTTATGATACCAAAAGCACGGGGTACACCAGTGGTTGTTTACTGATACACAACACTGGTACACCAGTGGTTGTTTACTGATACACAGCACTGGTACACCAGTGGTTGTTTACTGATACACAACACGGTACATCAGGGGTTTTGTTTACTGATAAAACAACACTGATACACCAGTGGTTGTTTATTTGATACACAGCACTGGTCCCACCAGTGTTTTACTGATACACAACACTGGTACACCAGTGGTTGTTTACTAAATACACAGCACTGATACACCATTTGGTTTGTTTACTGATAGACAACACTGGTACACCAGTGGTTGTTTACTTATACACGCACTGGTACACCAGTGGCTGTATACTGATACACAGCACTGGTACACATTTGGTTTGTTTACTTATACAGAGCACTGGTACACCAGTGGTTGTTTACTGATACACAGCACTGGTACACCAGTGGTTGTTTACTGATACACAGCACTGGTACACCAGTGGCTGTATACTGATACACAGCACTGGTACAACCAGTGGTTGTTTTACTGATACACAGCACTGGTACCCCATTTGGTTGTTTACTGATACACAACACTGGTACACCAGTGGTTGTTTACTGATACACAGCACTGGTAAAACATGGTTGTTTACTGATACAAAACACTGGTACTTCAGTGGTTGTTTACTGTTTACACAACACTGGTACACCAGTGGTTGTTTCTGATACACAGCACTGGTACACCATGGTTGTTTTACTGATACACAACACTGGTTCACCAGTGGTGTTTACTTATACACAGCACTGGTACACCAGTGGTTGTTTACTTATACACAGCACTGGTACACCGTGGTTGTTTACTGATACACATCACTGGTACACCGTGGTTGTTTACTGTACACAGCACTGGTACACCAGTGGTTGTTTACTGATACACAGCACTGGTACACCAGTGGCTGTATACTGATACACAACACTGGTACACCAGTGGTTGTTTACTTATACACAGCACTGGTACACCAGTGGCTGTGTACTGTTTACACAACATGGTACACCAGTGGTTGTTTACTTATACACAGCACTGGTACACCAGTGGTTTGTTTACTTATACACAGCACTGGTACCCCAGTGGTTGTTTATGTTTCACAGCACTGGTACATCAGTGGTTGTTTACTGATACACAGCACTGGTACACCATTTGGTTGTTTACTTATACACAGCACTGGTACACCAGTGGTTGTTTACTTATACACAGCACGGGTCCCCAAGTGGTTGTTTTACTGATACCGCACTGGTAAAACCAGTGGCTTATACTGATACCAACACTGGTACACCAGGGGTTGTTTACTTATACACAGCATGGTACACCAGGGGTTTTGTTAACTTATACACAGCACTGGTACACCAGTGGTTGTTTACTGATACACAGCACTGGTACATCAGTGGTTGTTTACTGATACACAGCCCCCTGGTACACCAGTGGTTGTTTACTGATACACGCACTGGTACACCAGTGGTTGTTTACTGTTTACACGGGCACTGGTACATCAGTGGTTGTTTACTGATACACAGCACTGGACATCAGTGGTTGTTTACTGATACACCAGCACTGGTACACCAGGGGTTTTGTTTACTGATACACAGCACTGGAAACATCAGTGGTTGTTTACTGATACACAGAAACTGGTACACCAGTGGTTGTTTATGATACACAGCACTGGTACACCAGTGGTTTTTTTACTGATACACAGCACTGGTACACAGTGGCTGTATACTGATACACAGCACTGGTACACCAGTGGTTGTTTACTGATACACGCACTGGTACACAGTGGTTGTTTACTGATACAAAAACACTGTACACCAGTGGTTGTTTACGTTTACACAGCACTGGTACACCAGTGGTTGTTTATGATACACAACACTGGTACATCAGTGGTTGTTTACTGATACACAACACTGGTACACCAGTGGTTGTTTACTGATACACAGCACTGGTACACCAGTGGTTGTTTACTGATACACAACACTGGTACACCAGTGGTTGTTTACTGATACACAGCACTGATAAAACCAGTGGTTGTTTACGATAGACAACATGGTACACCAGTGGTTGTTTACTTATACACAGCACGGGTAACCAGTGGCTGTATACTGATACACAGCATGGTACACCAGTGGTTGTTTACTTATACAAGCACTGGTACACCAGTGGTTGTTTATGATACACAACACGGGTACACCAGTGGTTGCTTACTGATACCCAGCACTGGTACACCAGTGGTTGTTTACTAATACACAGCACTGGTACACCAGTGGTTGTTTACTTATACACAGCACTGGTACACCAGTGGCTGTATACTGATACACAGCACTGGTACACCAGTGGTTGTTTACTGATACACAGCACTGGTACACCAGTGGTTGTTTACTGATACACAACACTGGTACACCAGTGGTTGTTTACTGATACACAGCACTGGTACACCAGTGGTTGTTTACTGATACACAGCACGGTACACCAGTGGTTGTTTACTGATACACACATGGTACACCAGTGGTTGTTTACTGATACACAGCACTGGTACACCAGTTGTTGTTTACTGATACACAGCACTGGAAACACCAGTGGTTGTTTACTTATACACGCCTGGTACACCAGTGGTTGTTTACTGATACACAGAACGGGTACACCAGTGGTTGTTTTACTTATACACAGCACTGGTACACCAGTGGCTTTTATACTGATACACAACATGGTACACCAGTGGGTTGTTTACTGATACACAGCACTGGTACACCAGTGGTTGTTTACTTATACACAGCACTGGTACACCAGTGGTTGTTTACTGATACACAGCACTGGTACACCAGTGGTTGTTTACTTATACACAGCACTGGTACACCAGTGGCTGTATACTGATACACAACACTTGTCTTCCACTGTGTTTTACCTAATAACAAAGAGAGAGAGAGAGAGAGAGAGAGAGAGAGAGAGAGAGAGAGAGAGAGAGAGAGAGAGAGAGAGGAGAGAGGAGAGAGAGAGAGAGAGAGAGAGAGAGCATCATATCAGTTGTCTTATTCCCCACAACATCTATAACAGTCCCCGCAAAACACATTACATGGAATTACAAGAACCTCATCTTGTATCTTGTAATCCATGTGTGGTCTGGCATGGTGCCTAGCATGGTGCTTGGCATGGTACCTGGCACGGCGTCTGGCATGGTGCCTGGCATGGTGCATCGCATGGTGCATGGCATGGTCTCTAGCATGGTGCCTAGCATGGTGCCTGGCATGGTGTCTGGCATGGTGCCTGGCATGATATGTGGCATGGTGTCTGGCATGGTGCCTGGCATGGTGCCTAGCATGGTGCCTGGTATGGTGCCTGGTATGGCCCCTAGGATGGTGCCTGACATGGTACCTGGTATGGTGCCTAGCATGGTGCCTAGCATGGTACCTAGCATGGTGTCTATCATGGTGTCTAGCATGGTGTCTGGCCTAGTGCCCGGCATGGTGCCTGGCAGAAACAGAGAGATATTCCTGGTAGTCTCATCTTTCCCCTGTTTCTCTCCTCCATTTTTTTCTCCCGTCAATTTCACCCCTCCCTCTGTCTCTGTCTCTCTCTTCCTCTCTCTCTCTCTCTCCCCTCTCTCTCTCTCTCTCTCTTCTCTACTCTCTCTCTCTCTCTCTTCTCTCTCTCTCTCTCTCTCTCTCCCTCCTCTCCTTGTATCAGCTATCTAGAGCGTAGTAAAAGATAATTGTTAGGAATTTCTGCATGTCAATTTAGAATAAACTGAAACCAGTCGTTCCGTGAACTATTCCAATTGTTTTGTGAAATAAACCTTTTAAAAAGTTAACTTGTTCTTTGATTTTCATTTTCTTAAAAAAAAATTTATTCAAATTTTTTTCTCCAATTTATTTGATGTCACTTGGCTTAACGTAAACCATTTTAATTCACAAACACTGCTCCTGTTGCTTCTTCTGTTGCTGCTGCTTCGTCAGCTGCTGCTGCTTCGTCAGCTGCTGCTGCTTCGTCAGCTGCTGCTGCTGCTGTCGATGCTGTTTAAGTTTTATCAGTGCCTATTATCTCAGCTCATCAAGACAATAATGATCGGGGGGACTCTAATTGAATACTAATTAATTAGAGACAAGTTACCTGTCTTTTTCTCTCCCAGTCACACCCACACAACCGGACCGAACTGCAAGTAGACACACCTGCGCAGGTAGACTCCAGGTAGACACACCTGCGCAGGTAGACTCCAGGTAGACACACCTGCGCAGGTAGACTCCGGGTAGATACACCTGCGCAGGTAGACTCCGGGTAGACACACCTGCGCAGGTAGACTCCGGGTAGACACACCTGCGCAGGTAGACTCCGGGTAGATACACCTGCGCAGGTAGACACCGGACAGACACACCTGTGCATTCGGTCGCGCCATTAATGAAGGGTTTAGGATTTTTGCTGCTCTCTCGATATAATAAATTCGTTAGGTAAGACACATATGCAACAGTTAGACAACTTTATTCCGAAACGTTTCGCCTACCCAGTAGGCTTTTCAGTCGAATACAAAAAGGGGCGGGGAACAGTAAGATGGGAAGACATGTAATCAGTCCATCCCCCTTTAAAAGCGTAAAATTTGGGGTTTCAGTCCCTCGGCCGGGAGAATTTCAGTTCCATAGTCGGGAAACTATCAAAATTAGTTCCTGACAAGGGAACTGAACTTCTCCAGGCCGGGGGGACTGACAACCTCAATTCTCGATTTTAAGGGTGTTTGGATGATTAAATCGTTTCACATCTCTACTGTTCCGGCCTACTTTCTGTTTTCGACTAGAAAAGGGCCAACTGTGTAGGCGAAACGTTTGGGAAAATAAATTTTGTCTAACTGTTTGCAATGGGGTCTTACCTAACAACCCTGCCCGGTATTTTTTAAAACCATTTGATGTTCAAAAAAAAATTTCGATTATTTTCTTCATAAATTTTTAAATCTGTGATGAAGAAAACTCTTCCTTTCCCAGATTAGAAAATATATTTGCCTGGAATACACTTTAGGCTCATAATAATTTTACTAAAAATAATAGTTTTAATTTGTTCCTACTACACTAAAATACTACTTTTACTACTAAACTACCTAATAGTTTTACTTTTGCTACAACTTTTTTACAAATTACTACAACTACTACTACTGTTACAACAACTATATTACTATACTACTACTACTACAAACTTTACAACTAAAAACATCAGTCATTTAAAACCCTTTTTTAAAATTAAAAAACATGCAAGTAGGGAACAATAAAGTTGGACCCCTGTGTGGGCCAAACCTTTTTATTTTTTTTAATTTGACTTTTTTCGCTGATGTCAAAAGGGTTTGTACAACATTTCCAGATCGAGTAATCCTGGAAAAAATTGATCTAAAGGACGAAGTGATGTTTCGGGGGAAAAGGGTACAATATTATAAAATATATATATAATATTAAATATATATATATATATAATATAAATATATATATTTATATATATATATATTATATTTTTTTTTAAATTTATATATATATATATAAATATGTCGTGCCGTTATGTAAAACGGTAAATTTAAACAAAAAACCTCTTTTAAAAATTTAAAAGTCCTTTTAAAATTTTCTCTTATGCGTTTAAAAAAATATTTTTTTTTTCATTAATGTTGAGGAAAAAATTTTATTAATTTTGCACCAAAAAAACTTAGAAAACTTACCTAACCTTATTAAAAAAAGAAAAATTTTTAATTTTTAGCCAAACCCCAACAAAAATTATATTTTAAATTTTTTTCCCAATAATAAAATTTACAAAAAAAAACCAAAAATGAAATATTTTTTTTTCTTTCCGGTTCAGAATGTTTTTGGCCCAAAATTTATTGCATACACAAATTTTTCATTTTGTCCTAAAATGGCAAATGAACGTTGCCAAGATCGCAATTTTCTCCCTTTCGGCACGATATATATATATATATATTATATATATATTATAAAAATAAAAATATTATATAATATATATATAAATATTTTATAAAAAATTTTATTTATATATAAAAAGAAATGTAAATTATATAATATAAATATTAATATATAAATATTATATAAATATTATATATAAATATTTTAATATATATTTTATATAAAAGAAAAAAGAAGAAAAAATTGTCAAAGTGGGAAGTCTGAATGTGCGGGGTTTGTTGTCCCAAAATGAAAGAAAGAGATGATTGGGGATGTTATAAAATGAGAAGAAGCGGGAAAGTCCGGGTTTTTAAGTAAAACAAACCCTAAAGGGGGGAGAGTTTCAGGGGGGAGAGGAAAAAGGGGGGATTAGGTCGGGGGTTTAAATAGGGGTTAAGGGGGCTAAAAAAAGGAGTAGCAATAATGTTGAAGGATAATTTAAAGGCGGGGAAAAGGGGGATTTCCAAAGTAAAAATTTAAAGGGGTTTAAATGGGGAGAAAAATTTAAAGATTGGGACGTGAAAAAAGTGGGTTATATTTAGCGTGTATGCCCTGGAAAAAGAGAAAGGGTAGGGGAAAGAGAGAGAGTTTTGGGGAAAATGTTGATAAAATGCGTGGGGGGATTTTTGAATCAAGTGTGAGAGAAATTGGGGGGGGGGGGAAATTTCATGTTTAAAGGGGGGAAAAAAAAGGGTTTAGGGGGGAAGTAGAAAGGGAAATTTGGGGTTCCAGGGGAAATGAAAATGGGGGGGGCCTTTAAAAATTTGAGCTATGTGTAAAAAAAAAATTTGGGTAAAAAGTAATACAAAATTTATGAAAAAGAGGAAAAATAAATAACAAGGTATGATGTAGCACGAAAATGAAAGTATTTTGTTAGTTTATGTTTTTGGTGGATAAAGTTGAAGGGGGGGCTCCAGGATGTTTAAAGTTTATGAGGGGCAACTGATATATCGGATCATTATTTTGTTGTAGTACAGTTTTGATTTAAAAGGGAGATGGGAAAAAGAGGAAGGTGGCCCAAAAACAATAAGGGGAGGTTAAAGTGTTTTAAACTAAGGGAGGAGGAAAGGGTTTGGGCGAGATATAAGCGATATTGGCAGAAAAGGTGGGGGGATTTCAAAGATGAGTAGTGGGGGGGTTAAAGGGTTGGAATAGGTTTTTTAAAAAAGCAGAAATTTGAATTTTGGGGGGGAAATTTTTGGGTTTTTTAGGGGGGGGGGGCAGGAGGGGAAAAAGGGGTAGTGTTTTGGGGAATTTATGAAATAAAGGGGGTGATAAAAAAAAAAAAGGTTGCTTTCGAGAGGTTTTTACAAAACAGAAGGGTTTTAAAAAAGAAACAAGTATATGGAGGTAAAAGAAAGGTGAAGAGGTGGGGGGGGGGGGGGAGGCAAAAGGAGAGCAGAAGAAAGAGGGGAGAGGCATTGGGCAAGAAAATTTTTAAAGAAAATAAGAAAAAAATTTTGGGGTGAGTTTTAAAAAAGTTGGGAAAAAACCCAGGGAAAAAATGTGGATTGTCAGTTTTTAAAAAAGGTAGGGGAGTTTTGTAGATGGGGAGGGAGGGGGTTTGGTAGATGGGGGAGAATATTTTCAGGAACTTTTAAATGTTGAGAAAAAAAGGGAGGGGTTTAATTTTATGCTTGGGCCCGGGGGGTATTTCCCTCTTTTAGGGGGTGAAGAAAGCAAAAATGTAAGGTGGGGGGTACGTGAGCATTTACGTTTGAAGAAAGGGGGAAAGCAGCGAAAAGTTTGGGGTCATGACAGAAATGGGTTTAAAAACAGGGGGGGATTATGTTGGAGGGTTTTGGGACTTTTGTTTAAAAAATGAAAAAAAGAGGGGGAAAGGGACCTAAGGGGTTGGGGGAGGATGTATTTGTCCCTTTATATAAAGGGAAAGGGGACAAAAGAGATTGTAAAAATTATAGAGGGAAAAAGGTTTTTCTGAGTATACCAGGAAAAATATAACGGGGTTTTGGGTTTTAAAATTTAAAGAAATTTTGGGTAAGACGAATGTAGGATTTCGGGTTAGCGGCAGGCTTCAGAAATGGGGAGGGATGTTTTAGACAAGTTTTACATTGAAGCATATATATGAACAGTATTTAGATAAAGGTAGGGAAGTTTTTATTGCATTTATGGATTTTGAAAAGGCATTTGATAGAGTGGAAAAAGGGAAAAAAAAGTGGGATGTTGCAATTTATGGGAAAAAAAGGGGGTAAGTTTATAAATGGTGTAAAGAAACTTTTTGAGGTAGTGGGCTTTAGGGGAGAGTGGTAGAAAAAGAGGGGAATACTTCCCGGTAAAAGTAAAGGGCTTAGACAGGGGTGGTAATGTCAACCCTGGTTGTTTTTAAAAAATTTATAGATGGGGGTTTTAAAAGGGAAATAAATGCAGGGTTTCGGGAGAGGGGGGGGATTTTTAAATTTTTGGGGAATCAAATTTTTAAATTGGGGAACCCGACACAGTTAAAATTTTTGCTGATGAAACTGTGCTTGTGGGGGATTCTAAAAAAAATTGCAAAACTTAGTGGATGAGGTTTTAGAAAGTGTGTAAAGGTAGAAAAATTTTAAAGTGAACATAGAAAAGGGGTAAGGGGATGGGGTATCAAAAGATTTAATAAAGAAAAATTGGGTAACAAATTGGAGAGGAGGGGGTATGGAAAAAAGTGGGAAAGTTTTCAGATACTTGGGATTTTACGTTTTCGGCGGAAAGGGGTTTTGAAGGGTTAGGTTAAAACATAAATTGATGAGGGGGAAAAAGTAGGTGCGTTGAGGTATATGTGGATCAAAAAAAAGTTATTTTTTTGGAGGCAAAAAAAGGCAATTTTATTAAAAATATGAGTACCAAAAACTTTATAGGATGTGAAGCTTGGGGGGTTTGGGAAATGCAGCAGCGAGGAGACGGTTTGGGCAGTGGAGATGTTTTCCCGTCTAAGGGCAAAGTTTTGGGGTTTTTAAAATTAGGGAGAAATTCGGAGTGTGGAAATTAGGGGAAGGTGTGGAGTTAATAAAATCAATTTTCAGAGGGCAGAAAAGGGGTTTTGAGGGGGTTTTTTGGGTTTTTTTAGAGAGAATGGACAAAGTTGAAAAGACATGGAAAGCATATAAATCAAAAGGGAAAAGGGAAAGGGGGGGTAAAGGGGGGTTTTTTCCCTCCCAAAGGGTTGGAAAAAGGGGGAAAGGAGGTTTTTTTGGGCAAGGGGCTTGGAATTTTCCCGAAGCCCGGGATGAACGTGTTTGAAAAGGGGGTGAAAGGGGAAAGAATGATACTTGGGACCTGACGATCTGTTGGAGTGTGAGCAGGGTAATATTTAGTGAAGGGATTAAGGGAAACCCGGGTTTAAATTTTCATATAGTCAGACTTGAGTCCTGGAAATGGGAAGTACTATGCCTGCACTTTAAAGGAGGGGTTTGGGATTTTGGCAGTTTGGAGGGATATGTTGTGTATCTTTATACGTATATGCTTCTAAACTGTTGTATTCTGAGCACCTCTGCAAAAGCAGTGATAATGTGTGAGTGTGGTGAAAGTGTTGATGATGATGAAAGTATTTTCTTTTTGGGAGATTTTCTTTCTTTTTTGGGTCACCCTGCCTCGGTGGGAGACGGCCGATTTGGGAAAAAAAAAAAAATATAATATATATAAATATATATATATATATATATATTATATAATATATATAATTTTATATATATATATAAAAATATAATATTTTTATATATTATATATATATATATATATATTTTCTCCTGATTATCAGAGACATTAAAAATCTTTATTTAGCTTCCTTTTATTACAAATGTTTTGGAGCACACAGTTTCAGTCTGGGTTCCTTCCTCCTCTTAAATCGACAAGACTTGTGAGCACAACAGCAGCATAAAATCTAGATTACACACAAGCCGATAATAATGTCAGGTAATATTTCTCACTAAGAGTTAAAATTAGACAGAACATTAGGGCCTTGTCTGCGTGTATAAAATGTTGATACATGGGTGTTGAGCCGAGGCAGGAAGCCTGACACTGCCTCAGACGTGCTGGTGTGTGTGCAGCAAACATGTATCCCGCTTAGGCTTGGTTAATGGGGTTTAAAGCCTATCGAGTACATAGTCATTGACACTGTTTGTTGCCTGTTCACCACCAATCATGAATGCTTTAATTCCTTGAAGATGGGCTAAAATAAGTTCTCAATATACACGCACTGAGAGAACAAACCTCTCGATGAAGGGTTTGTATCCTATGTAACCATAGGAAAGGGAATGAAGGATATAAGCCTGAACACTAAGGCTGCTTCTGTCATCAAATATATTTGAGAGGTATCCCCCCATTCCTATCAGCCTCGCCCTTGTAAATGAGAAGGCGCAGGATAACAGTTCTCAGCCTGCGAATGAGCTGAGGTAGCATAACCATTCTCAGCCTTGGAGCTGAGGCAGTGCCAGGACTCAAGGTCGATTTTAATAGAGATTAACATCTCTTTTTTTATGAAAAAAATATGAAATAATAAAAATACGCAAATGGTTCTTCAGATACACATTTTCATTATCACTAAATAACAGGAAAACATAAATTTAAATTCCAGTGAGAAACAGTAATGAAGACAGAGGCAAACATAGATGTAAATACAACAAAGTTATATACAAAATTAATTTATTTCTTACAGGAAAGACAACAGCTCGTACCTTGTAAATTCAAGAGTTTACAAAAAATGGCATAGGGCCAGCAGCTCTTAGCTGCCAGGTCTTGACCGAGATTAATTTCTTGAGTCTTCGTCATTCCTGCTGAGTCTTCTGTTATCATTAATCTCCATTATTCCTCGCCAGTTTCCCTCCTCCTCCTTCTTCTTATTCTTCTTGTTCTGCCGAGTCCTCTTTTAAGTTTTGCGTTCAGAAAGAGAGAGAGAGAGAGAGAGAGAGAGAGAGAGAAGGGGGAGAGGAGAGAGGAGAGAGAGAGAGAGAGAGGAGGAGAGAGAGAGGAGAAAAGAGAGAG
>NC_069403.1:50441525-50494025 GCF_026875155.1 Cherax quadricarinatus
AAAACGGGGAAGTTTTGTAAAGACATAAAGACCAGAATCATTTTTTTTATAAATATAACGTGTGTGAGAGTAAGAAAGCAAACTATGTATAGTGTGTGAGAGAGTAAGAAAACAGCCATGATATTGAATGAGAGTGAGATACAAAAGACATGATATAAAGTACTGCGAGAGTGTAAGACAATAGGTGAGTGTAAGAAAGAGAGAGAGAGGCAGTAGATAAGGTAGAGTGTATGAGAGAGCAAATCAATAGACATAGTGTGTGAAAGAGAGGGACAATAGACGTAATGTGGAGAAGAAGATAGAAAGAGAAAAATGCTGGAAAAAAGAGAGAAATACGTAGCTGCAACAAAGTAAGAGATAGCATAAGCAGCACAAAGAGAAAGACAATAGTACTGAGAGAAAAAGAAGAGAGAGAAAGGAAGAAAGAGATAGATGGAAGGAGATAAACACAGACGTTTCTAGAATCCACAGTTGACATGAGCTTCCCCCTACCTACAGTCCGGTTGCCCCATTGAGGATGCCACACTCATGTGACAATACTCTGGTGCCTCGACAGGCGGGTAGTCTCACAGATGGCCTGACAATGGCAGTGACAGCAGTGAAGCATCGCTGCTGGAGTCCCACTCTAATGTTTCATTTGCCTTTGAAGTTCTCCACCCTTGGCTTATTGACTCAGAGGAGAGTGTAGCAATGTCAAGTATGAGTTACGCTGCATATTGCAATTACAGAGATGAATGCAAGAGCTTGCGTTTGTGTTAATGTGTGTATGTGTACATCAGTGTTTGTGTATGTTTTATTGTATGTATGTTTAGGTTATATATTTTATATATGTTTGGATGGGTGTTTATGTATGGTTTTATACATCTATTAGGAAGCCCCAAAGAGGTTCACTTAAGAGATTACCTAAAATATTTTTCTTCCCCCAATAATGTCGTTTATAACTTGAGAATGCCTTATCCGATCGGCTTCAAATTTTCAACACCGGTGAACTACTGTACACTTAGGTGACTATAAGACTTATTCTTTTGAATAATGGCTACAAGACTCAGTATTCTAAATTATGGCTACCAGACTCGTTCGTCTAACTTTATTCTGGCTACAGGACAATGCCCTCTAAATTCTTGCTACAAGGGTTGGTCCTCTAACATTTTACCAGTACAAGATTCATTTATCTAATAAATCCTGACTACAAGGATTCAATAGTATTTCAATAGTATTTCTAGATAGCATCTCACTAGTTAAACACTCTGAAACACATCTAAATCACCCAGTGTCTGTTAAATTAAAAATCCCAAACTTGCAAAATTAGTGATCCAAGAGGAATTTAGTAGTGTTATTTTGGGAATCAAGGAAATCAGAGTAACAGTGAAGCTTAGAATATAGCACTGTGAAGCTTGGTGCTAGGTCAAAGGTGAATCTTCCTTAACTGGCATTAACCACATTTCCCCCTCCACGAAAGTAATGGTATTCAGTTAGGGAGAAAAGCGACCGGTGCCACCCTGCAACGGTCCGCTGCTCAGTGTTGACTTTCTGCAACAAAGGAGTTAATTGTGTTACCGGGGCCACTCTTAACTCCTCGTGCTGTCCCTCGCTAGATGATCCAAATTCAAAATTTTGAGAAGAGTTAATTGAATTCTTAAACAGGTGTAATTCAATGTAAGCTCTTGACAAATCGTCTAATTGATTTAAGAAAAAGTTTAAGAACTCATCTAGTGAGAGTGAGTAGACAAGGAAGGCTGATAAACCTGAGGGGTGGCTCAGACACTGTGTAAGTTTGTTGTTAGTGAAATCAATAGTAATGTTTAATATTTGATGCACTATTATTAATGATATTGATAATGATGATACTACTACTACTACTACTAATACTATTAAACTACATATATAATATAATAATAATAATAATTAATATATTATAATAATAGATAATAATAATAAATATAAGAATGAGAATAATATTAATAATTTTATTATTATTATTACAGTAGTAGCAGCAGCAGTAGTAGTAGTGGTAGTAGTAGTTACAGATGTAGTAACAACAATATTAGCAGGAGTGGTACTAGCAGTAATAGGTACCAGTAATAGAAGTATTTGTAATGCATCACTTAAATTATTTGGTTCCACTGAACTAAACGGATGTTCATCCGTTTTACATTTAATGTAAAAAGTACTCCCTGGGTTTATCCTTGAAATCTGATCACTTTACACAAAGAGACAGTTAGAAACCTATGGTGAGAAGATGTACGTGGGTGTTCAGTGTAGTGTACATCCTTCTGCTGTGTATTGTACATTATTCTTCTGTGGGCTGAAGCACACGATGACACTGTGAGTCATAAATTCGATTGGGGAAAATCCATCACTAATGGAAATCGAAGATAAAATACCTCTCACGTATTTATTTATTTTTAGTGACTGATAACAGGGAAAATAATTGCGAAAAGTTACGCTGGAGTATGTTTACGCTCGCTGCTGCAAGATTCTCTACAGTGTATGTGTGACGTATGATTTTCTAAGTATATTTAACACAGAATAGGCATATTGATGCTAGACTTATTCTGAAACTAGTGTATATGTAGCATAAAGTGTGTATAACTTTTATGTTTAAGACTTAGTGTTTATCTATAAGTGTGTATATTTATGGTAAATATATATATACATATCTCCATCTTTGCGAATAAGTTTCTCTCTCTCTCTCTCTCTCTCTCTCTCTCTCTCTCTCTCTCTCTCTCTCTCTCTCTCTCTCTCTCTCTCTCTCTCTCTCCTCTCTCTCTCTCTCTCTCTCTTCTCTCTCTCTCTCTTCTCTCTCTCTCCATGTAATGTGCCTAACTTTGGCAGTATATCATTATGTTTAAGAATATATCTCGACCATAAAGCATATATCCTTATAAGTATATCACTATCTTTACTTATAAACAGTTATTAATGACTCAGTATGAATATGTATGTATGTATGTCTATTTTCATGACTGTTTTTACGATTACATATCTACTTCTTTAAGTGTGTCTCAGTTTTTATCTGTATGTCTTTCTGTAAGTGTATGTCTTTATCTGTACGTACGTGTCTGTTTGTGTATTTGTATCTTTATGTGTATTCCTGTACCAGCATGGAGTCCCAGGTGGCTGCTGGCTCAATTCCATGCCCAGCAGTGCCACAGAGAGCCATATATCTTATTGGGAGAACTGAAGCAGGATAGTATTATAAGACTCTGTGTGTGTGTGTGTGTGTGTGTGTGTGTGTGTGTGTGTGTGTGTGTGTTTGTGTGTGTGTGTGTAATCATCTATTTGCATTCACTTATTTGTGGTTGCATGGGTCGATTCCTCGCTCTTCGTCCCGCCTCTTCGCTAGTCGCTAGTAGGTCCACTCTCTCTGCTCTAATAATCTTGTCGTACCTCTTCTTAGAGCTATGTATAGTTCCTGCATCCACTTCATCACTTTCCAGGTTGTTCCACTCTAAACAATTCTAGTGCTGAAGAAATACTTCTTGACATCCTTGTGACTCATCCGAATATTCAATTTCCAGTTGTGGCCCCTAGTTCCTGTATCCCATCTCTGATACATTTTGTCCCTCTCCACCTTGTCAATTATTCTCAGTATTTTATACGTCGTTATCATGTCCTCCCTATCCCTCCTTTCCTTCAGTGTCGTCAGGTTGTTTTTCCTTAACATCTCATAGGATATGCCTCTTAGTGGCTGGTCTAGTCTTTTCCACTTTCATTAATTTCTTGATGTACTTGACCAGGTGTTGGTCTCATACTGGTGCTGCATATTCTAATATGGGTCTGATAGTCACGATGTCCAGTGTCGTGTGGGTGTGTGTGTGTGTATGTATGTAAGAACATCCATTAGTGCAGAGAGGGACGGAGAGCTAAGCCCAGTCCCCTGAGTATGGGGCTGGACAAGCCTTTCATGCTTTAATGCAAACATGTACATCCTTCTGGAAAACTCCGTGACCTGCTGGATCACTCTACCAGTCTGTGACCTGCAGTGTCATTCCTGCTGGATCATTGTACTAGAGTCTGACCTGCAGTGTCTGTCCTGGAGGATCACTGTACCATGGTCTGTGACCTGCAGTGTCCGTCCTGCTGGATCACTGTGCTATGATGTATGATACCAAACTCTATACTTTGCCTTCACCACCGTCAACAAATGGATCATTGTTTACTCTCCATAGACAGAGTGATCTCTTCTGGATTTTCATTTGCACAAAAGTTAGCGATCTCTTCCTCACAAGGCACAGTGAGAACTTATCTGGGTGCACCAATACTGGTACACCAGTGATTGTTTACTGATACCCAACACTGGTACACCAGTGGTTGTTTACTGATACACAACACTGGTACACCAGTGGTTGCTTACTGATACCCAACACTAGTACACCAGTGGTTGTTTACTGATACACAACACTGGTGCACCAGTAGTTGTTTACTGATACCCAACGCTAGTACACCAGTGGTTGTTTACTGATACACAACACTGGTACACCAGTGATTGTTTACTGATACCCAACACTGGTATACCAGTGGTTGTTTACTGATACACAACACTGGTACACCAGTGGTTGTTTACTGATACACAACACTGGTACACCAGTGGTTGTTTAATGATTCCTAACACTGGTACACGAGTGGTTGTTTACTGATACCCAACACTGGTACACCAGTGGTTGTTTACTGATACCCAACACTGATACACCAGTGGCTGTTTACTGATACCCAACACTGGTACACCAGTGGCTGTTTTCTGATACCCAACACTAGTACACCAGTGATTGCTTACTGATACCAACACTGGTACACCAGTGGTTGTTTACTGATACACAACACTGGTATACCAGTGGTTGCTTACTTATACACAACACTGGTACATCAGTGGTTGTTTACTGATACACAACACTGGTACACCAGTGGTTGTTTACTGATACCCAACACTGGTACACCAGTGGTTGTTTACTGATACACAACACTGGTACACCAGTGGTTGTTTACTGATACCCAACACTGGTACACCAGTGGTTGCTTACTGATACCCAATACTGGTACACCAGTGGTAGTTTACTGATGCCCAACACTGATACACCAGTGGTTGTTTAATGATTCCCAACACTAGTACACGAGTGGTTGTTTACTGATACCCAACACTGGTACACCAGTGGTTGTTTACTGATACCCAACACTGGTACACCAGTGGCTGTTTACTGATACCCAACACTGGTACACCAGTGGCTGTTTTCTGATACCCAACACTAGTACACCAGTGATTGCTTACTGATGCCCAATACTGGTACACCAGTGGTTGTTTACTGATACACAACATTGGTATACCAGTGGTTGCTTACTTATACACAACACTGGTACATCAGTGGTTGTTTACTGATACACAACATTGGTATACCAGTGGTTGCTTACTTATACACAACACTGGTACACCAGTGTGGTTGTTTACTGATACACAACATTGGTATACCAGTGGTTGCTTACTTATACACAACACTGGTACATCAGTGGTTGTTTACTGATACACAACACTGGTACACCAGTGGTTGTTTACCGATACACAACACTGGTACACCAGTGGTTGTTTACTGATACCCAACACTGGTACACCAGCGGTTGTTTACTGATACACAACACTGGTATACCAGTGGTTGCTTACTTATACACAACACTGGTACATCAGTGGTTGTTTACTGATACACAGCACTGGTACACCAGTGGTTGTTTACTGATACACAACACTGGTACACCAGTGGTTGTTTACTGATACACAACACTGGTACACCAGTGGTTGTTTACTGATACACAACACTGGTACACCAGTGGTTGTTTACTGATACACAACACTGGTACACCAGTGGTTGTTTACTGATACACAACACTGGTACACCAGTGGTTGCTTACTGATACACAACACTGGTACACCAGTGGTTGTTTACTGATACCCACCACTGGTACACCAGTGGTTGTTTACTGATACCCACCACTGGTACACCAGTGGTTGTTTACTGATACCCACCACTGGTACACCAGTGGTTGTTTACTGATACCGAACACTGGTACACCAGTGGTTGTTTACTGATACACAACACTGGTACACCAGTGGTTGTTTACTGATACACAACACTGGTACACCAGTGGTTGCTTACTGATACACAACACTGGTACACCAGTGGTTGTTTACTGATTCCCAACACTGGTACACCAGTGGTTGTTTACTGATACCCAACACTGGTACACCAGTGGTTGTTTACTGATACACAACACTGGTACACCAGTGGTTGTTTACTGATACCGAACACTGGTACACCAGTGGTTGCTTACTTATACACAACACTGGTACATCAGTGGTTGTTTACTGATACACAACACTGGTACACCAGTGGTTGTTTACTGATACCCAACACTGGTACACCAGTGGTTGTTTACTGATACACAACACTGGTACACCAGTGGTTGTTTACTGATACCCAACAGTGGTACACCAGTGGTTGTTTACTGATACACAACACTGGTACATCAGTGGTTGTTTACTGATACCCAACACTGGTACATCAGTGGTTGTTTACTGATACACAACACTGGTACACCAGTGGTTGTTTACTGATACCCAACACTGGTGCACCAGTGGTTGTTTACTGATACCCACCACTGGTACACCAGTGGTTGTTTACTGATACACAACACTGGTACACCAGTGGTTGTTTACTGATACCCACAGTGGTACACCAGGGTTGTTTACTGATACACAACACTGGTACACCAGTGGTTGTTTACTGATACACAACACTGGTACATCAGTGGTTGTTACTGATACCCAACACATGGTACATCAGTGGTTGTTTACTGATACACAACACTGGTACACCAGTGGTTGTTTACTGATACCCAACACTGGTGTGCACCAGTGGTTGTTTACTGATACCCAACACTGGTACACCAGTGGTTGTATACTGATACACAACACTTGTCTTCCACTGTGTTTTACCTAATAACAAAGAGAGAGAGAGAGAGAGAGAGAGAGGAGAGAGAGAGAGAGAGAGAGAGAGCATCATATCAGTTGTCTTATTCCCCACAACATCTATAACAGTCCCCGCAAAACACATTACATGGAATTACAAGAACCTCATCTTGTATCTTGTAATCCATGTGTGGTCTGGCATGGTGCCTAGCATGGTGCCTGGCATGGTACCTGGCACGGCGTCTGGCATGGTGCCTGGCATGGTGCATAGCATGGTGCATGGCATAGTCTCTAGCATGGTGCCTAGCATGGTGCCTGGCATGGTGTCTGGCATGGTGCCTGGCATGATATCTGGCATGGTGTCTGGCATGGTGCCTGGCATGGTGCCTAGCATGGTGCCTGACATGGTATCTGGCATTGTGTCTGGCATGGTGCCTAGCATGGTGCATAGCATGGCGCATGGGAGGGTCCCTAGCATGGTGCCTAGCATGGTGCCTGGCATGGTGCCTGGCATGGTCCCTAGGGTGATGCCTGACATGGTACCTGGTATGGTGCCTATCATGGTGCCTGGCATGGTGCCTAGCATGGTGCCTGGCATGGTGCCTGGCATGGTGCCTGGTATGGTGCCTTGTATGGCCCCTAGGATGGTGCCTGACATGGTACCTGGTATGGTGCCTAGCATGGTGCCTAGCATGGTACCTAGCATGGTGTCTAGCATGGTGTCTATCATGGTGTCTGGCCTAGTGCCCGGCATGGTGCCTGGCAGAAACAGAGAGATATTCCTGGTAGTCTCATCTTTCCCCTGTTTCTCTCCTCCATTTTTTTCTCCCGTCAATTTCACCCCTCCCTCTCTCTCTGTCTCTCTCTCTCTCTCTCTCTCTCTCTCTCTCTCTCTCTCTCTCTCTCTCTCTCTCTCTCTCTCTCTCTCTCTCTCTCTCTCTCTCTTCTCTCTCTCTCTCCTCCTCTCCTTGCATCAGCTATCTAGAGCGTAGTAAAAGATAATTGTTAGGAATTTCTGCATGTCAATTTAGAATAAACTGAAACCAGTCGTTCCGTGAACTATTCCAATTGTTTTGTAAAATAAACCTTTTAAAAAGTTAACTTGTTCTTTGATTTTCATTTTCTTAAAAAAAAATTTATTCAAATTTTTTTCTCCAATTTATTTGATGTCACTTGGCTTAACGTAAACCATTTTAATTCACAAACACTGCTCATGTTGCTTCTTCTGTTGCTGCTGCTTCGTCAGCTGCTGCTGCTGCTGTCGATGCTGTTTTAGTTTTCTCAGTGCCTATTATCTCAGCTCATCAAGACAATAATGATCGGGGGGACTCTAATTGAATACTAATTAATTAGAGACAAGTTACCTGTCTTTTTCTCTCCCAGTCACACCCACACAACCGGACCGAACTGCAAGTAGGCACACCTGCGCAGGTAGAATCCAGGTAGATACACCTGCGCAGGTAGACTCCAGGTAGACACACCTGCGCAGGTAGACTCCGGATAGATACACCTGCGCAGGTAGACTCCGGGTAGATACACCTGCGCAGGTAGACTCCGGGTAGATACACCTGCGCAGGTAGACACCGGACAGACACACCTGTGCATTCGGTCGCGCCATTAATGAAGGGTTTAGGATTTTTGCTGCTCTCTCGATATAATAAATTCGGTTATTTATGCTTCATGATGCTTATCTGTGATGAAGTAACTCTTCCAGTCCCAGAGTTAGAAAATATATTTGCCCAGGAATACACTCTTAGGCTCATAATAATGTTACTACTAATAATAGATTTACTGTTACTACTACTACTACTACTACTACTACTTTTACTACTACTACTGCTAATAGTTTTACTATTACTACTACTACTATTACTACTACTACTACTACTACTGTTACAACTACTACTATTACTACTACTACTACTACTACTGTTACAACTACTACTATTACTACTACTACTACTACTACTGTTACAACTACTACTATTACTACTACTACTACTACTACTGTTACAACTACTACTATTACTACTACTACTACTACTACTGTTACAACTACTACTAATACTACTACTACTACTACTACTGTTACAACTACTACTATTACTACTACTACTACTACTACTACTGTTACAACTACAACATCAGCTCATTTGAAAGCCTTTTTATTATGAAACATGCAAGTAGGGAACAGGATGAAGTTGGAGCCATGTGTGGGCCAACATTCTTATTTTATTAATTGACTTTATCTCGCTGATGTCATTATGGTGTACGAACATGTCATCCTGGGAATAAATGATCTCAGACGAAGTGATGTTCTGGGGAAGGGTACAATATATTATATATATATATATATATATATATATATAATATATAATGATATTATATATATATATATATATATATATATATATATGTCGTGCCGATTATGTAAAACTGGTCAATTAGCAAGAACTCATTTAAAATTAAGTCCTTTCTAAAATTTTCTCTTATACGTTTAAAGATATATTTTTTTTCATTAATGTTGATGTAAAAATTTATAATTTTGCACCAAAAGGAACTTAGAAAACTTACCTAACCTTATTATAACAAGAACAATTTATTTTAGCCTAACCCAACTAAATATATTTTAAATTTGTTTACAATAATTTAATACTAAACAAACACAATGAAATATATTTTTTCGTTAGGTTCAGAATGATTTTGGCGAATTATTGCATACACAAATTTTCACTTGTCCTACATGGCAAGATGAGCGTTGCTATTTAAGCCAAGATCGCAAGTTCTGCCTATTCGGCACGATATATATATGTATATATATATATATATATATATATATATATATATATATATATATATATATAATATATATATATATATATATATATATATATATATATGCAAAACAACCACTCTGAAAGAATAGAGAAATTCCAAGCGCTTTCGTGACTACTCACATTATCAAGGAACTATAGTTCCTTGATAATGTGAGTAGTCACGAAAGCGCTTGGAATTTCTCTATTCTTTCAGAGTGGTTGTTTTGCATATTTTGAAATCACCTGTTTTTGTGATCTTATTGCATATATATATAATATATATATATATATATATATATATATATATATAATATATATATATATATATAAAGAATAAGAAGAAGAAAATTGTCAAAGTGGGAAGTCTGAATGTGCGTGGATGTTGTGCAAATGATAAGAAAGAGATGATTGTGGATGTTATGAATGAGAAGAAACTGGATGTCCTGGCTTTAAGTGAAACAAAAGCTGAAGGGGTGGGAGAGTTTTCAGTAGAGAGGAATAAATGGGATTAGGTCAGAGGTTTCAAATAGAGTTAGAGCTAAAGAAGGAGTAGCAATAATGTTGAAGGATAAGCTATGGCAGGAAAAGAGGGACTACAAATGTATAAATTCAAGGATTATGTGGAGTAAAATAAAGATTGGATGTGAAAAGTGGGTTATAGTAAGCGTGTATGCACCTGGAGAAGAGAGAAGTGTAGAGAGGAGAGAGAGAGATTCTGGGAAATGTTGAGTGAATGCGTGGGGAGTTTTGAATCAAGTGTGAGAGTAATGGTGGTTGGGGATTTCAATGCTAAAGTGGGTAAAAATGTTATGGAGGGGTAAGTAGTAGGTAAATTTGGGGTGTCAGGGGTAAATGTAAATGGGGAGCCTTTAATTGAGCTATGTGTAGAAAGAAATTTGGTAATAAGTAATACATATTTTATGAAAAAGAGGATAAATAAATATACAAGGTATGATGTAGCACGTAATGAAAGTAGTTTGTTAGATTATGTATTGGTGGATAAAAGGTTGATGGGTAGGTTTCCAGGATGTACATGTTTATAGAGGGGCAACTGATATATAGGATCATTATTTAGTTGTAGCTACAGTTAGAGTAAGAGGTAGATGGGAAGAGAGGAAGGTGGCAACAACAAGTAAGAGGGAGGTGAAAGTGTATAAACTAAGGGAGGAGGAAGTTCGGGCGAGATATAAGCGACTATTGGCAGAAAGGTGGGCTAGTGCAAAGATGAGTAGTGGGGGGGTTGAAGAGGGTTGGAATAGTTTTAAAAATGCAGTATTAGAATGTGGGGCAGAAGTTTGTGGTTATAGGAGGGTGGGGGCAGGAGGAAAGAGGAGTGATTGTGGAATGATGAAGTAAAGGGTGTGATAAAAGAGAAAAAGGTAGCTTACGAGAGGTTTTTACAAAGCAGAAGTGTTATAAGAAGAGCAGAGTATATGGAGAGTAAAAAAAAGGTGAAGAGAGTGGTGAGAGAGTGCAAAAGGAGAGCAGATGAAAGAGTGGGAGAGGCATTGTCAAGAAATTTTAATGAAAATAAGAAAATTTTTTGGAGTGAGTTAAACAAGTTAGGAAAGCCTAGGGAAAGTATGGATTGCCAGTTAAAAACAGAGTAGGGGAGTTACTAGATGGGGAGAGGGAGGTATTAGGTAGATGGCGAGAATATTTTGAGGAACTTTTAAATGTTGAGGAAGAAAGGGAGGCGGTAATTTCATGCACTGGCCAGGGAGGTATACCATCTTTTAGGAGTGAAGAAGAGCAGAATGTAAGTGTGGTGGAGGTACGTGAGGCATTACGTAGAATGAAAGGGGGTAAAGCAGCTGGAACTGATGGGATCATGGCAGAAATGTTAAAAACAGGGGGGATATAGTGTTGGAGTGGTTGGTACTTTTGTTTAGTAAATGTATGAAAGAGGGGAAGGTACCTAGGGATTGGCGGAGATCATGTATAGTCCCTTTATATAAAGGGAAAGGAGACAAAAGAGATTGTAAAAATTATAGAGGAATAAGTTTACTGAGTATACCAGGAAAAGTATACGGTAGGGTTATAATTGAAAGAATTGGAGGTAAAACAGAATGTAGGATTGCGGATGAGCAGGCAGGCTTCAGAGTGGGTAGGGGATGTGTAGATCAAGTGTTTACATTGAAGCATATATATGAACAGTATTTAGATAAAGGTAGGGAAGTTTTTATTGCATTTATGGATTTAGAAAAGGCATATGATAGAGTGGATAGAGGAGCAATATGGCATATGTTACAAGTTGATGGAATAGGTGGTAAGTTACTAAATGCTGTAAAGAGCTTTTATGAGGATAGTGAGGCTCAGGTTAGGGTATGTAGAAGAGAGGGAGAATACTTCTCGGTAAAAGAAGGTCTTAGACAGGGATGTGTAATGTCACCATGGTTGTTTAATATATTTATAGATGGGGTTGTAAAGGAAGTAAATGCTAGGGTGTTCGGGAGAGGGGTGGGATTTAATTATGGGGAATCAAATTCAAAATGGGAACTGACACAGTTACTTTTTGCTGATGATACTGTGCTTATGGGAGATTCTAAAGAAAAATTGCAAAGCTTAGTGGATGAGTTTGAGAATGTGTGTAAAGGTAGAAAGTTGAAAGTGAACATAGAAAAGAGTAAGGTGATGAGGGTATCAAATGATTTAGATAAAGAAAAATTGGATATCAAATTGGGGAGGAGGAGTATGGAAGAAGTGAATGTTTTCAGATACTTGGGAGTTGACGTGTCGGCGGATGGGTTTATGAAGGATGAGGTTAATCATAGAATTGATGAGGGAAAAAAAGTGAGTGGTGCGTTGAGGTATATGTGGAGTCAAAAAACGTTTTCTATGGAGGCAAAGAAGGCAATGTATTACAGTATAATAGTACCAACACTCTTATATGGATGTGAAGCTTGGGTGGTAAATGCAGCAGCGAGGAGACGGTTGGAGGCAGTGGAGATTCCTGTCTAAGGGCAATGTGTGGTGTAAATATTATGCAGAAAATTCGGAGTGTGGAAATTAGGAGAAGGTGTGGAGTTAATAAAAGCAATAGTCAGAGGGCAGAAGAGGGGTTGTTGAGGTGGTTTGGTCATTTAGAGAGAATGAATCAAAGTAGAATGACATGGAAAGCATATAAATCTATAGGGGAAGGAAGGAGGGGTAGGGGTCGCCCTCGAAAGGGTTGGAAAGAGGGGGTAAAGGAGGTTTTGTGGGCAAGGGGCTTGGACTTCCAGCAAGCGTGCATGAACGCGTTAGATAGGAGTGAATGGAGACGAATGATACTTGGGACCTGACGATCTGTTGGAGTGTGAGCAGGGTAATATTTAGTGAAGGGATTCAGGGAAACCGGTTATTTTCATATAGTCGGACTTGAGTCCTGGAAATGGGAAGTACAATGCCTGCACTTTAAAGGAGGGGTTTGGGATATTAGCAGTTTGGAGGGATATGTTGTGTATCTTTATACGTATATGCTTCTAAACTGTTGTATTCTGAGCACCTCTGCAAAAGCAGTGATAATGTGTGAGTGTGGTGAAAGTGTTGAATGATGATGAAAGTATTTTCTTTTTGGGGATTTTTCTTTTTTTTTGGGGTCCCCCTGCCCGGTGGGGGAAGGGCCCGATTTGTTGAAAAAAAAAATTATAATATATTTATATATATTATATTATATATATATATATATATATAATATATATATATATTATATATATAATTTTCTCCTGTTATCGAGACATTAAAAATCTTTATTTAGTTTCCCTTTTATTAAAAATGTTTTGGAGCACAAGTTTCAGTCTGGTTTCCCTTTCCTCCTCTTAAATCGCAAGATTGGGCACAACAGCAGCATAAAATCTAGATTACCCAAACCCATAATAATGCAGGTAATATTTCTACTAAGAGTTAAAAATTTGCAGACATTAGGGCCCTTTTTGGTGTATAAAATGTTATAAGGGTGTTGAGGAGGGAGGAAGCCCGACACTGCCTCAGAGTGCTGGTGTGTGTGCAGCAAAAATGTATCCCCCCTTGGCTTGGTTAATGGGGTTTTAAAGACCTATCGAGTACATAGTCATTGACACTGTGTGTTACCTGTTCTCCACCAATCATGAATGCTTTAATTCTTGAAGATGGGCTAAAATAAGTTCTCAATATACCACGCCCACTGGAGAGACAAACCTCTGATGAAAGGGTTTTGTATCCTATGTAAAACCATAGGAAAGGGGAATGAAGGATATAAGCCTGAACACTAAGCCTGCTTCTGTATCAAATATATTTGAGAGGTATCCCCCATTTCTATCAGCTCGCCCTTGTAAATGAGAAGGCGCAGGATAACAGTTCTCAGCCTGCGAATGAGCTGAGGTAGCATAACCATTCTCAGCCTTGGGAGCTGAGGCAGTGCCAGGAGCTCAAGGTCGATTTTATAGAGTTAAATCTCTTTTTTTATGATAAAATATGAATAATAAAAAATACGCAAATGGTTTCTTTCAAATACACATTTTCATTATCACTAAACAACAGGAAGAAAACATAAATTTAAATTCAGTGAGAAACAGTAATGAGCGAGGCAAAAATAGATTAAAATACAACAAGTTATATACAAATTAATTTATTTCTTACAGGAAAAGACAACAGCTCGTACCTTGTAAATTCAAGGTTTACCAATAAATGTGCATAGGGCCAGCAGCCTCTTAGCTGCCAGGTCTTGACCGAGATTAATTTCTTGAGTCTTCGTCATTCCTGCTGAGTATTCAGTTATCATTAATCTCCATTATCCCTCGGCCAGTTATCCCTCTCCTCCTTCTTCTTTTCTTCTTCTTCTTCTTTCACTTCTTCATCTTCTTCTTCTTCTTCTTCTTTCTTCTGCGAGTCCTTCAATTCTTTAGGTTTTCTTGAGAAAGAGAGAGAGAGAGAGAGAGAGAGAGGAGAGACGAGGAGAGAGAGAGAGAGAGAGAGAGAGAGAGGAGAGAGAGAGAGAGGAGAGGAGGGAGGAGAGAAAGAGAGAGGAGACGAGAGAGAGAGAGGAGAGAGAGGAAACGAGAGAGGAGGAGGGAGGAGAGGAGAGAAAAGGGAGAGAGGAGGAGATAGATAGATAGATAGAGAGAGAGAGAGAGAGAGAGAGAGAGAGAGGAGGAGAGAGAGAGAGAGAGAGCGACGAGAGAGGAGAAGAGAGAGGGAAAATGGAGAGAGAGGAGAGGAGAGAGAGAAAGAGAGAGAGAGGGAGAGAGAGAGAGAGAGAGAAGAGAGGGGAGGGAAGAGAGAGAGAGAGATGAGAGAGAGAGAGAGGAGAGGAGAGAGAGGGGAGAGAGAGAGTGAGAGAGAAAGAGAGAGAGAGAGAGAGAAGAGAGAGAGAGAGAGAGGTTAGAGACGAGGAGAGAGAGAGAGAGAGAGAGAAAGAGAGAGAAGAGGACAGAGAGGAGAGAGAGGGACAGAGAGAGGAGCAAGAGAGAGAAGACAGGAGAGAGAGGGACAGAGAGAGAGACAGAGATGAAATCGAAGAAGGACAGACAAAGAAAACATGTACAGAGAGAAGAGAGAGAGAGGAAAATCGATAGACAGACAGACAAAGACAAACATGTACAGAGAGAGAAAGAGGAAGAACCGAAGGAGACAGACGAATTAGAAAGTTTCAGTCTGTCATAAGAACATAAGAACATAAGAAAGGAGGAACACTGCAGGAGGCCTTGTTGGCCCATCTAGGCAAGGGCCTTTACAATTCATCCCACTAACAAAACATTTGCCCAACCCAATTTTCAATGCCACCCAAGAAATAAGCTCTGATGTGCAAGTCCAACTCAAATCCAACCCCTCCCACTCATGTACTTATCCAACATAAATTTGAAATACCCAAAGTCTAGCCTCAATAACCCAACTAGGTAGACTGTTCCACTCATCAATACCCTATTTCCAAACCAATACTTTACTATGTCCTTTCTAAATCTAAACTTAATCTAATTTAAATCCATTACTGCGGGTTCTCTCTTGGAGAGATATCCTCAAGACCTTATTAATATCCCCTTTATTAATACCTATCTTCCACTTATACACTTCGATCAGGTCTCCCCTCATTCTTCGTCTAACAAGTGAATGTAACTTAAGAGTCTTCAATCTTTCTTCATAAGGAAGATTTCTAATGCTATGTATTAATTTAGTCATCCTACGCTGAATCTTTTCTAACGAACTTATGTCCATTCTGTAATATGGAGACCAGAACTGAGCTGTATAATCTAGGTGAGGCCTTACTAATGATGTATCATTAGTGTGGATCATTGTCAAGTCACAACTCAGCAAGGTAAAAAGTAAAGAAGTCCAGACGGCCATAGGAAAGAGGAAAGAAAATAGTAGTAGTAGTAGTAGGAACGGTAGCAGTAGTAGTGGTGATGACAGAAGTGGAAGAAGTAGGTAGTGGCAGTAGTGGTGGAAACGGTGGTAGTCCTAGTAGAAGACTTTGGTCGTAACGAATAAAATAAATGTCTGTAATAATAACAGAAGCAGTAGAAATGGGTGCTCAAAAAAGCAAGTAAGGACTCCACTGCAAAAAGTCTAGTGGCTCACGCTCAGCAACACTAGCGATCATGTAACGAAAATGAAATACATTTCTAGGTTGTAAAAGCCTAGGTTGAGCCAGTAGGCCTACTGCCTCAAGCTAGGAAAGGAAAAGGACATAAGAAGAGGGAAAATCAGAAGACATGGGAAGACAAAGGAAAAATACAAATGACAGGTAGAGAGGAAAGGAGAGGACGGCGCAAAAGTCAAGTCGAGTCGAGGAGTGTATTGTGAAATACAGCGCAACAGAAACAAAGCCAGAACTAGATTTCTTGTTAGGAACAGTTGTGTATAATTTGAGCTGATTCGACAACACGGGGGGGGCGGTTCTGTGAACGCTAGAAAAGTATATTATTTTTTTAGGACGGAGGACCAGTTAAATAGGATGACGTGATTCTCCGACATGACATAAAAGCGAGTATTGTTAGTGTCGACAAAAGGCGAAACACTTCTTTGGTGCCCTTTAGTCTGTCAGAGAGAGAGAGAGAGAGAGAAGAGGAGATGAGAGGAGAGAGGAGAGAGAGAGGAGAGGCCATTTTTGCCCAAAAGCATTGCGAGAGCAGGGAAGAATGGAAATAAACAAGGAGAATTACAGTGAGAGAATGAACGAGATTACAGCAACAAAATAGGAACATAGTGTTCCCACCTAACGAGAGACAACCCACATCTTTCCCTTAAAACTGACAACACATTTATGTGAAACTTCGACACAAATCTCTTATAACGATATCGTTACCAACCTCCATTCGGTCTGTGCATAATCACTTTTAATTTAATCATATTAGCCAGAGGGAAGAATATTCATTCTTTGCAAAAGTATATAAAATGCCGTTAAGCCGTAATGCCTGTGACTTACCTGTTACCACAATCCAGAGTTCGTCTCTCCTCGCAGCCCGTCCTGGGATTAGGCATCATTGTTGAATGCATGTTCAAGCAAGCTGTTGCTGCTAGCGGCCCGCTAGTCCAACTCGAGAAGAAGTCATTGCTGGTAGGAATATCGTGAGGGCAATGCTAAGTGTCTTCCTCAGCGAGATAAATATTAGCTTAATCAACAGTGAGAGTAATATTACTCTCAGACTCGAGATATAATTTTTTTTGTAATTGAGAGCAAAAACTATTTCAGAGACTGTTGTGTTTACCTCACTGAGAAATATTCCCCCTCAGAGACTGCTGTGTTTACCTCAGTGAGAAATTTCCTCCTCACATACTGCTGTGTTTACTTCAGTGAGAAATACTCCCCATCACAGACTGCTGTGTTTACTTCAGTGAGAAATATTCCCCCTTACAGACTGCTGTTTTTAACTCAGTGGAAAATTTCCCCCTCAGAGACTGCTGTGTTTACCTCAGTGAGAAATATTCCCCCTCACAGACTGCTGTGTTTACCTCAGTGAGAAATATTCCCCCTCACAGACTGCTGTTTTTACCTCAGTGAGAAATATTAACCCCTCACAGACTGCTGTGTTTACCTCTGTGAGAAATATTCCCTCTCACAGGCCGCTGTGTTTATCTGAGTGAGAAATATTCCCCCTCACAGACTGTTGTGTTTACCTCAGTGAGAAATATTCCCCCTCACAGGCCGCTGTGTTTATCTGAGTGAGAAATATTCCCCCTCACAGACTTCTGTGTTTACCTCAGTGAGAAATATTCCCCGTCACAGACTACTGTGTTTACCTCAGTGAGAAATATTCCCCCTCACAGACTGATGTGTTTACCTCAGTGAGAAATATTCCCATTCACAGGCTGCTATGTTTATCTCAGTGAGAAATATTCCCCCTTCACAGACTGCTGTGTTTACCTCAGTGAGAAATATTCCCCCTCACAGACTGCTGTGTTTACCTCAGTGAGAAATATTCCCCCTCACAGACTGCTGTTTTTACCTCAGTGAGAAATATTAACCCCTCACAGACCTTTTTTTTTTTTTTTGGGCCTGTGTTTACCTCTGTGAGAAAATATTCCTCTCACAGGCTGCTGTGTTTACCTCAGGTGAGGGAAAATATCCCCTTCACGGCTGCTGTGTTTTACCTAGTGAGAAATATTCCCCCTCACAGACTGCTGTTTTTACCTCAGTGAGAAATATTCGCCATCACAGACTGCTGTGTTTACCTCGGTGAGAAATATTCCCCCTCACAGACTGCTGTTCTTACCTCGGTGAGAAATATTCCCCTTTACAGACTGCTGTGTTTACCTCAGTGAGAAATATTCCCCCTCACAGACTGCTGTGTTTAACTTCAGTGAGAAATATTTCCCCTCACAGACTGCTGTTTTTAGCTCAGTGAGAAATATTCCCCTCACAGACTGCTGTGTTTACCTCAGTGAGAAATATTCACCATCACAGACTGCTGTGTTTAACTCAGTGAGAAATATTTCCCTCACAGACTGCTGTTTTTACCTCAGTGAGAAATATTCCCCCTCACAAACTGTTGTGTTTATCTCAGTGAGAAATATTTCCCCTCACAGACTGCTGTGTTTACTTCAGTGAGAAATATTCCCCCTCACAGACTGCTGTTTTTACCTCATTGAGAAATATTTCCCCTCACAGACTGCTGTGTTTACTTCAGTGAGAGATATTCCCTCTCATAAACTGCTGTGTTTACCTCAGTGAGAAATATTTCACCTCGCAGACTGCTGTGTTTACTTCAATGAGAAATATTCCCCCTCACAGACTGCTCTGTTTACCTCAGTGAGATATATTCCCCATCACAGCCTGCTGTGTTTACCTAAGTGAGAAATACTTCCCCTCAGAGGCTGCTGTGTTTACCTCAGTGAGAAATATTCCCCCTCACAGACTGCTGTGTTTACCTCAGTGAGAAATATTCCCCATCACAGCCTGCTGTGTTTACCTCAGTGAGAAATATTTCCCCTCACAGGTTGCTGTGTTTACCTAAGTGAGAAATATTTCCCGTCGCAGACTGCTGTGTTTACTTCAATGAGAAATATTCCCCCTCACAGACTGCTGTGTTTACCTCAGTGAGATATATTCCCCATCACAGCCTGCTGTGTTTACCTCAGTGAGATATATTCCCCTCAGAGGCTTGCTTGTGTTCTAACATCAGTGAGAAATATTTCCCCCTTCCACAGACTGATGTGTTTACCTCAGTGGAGAAATATTCCACATCACCAGACTACTGTGTTTACCTCAGTGAGAATTAATTCCCTCAAAGGACTGTTGGTTTACATCACTGAGAAATATTCCCTCTCACAAGCTGTACTGTGTTTCCTCAGTGAGGGAGAAATATTCCCCCTCAAAGGAATGCTTGTTTACCTCCCACTGAGAAAATATTCCCTTCTCACAGCTGTTGTGTTTACTCAGGAGAAATATTCCCCCTCACAGACTCTGCTGTGTTTACCTCAGTGAGAAAATTATTCCCCCTTAACAGACAGGCTGTGGTTTACCTCAGTGAGAAATATTCCCTCTCACAGACTGCTGTGTTTACATCAGTGAGAAATATTCCCCCTCAGAGACTGCTGTGTTTACCTTAGTGAGAAATATTCCTCCTCACAGACTTCTGTGTTTACCTCAGTGAGAAATATTTCCCCTCACAGACTGCTGTGTTTACCTCAGTGAGATATATTCCCCCTCACAGGCCTGCTGCGTTATGACCCTCAGTGGAGAAATATTTCCCACTCACAGACTGCTGTGTGTTCCTCAGTGAGAAATATTGCCCCTCACAGACTGCTGTTTTTACCTCAGTGAGAAATATTCCCCCTCACAGGCTGCTGTGTTTGCCTCAGTGAGAAATATTCCCCCTCGCAGACTGCTGTGTTTATCTCAGTGAGAAATATTCCCCCTCACTGATTCCTGTGTTTACCTCAGTGAGAAATATTCCCTCTCATAGACTGCTGTTTTTACCTCCTTGAGAAATATTCCCCCTCACAGACTGCTGTGTTTACCTCAGTGAGAAATATTCCCCCTCACAGACTCTAGCTGGTTTTACCCAGTGAGAAATATTCCCCTTCACAGATGCTGTGTTTACCTAAGTGAGAAATAGCCACCCTCACAGACTGCTGTGTTTACCTCAGTGAGAAATATTCCCTCTCACAGACTGCTGTTTTTACCTCAGTGAGAAATATTCCCCCTCACAGACTGCTGTGTTTACCTCAGTGAGAAATATTCCCTCTCACAGGCTGCTGTGTTTACCTCAGTGAGAAATATTCCCTCTCACAGACTGCCTGTGTTTACCAGTGAGAAATATTCCCTCTCACAGACTGCTGTGTTTACCTCAGTGAGAAATATTCCCCCTCACAGACTACTGTGTTTACCTCAGTGAGAAATATTCCCCCTCAAAGACTGCTTGTTTACCTCACTGAGAAATATTCCCTCTCACAAGCTGCTGTGTTTACCTCAGTGAGAAATATTCCCCCTCACAGACTGCTGTGTTTACCTCAGTGAGAAATATTCCCCCTCACAGACTGCTGTGTTTACCTCAGTGAGAAATATTCCCTCTCACAGACTGCTGTGTTTACATCAGTGAGAAATATTCCCCCTCAGAGACTGCTGTGTTTACCCCTTAGTGTGGATATTTCCTCCTTCACAGACTTTCTGTGCTTTACCTCAGTGAGAAATATTTCCCTCACAGAGCTGCTGTGTTTAACCTCAGTGAGATATATTCCCCCTCACAGGCTGCTGTGTTTATCTCAGTGAGAAATATTCCCACTCACAGACTGCTGTGTGTTCCTCAGTGAGAAATATTGCCCCTCACAGACTGCTGTTTTTACCTCAGTGAGAAATATTCCCCCTCACAGGCTGCTGTGTTTGCCTCAGTGAGAAAAATATTCCCCCCTCGGCAGGACTGCGTGTTATCTTTCAGTGAGAAATATTCCCCCTCACTGATTCCTGTGTTTACCTCAGTGAGAAATATTCCCTCTCATAGACTGCTGTTTTTACCTCCTTGAGAAATATTCCCCCTCACAGACTGCTGTGTTTACCTCAGTGAGAAATATTCCCCCTCACAGACTGCTGTGTTTACCTCAGTGAGAAATATTCCCCTTCACAGATGCTGTGTTTACCTAAGTGAGAAATAGCCACCCTCACAGACTGCTGTGTTTACCTCAGTGAGAAATATTCCCTCTCACAGACTGCTGTTTTTACCTCATTGAGAAATATTCCCCCTCACAGACTGCTGTGTTTACCTCAGTGAGAAATATTCCCTCTCACAGGGCTGTGTTTACCTCAGTGAGAAATATTCCCTCTCACAGACTGCTGTGTTTACCTCAGTGAGAAATATTCCCTCTCACAGACTGCTGTGTTTACCTCAGTGAGAAATTTCCCTCCAGACTTACTTGTGTATTACTCAGTGAGAAATATTCCCCTCAAGACTGTACTTGTTTACCTCACTGAGAAAAATATTCCCTCTCAAAAGCTTCTGTGTTTACTCAGTGAGAAAAAAAAAAAAAAATATTCCCCCTCAAAGACTGCTTGTTTACCTCACTGAGAAATATTCCCTCTCACAAGCTGCTGTGTTTACCTCAGTGAGAAATATTCCCCCCTCACAGACTGCTGTGTTTACCTCAGTGAGAAATATTCCCCCTCACAGACTGCTGTTTTTACCTCAGTGAGAAATATTCCCCCTCACAGACTGCTGTGTTTACCTCAGTGAGAAATATTCCCTCTCACAGACTGCTGTGTTTACATCAGTGAGAAATATTCCCCCTCAGAGACTGCTGTGTTTACCTTAGTGAGAAATATTCCTCCTCACAGATTTCTGTGTTTACCTCAGTGAGAAATATTTCCCCTCACAGACTGCTGTGTTTACCTCAATGAGATATATTCCCCCTCACAGGCTGCTGTGTTTATCTCAGTGAGAAATATTCCCACTCACAGACTGCTGTGTGTTCCTCAGTGAGAAATATTGCCCCTCACAGACTGCTGTTTTTACCTCAGTGAGAAATATTCCCCCTCACAGGCTGCTGTGTTTGCCTCAGTGAGAAATATTCCCCCTCGCAGACTGCTGTGTTTATCTCAGTGAGAAATATTCCCCCTCACTGATTCCTGTGTTTACCTCAGTGAGAAATATTCCCTCTCATAGACTGCTGTTTTTACCTCCTTGAGAAATATTCCCCGTCACAGACTGCTGTGTTATTCCCCCTCACAGACTGCTGTGTTTACCTCAGTGAGAAATATTCCCCTTCACAGACGCTGTGTTTACCTAAGTGAGAAATAGCCACCCTCACAGACTGCTGTGTTTACCTCAGTGAGAAATATTCCCTCTCACAGACTGCTGTTTTTACCTCATTGAGAAATATTCCCCCTCACAGACTGCTGTGTTTACCTCAGTGAGAAATATTCCCTCTCACAGGCTGCTGTGTTTACCTCAGTGAGAAATATTCCCTCTCACAGACTGCTGTGTTTACCTCAGTGAGAAATATTCCCTCTCACAGACTGCTGTGTTTACCTCAGTGAGAAATATTCCCCCTCACAGACTGCTGTGTTTACCTCAGTGAGAAATATTCCCCCTCACAGACTGCTGTTTTTCCTCAGTGAGAAATATTCCCTCTCACAGACTGCTGTGTTTACCTCGGTGAGAAATATTCCTTCTCACAGACTGCTGTGTTTACCTCAGTGAGAAATATTCCCCCTCACAGGCTGCTGTGTTTACCTAAGTGAGAAATATTCCCCCTCACAGACTGCTGTGTTTACCTCAGTGAGAAATATTCCCCCTCACAGGCTGCTGTGTTTACCTCAGTGAGAAATATTCCCCCTCACAGGCTGCTGTGTTTACCTAAGTGAGAAATATTCCCCCTCACAGACTGCTGTGTTTACCTCAGTGAGAAATATTCCCCCTCACAGACTGCTTTGTGTTTAACCTCAGTGTGGAAATATTTCCCCTCACAGGCTGACTGTGTTTACCTCAGTGAGAAATATTCCCCTCAAAGGCTGCTGTGTTTACCTAGTGAGAAATTTCCACCTCACAGACTGCTGGTGTGTTTACCTCAGTGAAGAAATATTCCCTCTACAGATGCTGTGTTTACCCTAAGTGAGAAATATTCCCCTCACAGACTGCTGTGTTTACCTCAGTGAGAAATATTCCCCCTCACAGGCTGCTGTGTTTACCTCAGTGAGAAATATTCCCCCTCACAGGCTGCTGTGTTTACCTAAGTGAGAAATATTCCCCCTCACAGACTGCTGTGTTTACCTCAGTGAGAAATATTCCCCCTCACAGACTGCTGTGTTTACCTAAGTGAGAAATATTCCCCCTCACAGACTGCTGTGTTTACCCAGTGAGAAATCAATTCCCTCTCACAGATGCTGTGTTTCCTAATGAGAAATATTCCTCACAGCTGCTGTGTTTAACCTAAGTGAAAAAATTTTCCCCCCCAGATGCTGGGTTTCCTTAGTGAGAATACTTCCCCTCACAGACTGCTGTGTTTACCTAAGTAGAATATTCCCCTCCACAGGACTGCTGTGTTTACCTAAGTGAGAAATATTCCCTCTCACAGACTGCTGTGTTTACCTAAGTGAGAAATATTCCCTCTCACAGACTGCTGTGTTTACCTAAGTGAGAAATATTCCCTCTCACAGACTGCTGTGTTTACCTAAGTGAGAAATATTCCCTCTCACAGACTGCTGTGTTTACCTAAGTGAGAAATATTCCCTCTCACAGACTGCTGTGTTTACCTAAGTGAGAAATATTCCCTCTCACAGACTGCTGTGTTTACCTAAGTGAGAAATATTCCCCCTCACAGACTGCTGTGTTTACCTAAGTGAGAAATATTCCCCCTCACAGACTGCTGTGTTTACCTAAGTGAGAAATATTCCCCTCACAGACTGGACTGTGTTTACCTAGTGAGAATATTCCCCCCTCACAGACTGTGCTGTTGTTACCTAAGGGAGTAATTATTCCCTCTCACAGACCTGCTGTGTATACCTTAAGTGAGAAATATTCCCTCTCACAGATTGCAGTGTTTTACCTAAGTGAGAAATATTCCCTCTCCACAGGTACTGCGGTGTTTACCCTAAGTGAGAAATATTCCCTCTACAGACTGCTTGTTTACCTAAGTGACGAAATATTCCCCTCACAAGATGCTGTGTTTAACCTAAGTTGTGAAATATTCCCTCTCAAGACTGCTGTGTTTACCTAAGTTGAGAAATATTCCCTTCACAGACTTGCTGTGGTTTACTAAGTGAGAAATATTCCCTCTCACAGACTGCTGTGTTTACCTAAGTGAGAAATATTCCCTCTCACAGACTGCTGTGTTTACCTAAGTGAGAAATATTCCCTCTCACAGACTGCTGTGTTTACCTAAGTGAGAAATATTCCCTCTCACAGACTGCTGTGTTTACCTAAGTGAGAAAAATATTTCCTCTCACTCAGACGCTGTCGTTTACCTAAGTGAGAAATATTCCCCCTCACAGGTTGCTGACTTATACTTATATAGAAATATTTTCTTTCATTTTGTAATAAAATTTCCTTCAAAAACTGCTGAAATATCTTCTTCAGTGTGAAAAATATTTTGTTCAGTGTGAGAAATATTTTGTTCAGTGTGAGAAATATTTTGTTCAGTGTGAGAAATATTTTGTTCAGTGTGAGAAATATTTTGTTCAGTGTGAGAAATATCTTCTTCAGTGTGAGAAATATTTTGTTCAGTGTGAGAAATATTTCCTTCAGTATGAGAAATATCGTCTTCAGTGTGAGAAATATTTTGTTTCAGTGTGTGAGAAAATTTTGTTCAGTGTGAGAAACTATTTTGTTCAGTGTTGAGAAATATCTTCTACTGTGTGAGAAAATATTTTGTTCAGTGTGAGAAATATTTCCTTCAGTATGAGAAATATCTTCTTCAGTGTGAGAAATATTTTGTTCAGTGTGAGAAATATTTCCTTCAGTATGAGAAATATCTTCTTCAGTGTGAGAAATATTTTGTTCAGTGTGAGAAAGAAACATTTTTCTTCAGCGTGAGAAATATTTTCCTTCAGTGTGAGAAATATCTTCAGTGTGAGAAATTTTCTTCAGTGTGAGAAATATCTTGTGGGGGAAAATCCCCGTGTGAAAAATATCTTCAGTGTGAGAAAATATTTTTCCTATTTGAAATATTTCGTGCGATAATTTTTTCAGGTTTAAAAAAATTTCTTCTTCGGTGTGAAAATGTCTTTTCTCTGTGAAAAATTTATCTTCAGTTTGAGAAATTTTTTTTCGTGTGAAAAATATTTCTCTCGGAAAAAGCCCATTTCTTTTTCCCCCTCCTTTCATCCAAAATTTTACTATTTATTTCATTCTCCGCCCCTCTTCCTTTGACTCCCCCGACAAGGGGCCCCCTTGGACAGTGGCGGCCATGTTTTCGTAAAGGGGAAGTGGACATGGGCACTGAGGCATGGGGCATTGGGGCCAAAGGGCCCTGAGGCACTGAGGCATGAGCACTGGGCACGAGGCACTGAGCATGAGGCATGAGGCACTAAAGCATGAGGCACTGAGAATGGGGGATGAGGCATTAAACCCAAAGGGGAGGATGACCCTGAAGCAGGGGGATGGGGGCACTGGGGCCCGGCACTGAGGCACTGGACAGAGGCACTGAGGACTGGGGGCACTGAGGCACGGGGACACTGGGCATGGGGCATAAAAGCCTGAGGCATAAAGACTGGGCAGAGGCATGAGCACTGGGCACGGGCACTGAGGCACTGAGGCACTGAGGCATGAGGCACTGGGCCCATGAGGCCCCCCCCCCCACCCCAAAAAACTGGGCATGGGGCACTAGGATTTTGTCCCCAATAAAAAACGAGGCGGATATGTGTGTGTTTGGCTCACCTATTGTGGTTTGGGGGGGGTCGAGTCAGCTCCTGGCCCCCCCCTTCACTGATGCTATGGGCTCCTCTCTCTGCTTCCTGAGCTTTGCATCCTTTCTTAAAACTTGTATGGTTCCCTGCCCCCTCTTCACTTGCTAGGTATTTCCCTTGTGACAACTCTGTGACTGAGAAAAATTTTCCCAACGTCCCTTGATTGTTGAGGGTTTTAGTTTCCCCTTGTGACCCCTTTTCCCCTGTCCCCCTTTTGGAACACCTGTCTTGTCCCCTTGTTATTCCCCGCGTATCTTGTATGTCGTTTTTTGTTTCCCCCGACCCTTTGTCCCCCGTGTGTCAGTCCGATTTCCTTAAACCTTTTCCCCGTAGACATTCCCTTGAGTCTGGGGGTAGCCCTTTTTGCAAACCTTTGTAATTTCCTAACTTTTAACGTGCTTGCCCGGGTGGGTTCCAGATGGTGTGATACCCGTTGGGCCTAACATACACAGTGTACAGTTTTTCTTTAACGATTTTTGTTAAGGTTTTCGGAACGTAGTCTAGGTTTGCCCGGCGCCGTGTGCTGCAGCGGTTATTTGGTTGATTTTTGTGCCCCCCGGTGATGTGCTCGGGGTTTTTTGGTACCCCAAGGTTTTCTCCCCGAGTGAGGTTTGTAGTTTTGTCCACCCAGCCTATACTCTGTCTGCGGTCTTCTTTGCCCCCCCCCAATCTTTAGATTTTGATTTGGCTGGAAAGCCAGTTTATGGACACATGTCCGCCTGTCCCGGTCTCTTTGCAGTCCTGCCTCATCCCCGTCCGATTTAATTTTCCATCAACTTCACGTCATCGGAAAGGGACACTTCAGATTTTATTCCTTCCTCATGTCGTTCACAATATAAAAAAATAGCATGGTCCAGAACTGACCCCCCGTGGGACCCCTGTAAAAGGCGCCCCCCGTGATACCCCTTCACGTCCTGATCGTTGTTGTGTGTGTTGTGGGTGTGTGTGTGTGTGTTGTGTTTTGGGTGTGTGTGTGTGTGGTGTGGTGTGTTGTTGTTTGTAGTTTGGGGTTGTGTGTGTTGTGTGTGTATGTGGTGGTGTGTGTGTGTGTGTGTGTGTTGTGTGTGTGTGTGTGTGTGTGTTGTGTGTGTGTGTGTGTTTTGGTGTTGGGGTGTGTGTGAATCAGAGACAAAAGGAGTTGAGGAAGGGAGAATTTCAAATTTTTTAAAAAAATTGAAGTGAGAGCCGGGGGAAAACAAACATTAAGGGAGATGTATGAAGAAGTACACAGTGTGTCCTCCAAGCGACAGATGAGTTAGGGGAGTGTGGAATACAATGTGGGAGAGGAGAGAGAGCGAGCGAGCGGCGAGCGAGAGAGAGAGAGGAGAGAGAGAGAGAGAGAGAGAGGAGAGAGAGAGAGAGAGAGGGAGAGAGGAGAGAGAGAGAGAGAGAGAGAGAGAGAGAGAGAGAGGAGAGAGAGAGAGAGAGCAGTTTCTTCTAGTTACAGTAGCTGGTCATTGCGCCTTGTCTCTACATTATCAATTCTTGTATTATAAAAATTTTTTGATGTGATCCACAGCAGTCGACTGACACCTACATGTAACTAGTTACTGCATGGTGAACATAAGCAATACATCTCGTCTTGCTTGGGAATCGAATGAGCTTTGAGAAGAATGCGAACTCGCATACAGAGATTCGAATCAAACCCAGACGCCACGAAAGGAATCCTCTTCACAAGAGGATTCCTATCACAAGAGGAATTCCTTTTAAGTGAATATATTGTGAGAGCCAAACTCTCTCACTATAAACAATAAGAAGCAAATATATCTCATTGTATATACATTTAAAGTTCCTTTGTTATTAAAGTATTTTTGACTGGCCGTCATTAGGTTACGTGCAGCTTTATTGACCCTCGTGTAGTTGACAGGTTTTAATCCCCATTAACCAACCACAACGAAATGATAAGGTGTGGACAGTGAAGGGAGGAAAGCCATTATGAGGAGACGGTATTGTTTACCTCTCGTGTGTTACTGCTGACTCGGAGGATGATAATCTTGTTGACATTGTCAGGGGAAAGAAAAATGCGCAGATGGGGACGACAGCTGACGCTGTTTCCCATCACAAACAAGATTTATTCACTATTGTTGTCCAATGTTAAAAAACAGTTGAGTCTATGAGAGAGAGAGAGAGAGAGAGAGAGAGAGAGAGAGAGAGAGAGAGAGAGAGAGAGATGGAATTGTTAGTAGACCAAGCGTGAAACTTGATAACTCAAAAAGACGGAAAATTCTTAAGATATTTTTTTCTGGATCGCATCTCGTTTTCCACCTCTCTCTCTCTCTTCTCTCTCTTTTCCTCTCTCTCTCTCTCTCTCTCTCTCTCTTTTTCTCTCTCTCTCTCTCTCTTCCTACTCTCTCTCTCTCTCTCTCTCCTCTCTCTCTTCTCTCTCTCTCTTCTCTTCTCTCTCTCTCTCTTTCTCTCTCTCTCTTTACACAGGGTTTGACAAGGTTAGGTTAAGGATCCCTAGCTTTATTGACAAGCTATTTACAGGTTAAGGATTTCTAACTTTATTGACAAGTTAAGAGCTGTTTCCTACATCAGCTCATTTGAAAGCATTTTTATTGCTATGAGACATACAAGCAGGGAACAGGACGAAGTTGGAGCCATCTGTGGGCCAGCATCTCTCTCTCTCTCTCTCTCATTCTCTCTCTCTCTCTCTCTCTCTCTCTCTCTCTCTCTCTCTCTCTCTCTCTCTCTCTCTCTCTCTCTCTCTCTCCCTCTCTCTCTCTCTCTCTTTTCTCTCTCTCTCTCTCTCTCTCTCTCTCTCTCTCTCTCTTCTCTCTCTCTCTCTCTCTCTCTCTCTCTCTCTCTCTCACCTTCATTACCTGTTTCATCTAGTTTCATTGTTCCTCCCATATCATTCATCGCCACTTCATGACTCAGTATTACACATTCCACCATTGCACTAAAACAACAGACCTTTTCCCCCCTCTTTTACAATCTCAACTGTTACATGAGTCTCTCATCCAGTGTGTATATGCCCAGTTAGCCAGTCAACCATCCAGTCAGTCAGCTATTCGGTCAGCCAGAGAGCAGAATGCTGGGGAACAAAGTGGCTCTGTACCCTGGGTCTTACTTTTACGAGGGCCGGGTCGTCATACAGTTAGTGTAATGGTGTAGTGTGTGTCAGGGAGCCGTGGCAAGCTGCAACTATTGTATGTAAATGACTCTCCCTCGTGTTTCCCGCTAGTTATTTTGTTGTAAATTTATATTTATTGGATTTTTATATTGTAATGTTAATTATTAATGTTATTATTACTATGATAATAATAATAATAATAATAATAATAATAATAATAATAATAATAATAATAATAATAATAATAATAATAATAATATTATTATTATTAATATTATTATTATTATTATTGTTATTGTTATTATTATTATATTATTATTATTATTTTATTATTATTATTATTATAATTATTGTTATTATTATTATTAATTATTTATTATTAATTATTATTATTATTATTATTATTATTATTATTATTATTATTATTATTATTATTATTATTATTATTATTATTATTATTATTATTATTATTATTATTTCATAAAATAAACACCATCGGTCAGTACCAGGGCGGTTTCCAGTTGGAGTGACCCTGGCTCACATGCTGCTCAGCTTACACCGACCTTCTGATCTGACACGGTCAGGTTCCCACTCCATGTCTCCTCGTCACCTGCTCTCAAGGCTCTATACGCGTACCTACATTTAGCGTGTTCTCACTATAGGCTTGGGAAAAAACTTGGTCTCCAGGATAAGCAGCGCCTCAACTCAAGTTTCCAGCCTGTTACTCTACCTCGTTCTCTGAAAATGACCACGTGGTCGAAAAGTTTAACAGACAGAATTCTACTGTACAGCATTGGTCAGCATGTTGCCTTGCGTCCACCTGCATTACTTAAATTATTGGGAAGCTACGTATTTAACCACACAGCTTCCACCATCACGGAAAATTTTTTTTTATGGCCTGGAAAGGCTAACTGACATATGACTTAACGAGGGAAGAATAAGAGATGTCGGAAACCACCGCGACCCTTATCATGGGATATCTGCAAGTGGTGAGAGGAGCCTTGATGTAGGTGAAGGTTTCTTGATTCAAGGAACTGGAGCTATCCTCTACTTTTACACACACACACACACACACACACACACACACACACACACACACACACACACACATATATATAATATATATATATATATATATATATATATATTATATATATATATATATATATATATATATATATATATATATGTATATATATATATATATAATATGTATGTGTGTGTGTGTGTGTGTGTGTCTGTGTGTGTGTCTGTGTCTGTGTATAAGGAATGGATTTTCTTTTTCTTTACACATGATAAAGTTCAATCCGCGGTTTGATATTCTTAAATATTAGACGGAGAATCCAGCCTCCATAATTAACTGCACTAAAGGACACACGCAGGTTTAGCTCATAAATATACACAATCCAGTCCTAACTTGATTTCGATGAAATGTGTTTGTTCACAAATTTCACCTTTTTTTCTAATGTTTTCCAAGAATTTTTAAGAAATTCCAATCTCTCCAACAAAATTAAGCTGAGTGCATTGTTTCTGGTCACTGTTACCTTCCTACTTGAGAGAGTTCATTTCTGAAGACCATTTGGCAGGAATAACACGGATTTGCCTGTCGATATCGAGTCTACATCACCACCAGATGACTATTTCAGCTTCAAGTCTCTTCCCCTCAATACAGAATTATCAACCATATATTCTAGCTTGTGTCTATTACAGTCTTGCGTGTGTGTATATGTGTGTGTGTGTGTGTGTGTGTGTATGTGTGTGTGTGTGTGTATGTGTGTGTGTGTGTGTGTGTGAGTGTGTGTGTGTGTGTGTGTGTGTGGTGTGTGTGTGTGGGGTGTGTGTGTGTGTGTGTGTGTGTGTGTGTGTGTGTGTATGAATGGACCTTACATACAGCGTCATCACGAATCTAAGTATAGTCTGTGATTTACATTTACTCGTTCAGAAAATCTGAATCACGTGGAGACGTAACAGAGGCTTGGAAAACAAATGTGAATCATTGCTGAAAATAACAGTTGAGAAATAATTCATGGCATGTGGATATGATAATAGGTTATGAAGATGAGCTTCAAATACTAAAGGGAACAACACTGAGTTGATGATGAGATAAACGTGAATTTCGGAAAAGTGCATTAGGACATTCTGGATTTCAAACCGAATTGGAAGGAATAAGGCCAGCCACGCTCCATATATAATACATGAAATATTTCCATACTACATCTATTATTCAATAAAATTTCTCAGAGCAGGGAAATAACTGGGTAGCTCGACTGCCTTCTAGGAATTAACCTCAGTGCTAGTGAAGGGGCCGTGATTAGAAGGTTTATATCTGCCTTCCTTTTATTGACATCAAACCTGATTACCTCCCATTCCAACAGGGTTTAGTGTCTTTCCTTGAATATAAAAACAGCCTTACTTTTCCTCAAGCTTCATGACCCTACAGGTTGAAAGCTTAATTCAAGTGGGGTTACGAATTTTTTTAGCAGAAGTTTCATACTTCGACATTGGAACCCAGTAGGACTCCAGGAAATCAGAACAGGGGGGCACACCCGCAAGTGCTGGATGAGGTACATATAACCAAGGAGGAGGTGAAGAAGCTGCTATGCGAACTTGACACCTCAAAGGCGGTGGGACCAGACAACATCTCTCCATGGGTCCTTAAAGAGGGAGCAGAGATATTGTGTGAGCCATTAACAAAGATCTTCAACACATCACTTGAAACTGGGCAACTCCCTGAGGTATGGAAAATGGCAAATGTAGTCCCAATTTTTAAAAAGGGAGACAGACATGAGGCACTAAACTACAGACCTGTATCACTAACGTGTATAGTATGCAAGGTCATGGAGATGATCATCAGGAGGAGAGTGGTGGGGCACATGGAAAGAAACAAGTGTATAATTGACAACCAGCACGGTTTCAGGGAAGGAAAATCCTGTGTCACAAACCTACTAGAGTTTTATGACAAGGTGACAGAGTAAAACAAGAGAGAGAGGGGTGGATCGACTGCATATTTTTGGACTGCAAGAAGGCCTTCGACACAGTTCCTCACAAGAGGTTACTGCAAAAGCTAGACGATCAGGCACACATAACAGGAAAGGCACTGTAATGGATCAGAGAATACCTGTCAGGGAGGCAACAACGAGTCATGGTACGCGACGAGGTGTCAGAGTGGGCGCCTGTGACAAGCGGGGTTCCACAGGGGTCAGTCCTAGGACCTGTGCTGTTCTTGGTATATGTGAACGACATAACTGAAGGGATAGACTCAGAAGTGTCCTTGTTTGCAGATGATGCGAAGTTAATGAGAAGAATCAAATCGGATGAGGATCAGGCAGGACTACAAGAGACCTGGACAGGCTACAAGCCTGGTCCAGCAACTTGCTCCTTGAATTTAAACCCTGCCAAATGCAAAGTCATGAAGATTGGGGAAGGGCAAAGAAGACCGCAGACACAATATAGTTTAGATGGCCAAAGACTGCAAACCTCACTCAAGGAAAAAGACCTGGGGGTGAGTATAACACCCAGCATATCTCCTGAGGCGCACATCAATCAGATAACTGCTGCAGCATACGGGCGCCTGGCAAACCTACGGATAGCGTTCCGATACCTCAGTAAGGATTCGTTTTTAAGACTCTGTATACCATTTATGTCAGGCCCATACTGGAGTAAAGCAGCACCAGTTTGGAATCCACACCTAGTCAAGCACGTCAAGAAATTAGAGAAAGTGCAAAGGGTTTTGCAACAAGACTAGTCCCAGAGCTACGGGGATTGTCCTACGAAGAAAGGTTGAGGGAAATCGGCCTGACGACACTGGAGGACAGGAGGGTCAGGGGAGACATGATTACGACATATAAAATACTGCGCGGAATTGACAAGGTGGACAAAGACGGGATGTTCCAGAGAAGGGACACAGACACAAGAGGTCACAATTGGAAGTTGAAGACTCAGATGAATCAAAGGGATGTTAGGAAGTATTTCTTCAGTCATAGAGTAGTCAGGCCATGGAATAGCCTAGAAAGTGACGTAGTGGAGGCGGGAACCATACATAGTTTTAAGGCGAGGTATGATAGAGCTCATGGAGCAGCAGGGAGAGAGAGGACCTAGTAGCAATCAGCGAAGAGGCGGGGCCAGGAGCTGTGACTCGACCCCTGCAACCACAAATAGGTGAGTACAAATAGGTGAGTACACACACACACACACACACACACAAGGCTGCAGTAGACACAAGCTAGAATATTTGGTTGATAATACAATCTGTACTGAGGGGAGAGAATTGAAGCTGAAATGGTTATCTGGTGGTGATGCAGACTCGATATCGACAGTCACATCCGTGTTATCCCTGCCAGATTGTCTTCAGAAATGAAGACTCTCCAGTAGGAAGGTAACAGTGACCAGAAACAATGCACTCAGCTTAATTTTGTTGGAGAGATTGAAATTTCTTAAAAATATTTGGAAAACATATAAAAAAAAGGTGAAATTTGTGGACAAACGCATTTTATCAGAATCAAGTTATGATTGAATTGTGTATCTTGATGGATTAAACCCTTGTGTCCTTTACTTCAATTAATGTTGGAGGCTCGATCCTCCGTCTAATATTTAAGGACATAAAGCCGCGGGTTGAACTTTATCATATGTGAAGAAAAAATCTATTTGTTTTTCACACACAGACACCGACGCACACACGCATACACACACACACATACACATGCACACACACACGCACAAGCAGGGATAACTAGGAAGGCACTACAATGGTTCAGGGAATACTTGTCAGGAAGACAGCAGCGAGTCATGGTACGTGGCGAGGTGTCAGAGTGGGCACCTGTGACCAGCGGGGTCCCACAGGGGTCAGTCCTAGGACCAGTGCTGTTTCCGGTATTTGTGAACATGACGGAAAGAATAGACTCCGAAGTGTCATTGTTTGCAGATGGCGTGAAGTTGATGAGAAGAATTCATTCGATCGAAGACCAGGCAGAACTACAAAGGGATCTGGACAGGCTGCAGACCTGATCCAGCAATTGGCTCCTGGAGTTCAACCCCATCAAGTGCAAAGTCATGAAGATTGGGTAAGGTCAAATAAGACCGCAGACGGAGTACAATCTAGGGAGACAGAGACTACAAACCTCACTCAAGGAATAAGATCTTGGGGTGAGTATAACACCAGGCACATCTCCTGAAGCGCACATCAACCAAATAACTTCTGCAGCATATATGCGTCTAGCAAACCTCAGAACAGCATTCCGACATCTTAATAAGGAATCATTCAGGACCCTGTACACCGTGTACGTTAGGCCCATATTGGAGTATGCGGCACCAGTTTGGAACCCACACCTAGCCAAGCACGTAAAGAAACTAGAGAAAGTGCAAAGGTTTGCAACAAGACTAGTTCCAGAGCTAAAAGGAATGTCCTACGAGGAGAGGTTAAGGGAAATCAACCTGACGACACTGGAGGACAGGAGAGATAGTGGGGACATGATAACGACATACAAAATACTGAGAGGAATTGCCAAAGTAGACAAAGAGAGGATGTTCCAGAGATTGGACACAGCAACAAGGGGGCACAGTTGGAAGTTGAAGACACAGATGAATCACAGGGATATTAGGAAGTATTTCTTCAGTCACAGAGTAGTCAGGAAGTGGAATAGTTTGGGAAGCGAAGTAGTGGAGGCAGGATCCATACATAGCTTTAAGCAGAGGTATGATAAAGTTCACGGTTCAGAGAGAGTGACCTAGTAGCTACCAGTAAAGAGGCGGGGCCAGGAGCTTGGACTCGACCCCTGCAACCTCAACTATGTGAGTACAACTAGGTGAGTACACACACACACACACACACACACACACACACACACACACACACACACGCGCGTGCGCGCGCGCGCAAGAAAAATTTAAAAAATACTTTTAAAATAAAAGTTGCATATAAAATTCTCGATACAGTAAAAAAAAAATTGGATTATAATTTTCCCAAAAAATAATGACGGATTTGTCTAAAAGATTCCCTGTAAAAAAATGTGATAACGTTTATTACGGTCAAACTGTGAAAAGTCTTGAACTAAGATTACAATAACATAACTATAGCAGTAATATAATGGAATCAAGTTTCATGAAATAACTTAGTTTTGAAATTATATGAATATTGCTTTAGGATTATAAAAATTATGTTCATTTATAATAAAATTTGAGTAGAATATAAGGTGTGTCCGACAGGTCCTTGACTACCTCCCCCTTCATCATCTTCAAGGCTCAGGTGTTGTATGTTGACCACGAGGTGTAATCTCGTCCTAGAGAGACTAGTACCGAACTTGCACACGAAAATCACTCATTACGAAAGCAAAAGACTTGGCAGACGATGCAACATCCCCCCAGTGAAAAGCAGGGGTGTCACTAGCACGTTAAGAGACCATACAATAAGTGTCAGGGGCCCGAGACTGTTCAACTGCCTCCCAGCATACATAAGGGGGATTACCAACAGACCCCTGGCAGTCTTCAAGCTGGCACTGGACAAGCACCTAAAATCGGTTCCTGACCAGCCGGGCTGTGGCTCGTACGTTGGTTTGCGTGCAGCCAGCAGCAACAGCCTGGTTGATAAGCCTCTGATCCACCAGGAGGCCTGGTCACAGACCGTGCCACGGGGGCGTTGACCCCCGGAACTCTCTCCAGGTAGACTCCAGGTATATGCCTTCTGCTGATCTCTTATTTTTTACAGTTCCTTGATAATGCGAGAAATCAAGAAAGCTCTTGGAAGGTCACTATTTTTTTCACAGTTTTTCTGCATACATATATATATATATATATATATATATATTATATATATTATATATATATATATATATAATATATATATAATATATATATTATAGATTTTATATACATATATATATATAACTATATATAAAATATATATATATAATATAATATTATATATATATAGGGATTCAACAACCGGTCGCCCTTCCACCGAGGCAGGGTGGCCAAAGAAAATCGAAAGATTCTTTTTTAAAACTATAATTTATCAGAGGAGAAGGGTTTCTAGTCCCTTGCCCCAGGCATTTTAGTCGCCTCTTCAAAACGCAGGCTTACGGAGGAAGAAATAGCACTTCCCATGAGGTAAGAGGAAATAAACAAGAACAAAACTAGAAAGAAAATAGAAGAAAACCAGGGATGTGTATATATATGTTTGAACATGTACGTGTAGTGTGACCTAAGTGTAAGTAGAAGTAGCAAGACGTACCTGAAATCTTGCATGTTTATGAGACAGAAAAAAAGACACCAGCAATCCTACCATCATGTAAAACAATTAAAGATTTCCGTTTTGCATTCACTTGGCAGGACGGTAGTACCTCCCTGGACGGTTGCTGTCTACCAACCTACTACCTATATATATATATATATATATTATATTATATATATATATATTAATATATATATATATATATAATTTTTATATAAAATATATATAAAGAGGTTTTTTGTGGCATTTATGGATTTGGAAAGGCGAAATGACAGGGTGGATAGGGGGGCAATGGGGCAGATGTTGCAAGTGTATGGTGAGGAGGTAGGTTACTGAAAGCAGTGAAGAGTTTTTACGAGGATAGTGAGGCTCAAGTTAGAGAATGTAGGAAAGAGGAAATTTATTTCCCATAAAAGTAGGCCTTAGACAAGGATGTGTGATGTCACCGTGGTTGTTTAATATATTTATAGATGGGGTTGTAAGAGAAGTAAATGCGAGGGTCTTGACAAGAGGCGTGGAGTTAAAAGATAAAGAACCCACACACAAGTGGGAGTTGTCACAGCTGCTCTTTGCTGATGACACTGTGTCTTGGGAGATTCTGAAAAGAAGTTGCAGAGATTGGTGGATAAATTTGGTGGGGTGTGCAAAAGAAGAAAATAAAGGTGAATACAGGAAAGAGTAAGGTTATGAGGATAACAAAAAGATTAGGTGATGAAAGATTGAATATCAGATTGGAGGGAGAGAGTATGGAGGAGGTGAATGTATTCAGATATTTGGGATGGACGTGTCAGCGGATGGGTCTATGAAGATGAGGGAATCATAGAATTGATGAGGGAAAAAGATTGAGTGGTGCACTTAGGAGTCTGTGGAGACAAAGAACTTTGTCCTTGGAGGCAAAGAGGGGAATGTATGAGAGTATAGTTTTACCAACGCTCTTATATGGGTGTGAAGCATGGGTGATGAATGTTGCAGCGAGGAAAGGCTGGAGGCAGTGGGGGATGTCATGTCTGAGGGCAATGTGTGGTGTGAATATAATGCAGAGAATTTGTAGTTTGGAAGTTAGGAGGAGGTGCGGGATTACCAAAACTGTTGTCCAGAGGGGTGAGGAAGGGTTGTTGAGGTGGTTCGGGCATGTAGAGAGAATGGAGCGAAACAAAGACTTCAAGAGTGTATCAGTCTGTAGTGGAAGGAAGGCGGGGTAGGGGTCGGCCTAGGAAAGGTTGGAGGAGGGGGTAAAGGAGGTTTTGTGCGCGAGGGGCTTGGACTTCCAGCAGGTATGCATGAGCGTGTTTGATAGGATTGAATGGAGACAAATGGTTTTTTTTACTTGACGTGCTGTTGGAGTGGGGAGCAAAGTAACATTTATGAAGGGGGTTTAGGGGAAAACCCGGCAGGCCGGACTTGAGTCCTGGAGATGGGAAGTAAAAGTGCCTGCACTCCCGAAAGAGGGGTGTTAATGTTGCAGTTAAAAACTGTAGTGTAAAGCACCCTTCTGGCAAGACAGTGATGGAGTGAATGATGGTGAAAGTTTTTCTTTTCGGGCCACCCTGCCTTGGTGGAATCGGCCAGTGTGATAATAAATAATATATATATATATATATATATATATATTATATATATTAAAATATTTTATATATATATTATATAAAATATATATATATATATATATATGCAATAAGATCACAGTAAGCAGGTGATTTCAGAATATGCAAAACAACCACTGTGAAAGACTAGAGAAATTCCAAGCGCTTTCGTGACTACTCACATTATCAAGGAACTATGAAAGTAAAGCATCCAAGGAAGGTATATAAGGGGTCTGGCCAACACCTCACTATCAGATCCCACAACAGTTAAACACCTGACGCGCGCCGGCCCAACTGGACAGGTCCTTAGCACAACCCACCAACAAACTATTCTACCCAAATAAAATTTTAAAAATTATTATTTGTCCAGTGTATTATTAAATTCTTCCCAAATTCTGTTAATTATAAATGGATCTAATTTATATAAACCAAAGGAAATATTCATATTATTGTCAATTATTAGCTCCATAGGGTCAGTTTCATATAAATTATCCAAATGGCTTGTTGATATTTTGAGCCCTATTGTTGGCAAAATTTCTTACTTTAATGTTAAAAACAACATAGACTTAGTTGATAAATTAAGCTCCTTGACCGACTTAAATGATTTTAACATGATGTTACTTCCTTGTTTACGAAGGTTCCTGTTGATGATTTATTAAGTTTCTTATCAGAAGAACTCGTTAACTATGATTTACCATTGCCAGTTCCTACTATCATTAAACTTTGCATTGTTGATGCAAAATTTGTATTTAATAATAAGTTTTACACTCTGAAGTTTGGTATAGCAATGGGAAATCTTCTTTCACCTGTTCTTAGTAACCTATACATGGAATTTTTTGAAACAAGGTTGCTTAACACAAGCCTCCCGAATAGAGCTAAATGGTTCAGATATGTTGACGATATTTTGTGTCTTATGCCCAAAAATGTAGATATACACCATTTCCTTGGAAAATTAAATAGCTTAGCCCATTCTATAAACTTTACTGTTGAGTTTGAAGAAAATAACTCATTGCCTTTTCTAGATGTTTTAATTATTAAGGGTAATAATGAATTCAAATTTAAAAATTACAGAAAACCTACAAATAACTGTTCCTATGTCCACTATTATTCTTCGCATCAAGATAGAGTCAAACTGTCTGTTTTCTCATAAATGTTTTTGAGAGCTTTACGAATTTGTAGTCCTGAGTTCATAGATGAGGAAATATCCAAAATTTATGAAATAGGTAATGATTTAAAATACCCAAGGAATGTAATTGATAAATCTTTTAAAGTTGCTAGAAACACTTTTTACAATCCAAAAAGGGACAACCAGCCTTATTCAACTAAAAATATGTTGGTTCTCCCTTACCATGATAACTTGGTTGATATGCCTTCTCTTCTTAAGACTTTTAATATTAAAGTTGTATTAAAAATCTTGATACAGTAAAAAAACTTTTGATAAAGAATTCCCCCCAAAATGCTGATGGATGTGTCTATAAGATTCCTTGTAAAATTTGCGATAAAGTTTATTACGGTCAAACTGGTAAAAATCTCGAACTAAGATTCAAACAACATAAATATAGCATTAGAACTGGACAAGACTCCAATGCTCTATTTATTCATGTGAGAGATTTTAACCATCCAATTGATTTTCAAAAAGTTGAGAAAGTAGTATCAAGCAAGTCCATGGTCAACAGGAATATAATTGAATCTTGTTTCATAAAAAGCAGTTTTGACAATAATATGAACATAAGAACATAAGAAAGGAGGAACACTGCAGCAGGCCTGTTGGCCCATACTAGGCAGGTCTTTTACAATTCATCCCACTAACAAAACATTTACCCAACCCAATTTTCAATGCTACCCAAGAAATTAGCTCTGATATGCAAGTCCAACTCAAATCCAACCCCTCCCACTCATGTACTTATCCAACCTAAATTTGAAACTACCCAAAGTCCTAGTTTCAATAACTCAACTAGGTAGACTGTTCCACTCATCAACTACCATATTTCCAAACCAATACTTTCCTATGTCCTTTCTAAATCTAAACTTATCTAATTTAAATCCATTACTGCGGGTTCTCTCTTGGACAGATATCCTCAAGACCTTATTAATATCCCCTTTATTAATACCTATCTTCCACTTATACACTTCGATCAGGTCTCCCCTCATTCTTCGTCTAACAAGTGAATGTAACTTAAGAGTCTTCAATCTTTCTTCATAAGGAAGATTTCTAATGCTATGTATTAATTTAGTCATCGTACGCTGAATGTTTTCTAACGAATTTATGTCCATTCTGTAATATGGAGATCAGAATTGAGCTGCATAATCTAGGTGAGGCCTTACTAATGATGTATAAAGCTGCAGTATGACCTCTGGACTTCTGTTGCTTACACTTCTTGATATAAATCCCAGTAATCTATTTGCCTTATTACGTACGCTTAGGCATTGCTGTCTTGGTTTAAGGTTGCTGCTCACCATAACCCCCAAGTCCTTTTCTTTTATATAAATTAGATCCATTTATAATTAATAGAATTTGGGAAGAATTTAATAATACGCTGGACAAATAATAATTTTTCAAATTTTCTGGGGTAGAATAGTTTGTCAGTTTGTCAGTTGGGCCGGCGCGCGTCAGGTGTTTAACTGTTGTGGGATCTGATATTGAGGTGTTGGCCAGACCCCTTATATACCTTCCTTGGATGCTTTACTTTCATAGTTCCTTGATAATGTGAGTAGCCACGAAAGCGCTTGGAATTTCTCTAGTCTTTCACAGTCGTTGTTTTGCATATATATATATATATATATATTATATATATATATATATATATATATTATATATATATATATATATATATATATATATATATATATATATATATTATATATATATATATATATATATATATATATATATATATATATATATATATTATATATATATATATATATATATATATATATATATATGTATAAATATATATATATATATATATATATATATATATAATATATATATATATATATTATATATATATATATATATATATATATATATATATATACATATATCCAGGAAAGCTCTTGAGCCAAGGTATAAGAACTATCCTTTCTTTCCTAGAATTATTATTCTCCAGGCCCTTCGATATAATAATAATAATAATGATAATAATAATAATAATAATAATAATAATAATAATAATAATAATAAGTCTAGGGGAGTGAAAATATAATGCCGTGGGTCAATGTCCTTTTTTTACGAAGAGGCAACCGGCTGCCGGTCCAATAGCCTTGGCTTTAACTTAATACCATCCTCAGGCTGTGTCGCCTCACGCTCTCTTCCTTCTGAAAATAATGCCGAAAAATAAAACAAAAAAAAATGTTTTAATAAAATTATTACTGCTATTACCCGAGTTAGAATGACAGGAAGATAAAGCATGAATAGTACAGGTATATATGATTTATACATTTTGAATAGTAGGTTGGTTAGGTTAGTGTGAGTTATAGATGTAGAGAGCAGTACGATCGAGAAATGACTGTCAGCTATAGATGAGTACAATGCCACTTACGAGAGTTTGTTGTTTCATTGTAGGTTTTGCAGCTGGAAACTATTTGAAACAAACTAGGAAATGCTAAATTATAAAAATGATTTATTTCTAGTTAAGAAATACATATTTTTTTTTAATTCGAGAGAAGTTATGTTATTGATTATGAATATAGTGACTTTACTCCCTTTTGACAGTAATGTGAATCAGTTTCAAAATATGAAAGCCGTACGCCTCACTAGGCTCGTTATTATGGCGCAACTCTACGATGTTAGAATATTAATGGAGTACACTATGACTAGTTAAGTGTCCATTGTCCTGTTTCTGCATCAGATTGTTTGAGATGAAGGGGCTGAGCAGCTTTAATCACGGTCGAGGGACTGATTACCCCATCTTCCACTGTCTACAGTATGTAGTTTCTGTATCGAACTGAAAAAGCCACTTGTTGCCGAAAGTTTGAAATAATGGAGATACGCATGTGTTGGACATGTTTTTATCCAATAACTCTACGGTCGCCGCTTGCCACGTTTCACATACCCTCATACTACCCCGTTCCTTCAGTGAAACTCTCTGTAGAATACGGGAGCAGCTCACTACTGATGGATCCAATTTTACTAAATAAAAAGAAAATATCACCCAACAAATACTTACATTTGATCACTGTATTTACGAAATAAAAATAGCACTCGTGTATATACAATAAAATCAAGCTTAACAATTGTGTCCTCAACGTTTGCTTCTGTGGTGGCTGCTGGTGGCAGCCCACTGGTAGGTTCTATGAGAATTCGAAAACCAGCCTTCCCTTTCACAAGTCTATATAATACAGTGTGTACCAGGAACTACCGAATGTATTTAATTTTTATATTTTGCCCATGGCTCCTCCCCACATCATTTTACGACCCACCATCACACATTCTTTCACAAAGATAGCAATACTGGCCATCCCACCAACATTCCAAATGGTTATAGATTATCCATGCACAATACGTATGGGCTATATATTATACCTCTTTCATATCTTCGGAACCTCGATCATGCCTCCACAATACGGACAGGCCATGGACCATTCCTGAACCATGCCTTCGGGCCAGGGGACCATCTCTTCACCTCAGTATTGCAGTAAGTAAATTTTTAGCAAAGTTCCAATACGTTCCCAAGTTAGCTTAAGGACAAAAAAAATATTCTTGTCATTTTAATTCATGTGAATGTGTCTATCAATCAATAAGAATTATTATTATTATTATTATTATTATTATTATTATTATTATTAATTATTATTATATATTTTTATTATTATTATTTATTTTATTATTATTCGTGGAAGTGGTATTAATAGTAGTAATAGTAGGAATATGAGAAGCGTTAAACTTGTATGGGTCATGCAGTGCATAAATTAATAACAGTTCGATACTCTTTCGTTAGTCAATTGACAGAAACTCTACTCTGGTATCCCCATTCCGATTCTTAACACAAAACATGATAAAAGCCTCGTCGGGCTGGCCATTCTGGTTATAAATAAATTGATAATAATATTTTAAGTATAGTTAATCAAGACAACAATTATATTAATTATCTGAAAATGTTGAATACATCATTTAAATTATTAGCACAATGATGCGTGACTTTCATAATATCACCTTGTAAATGAGAATATGCATGTTACTCCAGCACAGTTGTTTTATTGAGGCTCTTCCTGGTTTAATATTTTCCCTTCTCTTATATAATATATAATATATAATATTATATATTATATTATATATATGATATATATTTTATATATAATATTATATTATATATATAATTACATAAATATTATATTTATATATATATATATATATATTTTATCTATATAATATTATAAATTATGAGTATATTGAGGTATAGTCCTCAGCTGGAGTCGTGTGTTAGTCATCGGTAAATTCTACAAGATTGATTGGTCTGAAACACATTCGATCCAGGCTGAGGACTTGAATTACCTCGATACTCTCTCTCCTTACACCTTCCTCTTTGTATTGGACTGATGAAGCCACTGTGTGGCCGAACGTTTCCTGAATAAAGATTCCCATATGCTGCATAAGTTTCTCTAATTTCATATATATATGTTTATATATATATATATATATATATTATATATATATATTATATATATATATATATATATATATAATATATATTATATATATAATATTATATAATCACGATCATGTCGAATTCAGATTGCTTGAATTCTAATTAAGACTCAGTTTGCGCTTGTCATGAAGCCTTTAAATATGTGACTATCTTACATGATACTGTTTCATGGTTTAACTGTATTTCTTTCTCCCTGTCTATCTGTCTGTCTGTCCTCTCTCTCTCTCGCGTCATTCTTCAGTTGTAGTATAAATTGTGATCGTCATTCTTCACTCATGAAATGAGAAGCTTCATTCTTCGGTCATAAAGATGATAACACATAACATTAGGTATGTTTGTGATCGCCAGGAATCAGGGGAATCTTTCCTAATACGAGTCATAGTCAAATGATAACTAGAACATTGTGAAGAGACACTATCTTGTTTCCTGGAGGAAAAAAACTACATAACATGGTTGACAGTCCACTGGCACACCCACGCCAGAGTTGACCCTCTGAAAGAATCGCAGGTCTGTGTTCTGCACACCTCCAGGAAATTCTAACTTCCCAGTCACTGATGTAACCGTCCTCTAGATACCTTACATGACTCCTTCCGGTTCATTTAGCCACTGGCGAACTCACATACATAAGACTTACAGATGATTCTCTGTGTCTTTACTATTGTCAATTACCCACCCCTCTCCCATGCTGGTGAACTGACGTACGTGTGAGTGTATGTGTGTGTGTGTGTGTGTGTGTGTGTGTGTGTGTGTGTGTGTGTGTGTGTGTGTTAATTCAGGCATTGACTTAAGGAATTATTATTAATATTAAAATTATTATCATTTCTATTAGTAGTAGTAGTAATAGCAGTTAGTAGTAGTAGTAGTAGTAGTAGTAGTAGTAGTAGTTGTTGCTGTTGTTGTGGTTGAAGCAACAGTGGTAGTAGTAACAGTGAATTTATACTCTTGGGTGAACGCTAACCCGAAAGGCTCATAAGGCATCTAAAGAATGGGAGATAATCCGGCTGAACTCGAGGAGATTGGCTCCAATTCCTTGGATCAAGAGCCCTATACTAACATCAAGACATCCCCCCTTCACTCAAGGTTTTGCTCGGTCCAGACTATAGCTGCTGCTGCTGCTGCTGCTGCTGCTGCTGCTGCTGCTGCTGCTGCTGCTGCTGCTGCTGCTGCTGCTGCTGCTGCTGCTGCTGCTGCTGCAATCTCCAGCAAATTCCATATTGGTTTTCATGATGGAAAATGCAGTAGGGTTTACTGGGAGCTTCTGTTTTTCAATTTAACAACAATTCCTGCTGTATCAGGATGTATTTTCTATTTAGAAAGAAACAGAAGAACTTGATAGCAACCAGCTCTCGATATCAGAATATATCAGGTTAAGAGAGAAAGAGAGAGAGAGAGAGAGAGAGAGAGAGAGAGAGAGAGAGAGAGAGAGAGAGAGAGAGAGAGAGAGAGAGAGAGAGAGAGAGAGAGAGAGAGAGAGAGAGAGAGGAGAAATTAACGAAGATGTAAGCTGCTTGGTTCGATGAAGTAAGAATTTTCTCGGGCACTCAAAAACAGTCTTTACCACATAGTGTACACTGAAGCCGTATATCTAGAACACACACACACACACACACACACACACACACACACACACACACACACACACACACACACACACACGCACATACACACACACACACACACACACACACACACACACACACACACACACAACACACACACACACACACACACACACACACACACACACGCACATACACACACACACACACACACACACACACACACACACACACACACACACACACACACACACACACACACACGCACATACACACACACACACACACACACACACATACACACACACACACACACAACACACACACACACACACACACACACACACACACACACACACACACACCCACGCACACACACACACACACACCACACACACACACACACACACACACACACACACACACACACACACACACACACACAACACACACACATACACACACACACACACACACCACACACACACACACACACACACACACACACAACACACACACACACACACACACACACACAAAACACACACAGTTTGGCGGTAATAGGGAACACATTAGCAGTAAAGGTACTTTATAATAAGCAGGCAGATCACAGTATACATAATACACAGTGAAAGAAGTGGTTACATCATCCACAGCTGAAAGCTAACAACTGGTTGCTATCGCTTAAATAACATTCAAATTGCTTAAATAGCATCAGCATTACCAGTCCGTCTATCACAACAATGTTTTGCATATACCTAGTATGGGTAAGTGAATCAGAGCAGTGGATATAGTGTATATATCATACACATTGAAACGTATCAAAGTCTTGGCTATTATGTATATATTCACCACATTTAAAACATCACATTGGTTGTATAATGTTCGCTCAAAGCAGACTGACGTAATAATCAGTACACCAGCCACGCCAATCACCATCTGAACACCGAAAAAAAAGCTAAATAAATGTTGTGCTCAATAAACACCGTGTCCATCGCCCCATCATTATATATTCACCAGCACTCTCGAGGCAGTCAGAGGCGTATCGCTGCCTGTGAATGAATCTGAGTACAGTTAGTCTCTTTAACAGATCAGGTACCGACAAGACAGAGGGGACAATGTTGATTAGATATATTTAACTTCCACCGTGTCACTAACTCTGATGTAATTCAGCACGATTTAAAGTTAAAAGTAAATGGTATAGTGATACAACTTGTGAAGAAAGACATTTTCGTACAATTCACGACATTTACTAAATACCCTGAACTGTGCTCAGGAGTCCTTTTTTTTCAACATGGTAAAGCATTCCATGATACCTTTCTAGATGAAATGTCCAAAGTTGCACACGGAAAGAAAATTTAAAGCTGATTGCCGCATCACCATCTGTATGTTACACTCTCCAAGTTCTTACCCTGTCAGTACCAGTGAAGGAAGTGTTGTGAGACAGCCTGTCAAGCTGTTAAAAATAGACTGAAAATGTGACTCTTTCTGATTATAGGCTTCTACTTCTTGCATGTGCAATAACGAGGCGGCAACTTTGTCCTGCTTAAAATACTACCATGATCACTTGAAAGTGTACCTAGGTTACATATCTACCACAACAACAATTTATGTGTTTACAATTCCCAGCAATATATTATGGAACATTATTTTTGCTGCATTTATCATAAACATTTTCCTGGTGTGATCTTTATGATAGCAAGGCTCTTTATCACACTTTATAAAGCGTAAATAAAAGTCAAATATGACTCTAGTTTTATTAGCATACTTATTTTTACTGCCATTCGTTGCATTATTAAACTGAATTTTAGGTGACATTATGGTTTAGAAAGACACGTAAGCAAATACTATAACATATTTATTAGAAAACGTTTCGGTCAGGACCGAAACGTTTTCTAATAAATATGTTATAGTGTTTGCTTACGTGTCTTTCTAAACCAACTTGTCGGTATTTATTACCAAGGTTTATACCAGGTGACATTATATAAGCTGGGGTGTTGTTGTTTTCAAGCTGGTTGACTTTGTTAGAATATAAGAACATAAGAAAGGAGGAACACTGCAGGAGGCCTGTTGACCTATACTAGGCAGGTCCTTTACAATTCATCTCACTAACAAAACAATTGACCAACCCAATTTTCAATGCTACCCAAGAAATAAGCTCTGATGTGCAAGTCCCACTCAAATCCAACCCCTCCCACTCATGTACTTATCCAACCTAAATTTGAAACTACCCAAAGTCATAGCCTCAACAACCCAACTAGGTAGACTGTTCGAGACTTGTAACCAATCTCTGAGTCTGAATGCTTATACCTTGCTAGACGCTGGTGAGGTTCAAGCCTCTTCTTTGAACACAGTTCCACAAGGGTACGGGTACGGGAGGATATTGTAGGGTAGCTTTGGGTAGGGGTCGTTTTGATAAGGACCTGCCTTGTATGGGCCTGTAGACCTTCTGCAGTGTTCCTTCATTCTTATGTTCTTATATGTATGTATGTCGTGGTATATAGATAAAACTTGTCAATTAGCAAGAACTCATTTAAAATTAGGTCCTCTCTAAAAATTTCCCTTATATGTTTAATGATGTATTTTTTTCATTTATGTTAAAGTAAAAAATAATAATTTTGTACCAAAAGAACCTAAGAAATCTTCCCTAACCTTATTATAACAAGAGCAATTTAATTTAGCCAAATCCAACTAAATGAGTTTTAGATAAGTTTACATTAATTTAATAATAAACAAACACAATGAAAGGCATTTTTCTCATTAGGTTCACAATGTGTATTTTCTTCTTCTTCTTCTTCTTCTTCTTCTTATGACCAGAGCTTTGGTAAGATGGGTAAGGAAGAAGGATGGGTAAGGATAGAAATATTGGAAAAGGGTGGGAGGGGGGAGAGAGGTAGGATATAAAAGGTAAGTGGCTCAACCACTTTGGTGTAATTTAAAAAGTGTATATGGAATAATAAAATATTCTTGAAGAGGTATAATACTAACTCATCAGAGTCACATAGATATAACAGATATATAAGTACATGACTCTGAATTGGTAGTAAATATACAAGTTACAATTGCTTTTTTTTTTTTTTTTTTTTTTTTTTTTTTTTTGCGATTGCACAACGGATATTTAAACGACAATGGAGGCAATATTTTCAGTTTATAAAGAATTAATTGACACATTATCTTCTTACAAGGTGGTGTCCCGCCATAGTAAATGTAGCATAATTTTAACAGTAGAATGTTATACAAGATGTCTCCCTAATTGGGGGCGATGATTTTCTTAGTAAACATAGAAGGGTTCTGGTGTTACCCAATCATCTTCATCTGCAGGGAGGTTGCTCAAGATCATTGGTCGATGGTAATAGTCTTTATGGATAAAACGACGGACCCTCTGTGGGAGAGTCATTCTTTGAGTCCTGTGAGGAGGAGTATTGATGATATAATCCGTGGTATTTTCAACTTGTAGAGGATGTTCTCAATCTGGCATGTAGAGTTCTTGCGTTGCATAGAGTTCTTCTTCAGGGTGTCAAGGCGTACATTTAAGGCAGTAATATCTTGTTGTACGTGTAAATCTGCCATTTTATCTCTGTCTCTCCTCCTGGTACCCCGTAATGAAGCGGAGAGCTCTATTCTGGACCCGTTGCAACCGTAGCATGTTGGTCTTTGTTGTTAATGACATTGGGACACATGGATATTCTATTATTGGTCTTATTAACATTTTTTACAGATGTTTTTTGACATGTGGAGGGGCTTGATTAAATCTAAAGAGAGTGTTAAGACCGGCTTTGGCTATGTTGATCTTTTTATTTACATGAGATGTTGAGTGGAGCAGCCTGTCTATTTCATATCCCAAGATCTTGTTAGGGTTTCTAATGGCTACAGGTGTACCTCTGATGGAGATACCCCCTTTATCTTCGATGGTTGATGCAAAACATCCTATCGTGCTAACCAGGACTTTGTCAGGGTTAGTCGTAATTCTCCATTTCTTTTCCCAATTAGATGTTCGACGAAGTTCAAAATTCATTTTTTCTATGACTCTCTCATACTTGTATTTTCCTGTTTTCCGGAGTTGATGGACGACATGGATAAAAATCATTTGCAAATTACGTTATAATTGTATTATTAAGCTCTGGTTGAGGAAGGTCATTCACATAAATGTTGAATAGAATTGGACTAAGATAAGAACCTTGTGGGACACCAGCTGTCGGTATAAAAGGCTCTGTCGACCTGCCGTGAAAGGTGGGAATGATTTTTCTTTGAGTTAAGAAGTTATATATTAATCTGAGAAAGGTCCAGTTATGGTCTGGTAGGTCAATAAGTTTGTATATAAGACCATCATGCCATAAGCTATCAAAAGCTTTATGAACATCTCTGGTGGCAATTAGGGCAAGGTTGTCCTGATGTTTTAGACTTGCTACAGTATCGAAAGTAATATTTATTGCATGATGTTCACAATGAATATTGCGAAATTATTGCATACACAAATCTTTGCTTGCCTTATTCAGCAAGAAGAGCGTTGCTATTTAAACCAAAATCGCAAGTTTTACCTATTCGGCACGACATTATTTTATATATAATATATATATATATAATATATATATATATATATATATATATTTATATATATATATATATATATATATATATAAATATATATATATATATAATATAATGCAATAAGATCACAGTAAACAGGTGATTTCAGAATATGCAAAACAACCACTGTGAAAGAATAGAGAAATTCCAAGCGCTTTCGTGACTACTCACATTATCAAGGAACAATGAAAGTAATGCATCAAAGGAAGGCATATAAAGGGTCTAGCCCACACCTCACTATCACATCCCACAACAAAGCAACACCTGACACGCTACTCATAAGAAAGAGAACACTGCAGCAGGCCCGCTGGCCCAACTAGACAGGCCCTTCACACAACCCATCAACAAACTATTCTACCAAAGAATTAAGCATTTTAAAATTTATTGTTTGTCCAATGTATTATTAAATTCTTCCCAAATTCTATTAATTATAAATGGATCTAACTTATATAAACCTAAGGAAATATTCATATTATTTTCAAAACTGCTTTTTATGAAACAAGATTCAATTATATTCCTGTCGACCATGGACTTGCTTGATACAACTTTCTCAACTTTTTGAAAATCAATTGGATGGTTAAAATCTCTCACATGAATAAATAGAGAATTGGAATCTTGTCCAGTTGTAATGCTATATTTATGTTGTTTTATTCTTAGCTCGAGATTTTTACCAGTTTGACCGTAAAAAACTTTATCGCAAATTTTACAAGGAATCTTATAGACAAAATGCTGACGGATGTAATGTGTATAATATATATATATATATATATATATATATATTATATATATATATATTATATATATATATATATATATATATATATATATATATATATATATATACATTATACATCACAGCGAAAGATAAGAAATAGAATTACTCTAATTCTTCCATGTGTTTACACACATCTTCTCATAAGATACGTGAACAAACACATATAGCACTCAAGTATTTCTGTTCTGTTATTTTTCACTATGGCAGGTTTTCTTATTGGCAGTCAAACGTTCCTTTAAGTCTTGGAGATGTGCACATCCACAATTCTGTATGAATTAAAAAAAATCGCCATAGAGCAGAATGTAACAGTACTGCTTCACGTTTCTTGGTCTTCGGATAATCGGAACATAAGACTTGCTTTGGAAAATACGTTAGGATCATAAAACATTTTTTTTTCATTATCGGAAATGACACTTTGGAGTTTAAACGCTTTTAATTTATCTGTTTAATGAATCTGCATTTTGTTAAACCACCAAAAAATCATATTTTATTAGGCAAACGTTGAACCATCCAACATTCCTTACCCCAAACCATTAATCACAATTTGGCTACGCCAAAGCCATTACCAAAGTTACAGTGATAACCGGTTACAGTACCCGAGGCAAAACACCTCTGTGAGCAGAGGTAACCAGACTACCGTAATATATTGCATAAAACCTGACAAATCGGGTTAACGTGTGCGGTGAATACTGATTAATTGCATCAGCAGCCTAAAAGCATTGATTCACTCGCCACTTCACGACACTGATGCATTGATTATTATTATCATTATTATTATTAGAATGGATGCTTGGGAAAGCGCTTAATGGAAAAGGAGGACAACTTCAATTCTTTGATGGAAGAGTCATTCATCTGCATCGACGCAACTCCCACCCTGACGGCTTCATCAGATTAATTTTAACTACGAGGTAGAAATCACTTGATGAATATGACACATGAGCAGCCCGTTGCGACGTTCATCGCCGAATAAGATACCCAGTTGTTGGTCATGTGACTTATTCATCACGAAGTAAACAATAAACCGCCATCTTGGCTGACAGCACCACCTGGTGGCGGCGTCAGAGAATTACACATGTAAACACAGTTAACAACTTCACGGGTCTCTTGTTAGACTGGACGCTTTATTTTTTGTGCTCTTGTACGCCTTGCTGTCCGTTAAGCTGTTTTTTCAACTTGATTGAGCTCTAACTTTATCTTTATTTTCGTAACATAGCACTTCCTGTTCAAGGAAGTGGAGCCACTCTCCCCTTCCTCGGATTAAACTTGTTTACCTCTCATTCCCCAGGAGCTATATGGTCCTTATGGGTTTAGCGCTTCTCCATGAACATATTAAAAATAATCCTTATGGTTGTGAAACAGAGTGTTGAGAAAATGGTTGATACCGAACCAATGAGAGGAGAGCAAGGCTTTATTAATGATACGTTTCGCTCAAGGACAGCTTTATTAAGATTTAATTAACTTGTCAAGCGAAACGTTGCTTTAATGAAGTTTTTCTCAGAGCTGATTGTCTTTTTTTTTACCACATCGACTCTCTCCAGGTTATCATAAACCAAGGAAAGAAACACATTCACCATTATTCATTCAATACTTGGCATGTCAGAAGTACGCTGATATCACACTTCATTCACCTTCAAAACTGCATGATCCCCACCAATCCTTCAAGATGCAGCAGCATCCCCACCCACCCCTCCTACAGCATGAAGCAGCATCCATACCCACCCCTCCTTCAAGATGGAGCAAACATCCCCACTACTTCATCAGATGAGCACTGTACTTCTGAGACTGCATCCTCTCCTACCCTTCCTACAAAATGTAGGTGCTGTACCTCCCACCTCCAGGACTCCAGTCCAAATAACCGGTTTCTCTGTATTGCTCTACACTAGTCCTAGCATTGTGTCTCAGCTGCTGGGGAACAGGAGACAAACAGCATGGCTAAGTGCGGGTATGTATGCGCTGGTTTCCCAGTCTATCAGATGCGGATA
>NC_069403.1:50496525-50499025 GCF_026875155.1 Cherax quadricarinatus
GGATTTTCTTATGCTGAACTTAGATTCAGTAGTATGGGAGTTTTGTGACTTTTGTGGAGGATCTGCAGATGGTCCCTACTTAGTGTCGCTATATTATCTCCTTGTCCCTGATTCTGTGTCACTTTTGCTTATTATATTGCTGTTCGGCTTAGCAGTCGTTTTATTGTTCAAGCAAGCTGTTCTGATTGCCAGGTGGTCAAGAAGTTAGTTAATGTGAGGACTTTGTCAGTCACTGGTTTAAGTCTAGTCGAGTCGTGAGACATAGCGAACTACTTAGAGCACTTACACACATACACACAAACTTACTTATACATATTTGTAATATCTAATTAAATGTTAATGTACCAGACGGTACTTAAGACGTATAAATGTGATATGCGCCTTCAGCACAATACTACTGTACACGAGAGAAGTGTAGCAACTTGTATCCTATATTATATTCAATTGATTAATTTAATTTACTTTGATCTTATACCTCTAGACATTATTATTAATAAACTTAATAAATTTTAATTTCTCTAGTTAGTAGCCTACCAGTTATAATCCTGAAGCATTAATAATTCTTATTGAATTCTAATGGATAATTGGACAAGGATACTGACTACTTGTTACGAAAACCCAGTAACAGGCTGGATGCTAGAAGGGCAGTCCTTTCTAGTATTCACTGGAGATCTCTATGCTTATTAGAAATCGCGTTTTTTGTAACACACATATATACATCAACTGGGTTTTATTTCTCACATAGTGAGGTTCTTCGTAAGTTAATACAACGCACTCTGTGAAGGAAACGTTTTTTGGTGATGTAATTAGTATAGAAACCCGACATGTTGAAGAATGAGACACTGATGGCTATAAATGCTATCCTACATACGCAACAAAGAGGTGAAGTTAAAGTCTGCCTGAGAAAGTTGGGATAAGAGGTATGTATATAAAATATTCCATAAGTAATTTGGTAATTGAAAATGTAGTGTATCGAAATTTGAGTCAAAAGAGAAACCATTGAAGCGTACAACATGTGAAGCAAGAGAAACGTGCAAGAGGAGTGAAGCCAGGGAAGCTTACTGTACAACAAGAGTTAAGGAAATGAGAAAAACGTATAGAAGTGTCTCTGTCTCTGTCTCTCTCTGTCTGTCTCTGTCTCTGTCTGTCTGTCTGTCTGTCTGTCTCTCTCTCTCTCTCTCTCTCTCTCTCTCTCTCTCCCTCTCTCCCCATCAGTGACGCTAGTTTATGACCGAGCAGCTCATGAAAGCTCTGAGTTTCTTACTGCCTTGTGTGACACACTGGATGTTTCAACCAGGGGGGACACATTGGTTACTTCACCCCTGGTTGTTGCGTTCACCATGTTGGGTATCGCTGGAAAAAGAGAGATCTTTACCAGAGTTAAGTATATCTGTAAGAGTACATGAAAGTTCACGAAGAAAGAGTCCGCAGCGAAGCTATTTGCTGAGAAAAGGTATTTTAATTAGGGACTATCGGGTATTACTTAGGCATAAGAGGCAAGAATAGAAAGAGATGAAGAGAGGTCATTTAGTTCTGGGTGTCGTGACTGAGTGTAGAATATCTATCTAGAGAGAACAAAATCTCCGTACCAAGGCTGTAACAATTCACTAATAACCCGCACTTAGACGAGGAACCTTATGGCGACGTTTTGATCCGTCCTGGACCCTCCTCAAGTGAGAGTATACTTCTCCGTGATCCACAGACTGACCGAAACATCGTTATAAGATTCTTCTGTGAGACGTTATTGGTGGGAAAATAAAAAGTTCCATTTGCTTGACTGGCAAAAAGAGGAGACTCGAGGATTTCGATGAGGTTCTCTTGATCCAGGGATATAGAGCAAATCCTGGGAACCCACGAGTGTTTGAAGCAGCCGATGTTGGTTCAATAATAATAATAATAATAATAATAATAATAATAATTCTTAACTTTGAAGAGAGATCTGTTGAAGATTGCGTGTGTGTTTGTTTGTGTGTCCTTCAACGGTAGTGCCTTGATGCCGGTGACCGGAGAAGGAAGGAAAGGGATCTTGATGCGAGGAGTTTGAACTACCCTTTTACCCCTTCCTCGGGTCGAATCTGATTACCATCGCTGAGACCAGCAGGAGCTTTAGCGCTTCATGTGATAATAATAATAATAATAATAATAATAATAATAATAATAATAATAATAATAATAATAATAATTTATAATAGTAATTATTATTATTATTATTATTAATCATTCCTATTATTTTAATTTTATTATTAGTATTATTTTTGCTATTATTAATCATTCTTGATATTATTATTATTATTATTATTATTATTATTATTATTATTATTATTATTATTATTATTATTATTATTATTATTATTATTATTATTATTATTATTATTATTATCTTTAACTCTATCTTCCACCCCCCCAACCCTTCCCTCAGTTCTACCCTCACACGTCTCACCCGGAGAGACTCTCTCACTGTCTCTTCCCTTCACCAGTTGACAATAATTGCTTTTAAACG
>NC_069403.1:50504025-50514025 GCF_026875155.1 Cherax quadricarinatus
ATCCTCTCCTCTCTCTCTTTTAGTGTCCCTTACGTGTTGGCACATGAAGTTTTCCAGTACCACCTCCATCATCTTAGCCCTCCATGTATCTTGGCCCCCATGTGGGTCCAAGTTCTCCCAATCGATCTCCTTGTGGTTAAAGTCACCCATGATCAGGAGCTTTGCCCTGCATGCATGAGCTCTTCTGGCCACTCTAGCCAGTTTGTCAACCATCGCTCTATTGCTCTCGTCGTACTCTTGCCTTGGCCTCCTGCTGTTCTGTGGTGGGTTATAATCACTGCTATTACCACCTTGGGACCTCCAGAGTGAAGCGTTCCCGCTATGTAATCACTTTCTTCTCCGCTGTCTCCTCTCTCCAGCTCATCAAAATTCCAGCGATTTTTGATCAGCAATGCCACTCCTCCACCTCCCCCCCTGTTCCCTCTGTCTTTCCTCAGGATTTGGTATCCCGTTGGAAAGATGGCATCTGTTATCATACCTGTAAGCTTGGTTTCTGTGAGAGCTATGATGTCCGGTGATGCTTCTTTGACTCTTTCATGCCACTCCTCCCACTTATTTGTTATTCCATCAGCGTTTGTGTACCATACCTTCAGTTTCCTTTCCAACACTGTGGTTTGGGGGGCCTGTGAGGGTGGGAGACCTGGTGGCATACTGTGGGGTTCTATAGCTCGGTGTCGGGTGGAGGCTGTGGGTATGGATTGTAGTGTGTGTTGGGATGGTGTGATAGGTTGTATGGTTCTGAGAATAGTTGTGTGTGTGCTTGCCCTTGCTGTTCTGTTCTGCTCTGACTGACCTCTGCTGGTTCCATCCTTGTCTCTTTTCCTAGCTCCTTTCTCTTTTTTGCCCTCTCCCTCAGCTGCTGTCGTTCTGATTTTGTTCTGTCTCTGTCTAGGAACACACTCTTGTACTCTTCCGAGTATTTCAATCATGGTTTCTCTTGGAGGATCATGTTCCGCACTGTTTCCGTCCTGAGAATCAGCTTGATTGGTCGGTTTCTCCCCTTCGAGTACCCCCCTATTCTCTGAAAATTTACAATCTCGTCCATCTCTTCACCTATTTCCGTGATGATTTTCTCAATCTCCTTTCTTTCTTCCTGCTGCCTTTCAGTGTGTGTCCTTTCCTCTCTCTCCTGAAGCCCATGGATAAACACTGATTTTGCCCTTTCCTCCTCCCATTGCCTCACCCTCTGTGACTCTGGATCCTGCCTGTATGTGGTCAGTTTCTCCCTTGTTTTTTCCAGTGGCTCTTGATAGCATGGTTGTGCCTCAGCATTCGACCTATCGCCCTCTCCATCTGCAACCAGCTCTTCTTCCCTTTCACTCCTTGGTCCTCCTTGGCAGGCTGATATGACCTTAGCATAATTCATAATTCCTTCCTTCCTGTTCGGCCTCGCAGCTTCATATGCTGTGTCTTCTCTGGTCACTGCCCCTGTAACTCGCTTCAGCCTATTTATCTCAACTTCTAGGACCCTTATCTTGGCTACTGCAGTTTCGACTTGTGCCTCCCAATTCTTTGTCTCCTTCTCCAACCTCTTTTCCAATTTCACAGAGAGCTCTTTCTCCATTTTTGCAGAAAGCTCCCCTAATTTTCTCTCCCACTCTTGTTCCATCCTTTTCCACTGCTCCTCCATCCACTCCTCCCTACCAGAACCATTCTCATCTGATCCTTGGTTCCTGCGAGTGTGTGTGTGTGTGTGTGTGTGTGTGTGTGTGTGTGTGTGTGTGTGTGTGTGTGTGTGTGTGTGTGTGTGTGTGTGTGTGTGTGTGTGTGTGTTTGTGTGTGTGAGTGTATTCACCAATTTGTACTCACATATTTGTGGTTGAAGGGTTCGAGTCACAGCTCTTGGCTCCTCCTCTTCGTTAGTCGCTAGGTCCTCTCTTCACCTCCTCCAAAAAGCCTTATCATACATCTTTAAGCTATGTATATATTCTGCCTCCACTACTTCACTCTCCAGATTCTTCCGTGACAGAAAGTATTTTACATGTCGTGATAATATCCCCTTCTGCTTCCTCGCTCTTCCAATAAACTAGACTTTGCTATTGGTCATTCCTCGTAGCCCGTCCTATCATCTGGGACACCAGTCTGCATGATCTTTCCCGGCTGAAGGCACTGAGTTTTTACTGCCTAGAGCAGCTGCTGTTTACAGGGGGAGGGGGGCGCTCGCCCCCTTGGGAAGGCGTCAGTATTTTCCATGGAAAAGGGGAAGCGTGAACCCGGAACAAAAATTATGTTTCGTAATTGTGATTTTCTCCTTAAATAGATTATTTTAAAATAACAAAAAATAATAAAGTTAAGAATTAAAACTACTTACTAATTTATCCTTTATAAATAAAGAAAACTTTATTAATTTTTACACTTAAAATTTTATATAAGAGAAGGAGAGGTTCGTGGAGATGAACACTAAATGTGACAAGGGACGCTACTCAAAGTAGGTTTGAAAACTACTTCTCTATAAAGATGAAGAATTAAAAATGTTACTGAGGTTTGGAAATCAAAACAGGAACCAATAACGTGAAAGTATTTAGACAAAACATAACTCGCACCGATGGATTCAAGTCTGACAATTTTAGTTATAGAAAGGATACAAGAGAGTACTGTTTTGGCACTAGAGTTGTAGATGAGTGTAATAAATACCCTGGTAGGGTCAGTGTTTATGTCAGTGTTTACGGGGGATTTAAGTTAACCTGCCTAGCATGGGCCAATAAGGCTACCAAAGCGTTCCTCCTTTCTCAAGTTCATATGTTCATAGGTTTCACTTTGTGTCTGTCTAGATGAGGGCCCTACACTGGTGCTGCATACTCACAAGCGAGTCTCGAGTACGAAGTTTGTCTTGAAAGTACCTGTACTGAAGATTCTGAATTGATGTTCTTGCGTTTCCAAGCACAGAATTTTCTGTCAATATACTAATGCACAGTACCCACCAGGAGGTGAGTCAGACACTTACTCAACACTCTGAATGATCACTACCAGCGTTGCTCATGTGATTTATTCATTACAGTCACTGTTGAAATTATGATAAAGTACAGTGTGTTTTCGAAGGCAGGTTTGTTGAGTTAGCATACTGTTGGTAATTCAACCAACATTATTACAGGTTTGTTGTGATAGACATTGCTTGATGCATTTGCTGAAGATTTCTAGGGAAGGGCGAACAAAAGCCAGACCTGGGAAAGATGGAGGAAACCAGGCTCTGGAGAGATAGGAAAAGCCTGGTCTAGGGCACGTCACATAAACCTCTACTGGGAAAGAGGTGAGGAAAGCCTCTTTTAGGAGAGAGAGAGAGGAAAGCCTGGTCTAAGAGAAAGAGTGAGGAGGAAGCTTGATGAAAGTATTGGTGTTTCAGGAGGCAGGAAGAGACCAGAGGGTCAGTAAGAGATCACGGGGGTCAGTAAGAGATCACGGGGGTCAGTAAGAGATCACGGGGGACAGTAAGAGATCACGGGGGTCAGTAAGAGATCACGGGGGTCAGTAAGAGATCACGGGGGTCAGTAAGAGATCACGGGGGTCAGTAAGAGATCACGGGGGTCAGTAAGAGATCACGGGGGCCAGTAAGAGATCATGGGGGTCAGTAAGAGATCACGAGGGTCAGTAAGAGACCAGAGGGTCAGTAAGAGATCACGGGGGTCAGTAAGAGACCAGAGGGTCAGTAAGAGATCACGGGGGTCAGTAAGAGATCACGGGGGTCAGTAAGAGATCACGGGGGCCAGTAAGAGATCACGGGGGTCAGTAAGAGATCACGGGGGTCAGTAAGAGATCACGGGGGTCAGTAAGAGATCACGGGGGTCAGTAAGAGATCACGGGGGTCAGTAAGAGATCACGGGCGTCAGTAAGAGATCACGGGGGTCAGTAAGAGATCACGGGGGTCAGTAAGAGATCACGGGGGTCAGTAAGAGATCATGAGGGTCAGGAAGAGATCATGGGGGTCAGTAAGAGATCACGGTGGTCAGTAAGAGATCACGGGGGTCAGTAAGAGATCACGGGGGTCAGTAAGAGACCAGAGGGTCAGTAAGAGATCACGGGGATCAGTAAGAGATCACGGGGGTCAGTAAGAGTTCACGGGGGCCAGTAAGAGATCATGGGGGTCAGGAAGAGATCACGGGGGTCAGTAAGAGATCACGGGGGTCAGTAAGAGATCACGGGGGTCAGTAAGAGATCACGGGGGTCAGTAAGAGATCACGGGGGTCAGTAAGAGATCACGGGGGTCAGTAAGAGATCACGAGGGTCAGCAAGAGATCACGGGGGTCAGTAAGAAATCACGGGGGTCAGTAAGAGATCACGGGGGTCAGGAAGAGATCACAGGGGTCAGTAAGAGATCACGGGGCTCAGGATGAGATCACGGGGGTCAGGAGGAGATCACGGGGGTCAGTAAGAGATCACGGGGGTCAGTAAGAGATCACGGGGGTCAGTAAGAGATCACGGGGGACAGTAAGAGATCACGGGGGTCAGTAAGAGATCATGGGGGTCAGGAAGAGATCATGGGAGTCAGTAAGAGATCACGGGGGTCAGTAAGAGACCAAGGGGTCAGTAAGAGATCACGGGAGTCAGTAAGAGATCACGGGGGTCAGTAAGAGATCACGGGGGTCAGGATGAGATCACGGGGGTCAGTAAGAGATCACGAGGGTCAGTAAGAGATCACGGGGGTCAGTAAGAAATCACGGGGGTCAGTAAGAGATCACGGGGGTCAAGAAGAGATCACAGGGGTCAGTAAGAGATCACGGGGGTCAGTAAGAAATCACGGGGGTCAGGAAGAGATCACGGGGGTCAGTAAGAGATCACGGGGGTCAGGATGAGATCACGGGGGTCAGGATGAGATCACGGGGGTCAGGATGAGATCACGGGGGTCGGGAAGAGATCACGGGGGTCAGGAAGAGACCAAGGGGTCAGTAAGAGATCACGGGGGTCAGTGTCACTGTGGAAAAGACTGTAATATTGGAATGTCTAACCATTGACCTTCCATTCGCCATCAAACTGACCTTCTGAATTTTATCCTGATCTGCCAAACTCTTCCTCTTTCCTCTTGGTCCAAACTCTTCCTCTTTCCTCTTGCTCCAAACTCTTCCTCTTCTTTCTTGCTATTACTCTCATCTAAATTTCAACTTTCTTTTATCTTCGTTTAACCAGTGTCTATTGTAGTAATTTGGCGATTTTATGGCACTAATCTATCTCCCTTCTTTCTTCTTCTTCTTCTTCTTCTTCTTCTTCTTCTTCTTCTTCTTCTTCTTCTTCTTCTTCTTCTTCTTCTTCTTCTTCTTCTTCTTCTTCTTCTTCTCCCTCATACACTTCTCCTCCTCTTCCTCTAGGGATTGCTACCTTTAAATTTTTAGGTAATACTGAGTTAGATATTTCAGGAATAACTAACTTAGTGATACTTTAGGGATAACTGCATTAAAAGCACGTCAGGAATTGCTGATGTAATAATAAGTTAATTTCTGACCTGAAATTACTTTAGAACTACTGGAAAAATATTTAGGCATAACTGAGTGTACGGAAATTTAGGAATTACAGAATTAAAGTTACTTTAGGTGTTACACAATTTAAAGTTACTTTATTACTAGTTTTATTTAATGATTATTGAACTAAAGACTATATAGGGATTACTGAAGAAAGTTCAAGTGTTTCCGATCAAAATTTTAATTGATCAACATTACGCTCTGTGTAGACCTTGATCCAAGGTCCTACAAAGGGTTGCAAAGGATATATACACCGGGTGGTTTGTATATATGTGTATATATGTGTATATATACTGAGAGTTTATTTTTATCTTTCTTTTAGTTTTTAAAATATTCTTTACTGGTGTCGAACAGGTTATGTTTATCCTTTATGACACCTGATTAACCAGTTAACTAAGCGGTAGTTCTGGTAAAATTTCCTTGTTTGGCAATGCTGGAACTTTTCTCCCCTTCCTCGGATCGAAGGTAATTGCCTCCAATTGAAGGTTCATTATCCTAACGAGAAACTAATGTTTTGAACGAGGGAGTAAGTTGAAAGGTGAGGAGAAGCAGGGGTTTAACTGTGCCTGCAAGGTCAGCCATAAAACCTGCTGGGGTGCTAGAAGTCAGCCAATACAACCTGCTGGGGTGCCAGAAACAAGATAGGTCCAATCAAAGAGCCTCCTGAGGTGGGAGACATGGAAGGTGTCTCCTACTAAGGACCGTAACGTAATGATAGTGATCATATAGTAATGATAGTGACCTTACAGTAATACTAGTGACCTTATAGTAATGATAGTGATCTTACAGTAATGATAGTGACCTTACAGCATTGTTAGTGAACTGACAATAATACTATTGATCTTACATTAATGGTAATGACCTTACAGAAATAATAATGATCTTACAGTAATGACAGTGACCTTGCTAAGTATGGTTACTGCTGTACCTCGACTACTTCCCGGCAATGCTGCCTTGAATTGGGGTATATATACAGAAAGATGTACAGTTCTTGGGGTATATACATGGGTAAATAAGAAACTCTTGGTATATTCACTAAGAGACATACAGTTCTTGTGGTTATATGCTAGTGGTTCTCAGCCTATTCGTGCCCCATTCACCCTCTTCAAAAGGTACATTCCAAATAATATATATTTAATACTGAAAATATTTTATTAGTACATAAACATATATTTGGATTAATTTTATGGTGGAGTTTTACAGATTTATTTGGAATAGAAAATGTTGATGGTTTTTAAAACTTGCATAAAAGTTTTTTTTATATTCAAAACTAATTGCTTTCAAGCTACTGAAAAAATAGTTTAATAAACTAAACGTTCAATTGAATGCCAGGGTATTGTAATTCATTTTATTCTGATGAAGATTACAGTGAATGAGGAACCTGTGATTGGTTTTACTTCGCCAGTTCTTGGATACGCGGGAAAGTGCTTGAAAGGGCACAACGCAGCTCGTTTTCCATCTCCACTCTACTTCGTTGCTTCGGTTTCATTTGAAACAGAGTTGAAATGCCTGACTCACAAATATTTGTCGGCACTAATGGAAGCAATGCATGGATAGCTTTTTCTGCCACTTTTGGATGGGAATCGCACATCAAGGGCAAAAATTTTGTGACTGATTTTTCATGGAACACATCTGCTCCTGATCGGCCTTCAGCTCCAGAAGTTCATCTTGACAATCATAAGGAGCTTTTGCGACTAACAGTTTAAATGGATTTCGCACTAAATCCAACTCCGTATCACTGAGTTCAGACAAACAGCCAGTGCTGTCACATGCTGCAATATTTTTTTCAAATTCTGGAAACACTTAGTCTTCACCTCCAGCAACAAGAATTGACGACAGCGTCTCAAACATTGCTACATTTTTTATCTTCACCTTTCTTTTCCAATTTTCCAGCTTGCTCATGAAAGCTTGATGTTTGTATTTCTTCTTTGCATCTAAAAATTCAGTTTATTCAGCTGCTCAAAAATGTCAACCAAACAGGCAAGGCGCATAACCCATTCCTCTTCATCCAGCCAGGCCAAAAAATCCATCTCATCCTGTACTTCAATAAATAATTCGAGCTCATCTCTAGGCTCATATACTCTCTCAGTTACAGTTCCTCTTGCAAGCCATCGAACATCTGTGCGGAAAAGATGCAAACGATGGCCAGTGTCCATGCCAATACGTAACTGCTTGAAAAGTCGTGAGTCGAGAGTTCCTCCTTTGACAAAATTCACGATTTGAATTGTTTGATCCAAAACCTTCGTTAGTGGAGATGGAAGTATTTTTGAGGTCATTGTCTGACACTGGGTCATACAATGAATGCCTCTCACTTTTGGAGCTCACTTTTTCACACAAACGTGAAGTCCAGATTGTGTCCCTAACATAGCTGGTACTCCATATGTACACAACAGAGAAACATTATACCACGAAAGATTTTCTGATTCAAAAATATCTGAGGCCTTGGTAGTTGTTTCAAGAGGAGAACAAAAGAGAAACTCCTCTTTAAAGGACCCTGAGTGAACATATCATGCTAACACCAGCCACTGGGAACATAGTGCCAGATTAGTCCATTCATCAAGCTGAATTGAAAATAAGTCAGATGCTGCATACCTGATCTCCTGTATAACTTGGTCCATCATGGCAGTTGCCATGTCGCTGATCCTCCTCTGTTTGATAGTGAAACTGCTGCAAGTTTTTCTCCATTCCATTTCCCAACTCAATTTCTACCATTTTGAGAACGCAAGGTTTGATCAAAGTTTTCCAGTTGTATATTTTTTCCCTGCTTTGCTATCTCCGGTGCTACGACATAACCTTCAATAACCTTTTGGTCCATTTCTTGGAATTTCCACTGTTGAATCCAGCTTCATCTTTTTGAGAGCATTCCCTCGACGTTCAAAAAAGGCTTTTGTCTTTGTCCTTTTGTTGAGGATGAACATTTTGCAAATGTTGCTTCAACGTTGGTTTCATAGAATCGTTTAACAAAGCTCTGCTACAAATAATACACTGAAGCCTTTGTTTTCCATTGATGATGATGGATGCAAAACCAAATTGAATATATGTATCATCGTAGCCTCTTTTTATGGCACTGATGGTGGGCTCCAAATTTTGTGAATAAAAAACAAGAATAACTCAGATAAAAAGTGAGATATTTATTTTTACTTATAATTTAATCTGTGACAGTAAACTTTATTGAATGTTATAGATTAAATTAAAAATAAACTAAAAATTATATAGGTTGTGCATAATCTACCGGGCATCAAACTTTGTTAAGTATTAGTCCCAGTTCCCCCTCAAACAACCTGTAACTTTTCCCTGGTTGAGAACCACTGGTATATACAGTGAGAGATATATAAGTCTTAGGGGTATACATACGAATACAATGAGATATATACAAGTCTTGGGTTTATATTCACGGACAGATATACAGTTCTTGGGTTATTTACAATAACAGACTTACAGTTCACAGCCACTATCATCTTAGTGTTCCCACCTATTTCATCAACCACCACCACTGTTATTCTATCGTTATTTCCCCAGAATACAGTTCATTTAATCGTGTTCTTGTATTTTTGTTCTCTTAGGCAGGCACTGGAGGTAAAGCCAGAGGTAATTAGAGCCAGGTGTAATGACTGCACTCTTCCCTAATGAGGGAGCATACTAGGGGATGGTGGGAGAGCTAGGGAGAAACAAGCTAGTTTGAGGTGAGCTCTCTCTGTCGCTCTCTCTCTCTCTCTCTCTCTCTCTCTGACACCTGTCTCACCTCCCTCGCATCTTCCCACTTTCCTCTCTTACCTCCTCTGACAGCGTTACTTAAAGGATTTCGTGCAGGAGTGGAGGCCTGGCTGGGGGGGGGGTGAGAAGCAGAGATGGAGGGGTAAGGGAAGAGGCAGGAGAGAGAGGAAAGGGGAGGAAAGGGGAGTGGGAAGGGGGTAGAGTGTTACGAGGAGAGGCAGGTTAATTAGGTATTACACACACAACTGTGTGAAGTTTCCCCAAACTGCCTCGTTTGTGCACCCGCTCTTCCCCTTGTCTGGCCTGCTTCTTTCCCCTCGTTTTGTCTCTCGCTCGTCTAAGTGACTGTGGGGTTCCAAGGTGCTGAAGTCTCCCTGAAGTCTCGCTGAAGTCTCGCTGCAGTCTCGCCGAGACAAGGACTGGTCTGGCGTGCATGTAGTCGCGGCTCAGTGACAGAAGATATATTCACCTATAAACAGTTATTTCACTATGCATGGATCCAATACCAAAAGTCTGATTGATCAGACACCGTTGGAATTGCATTGAGAGATGTATGTCTATCAATGTATGTACACTATAAGATATGTCTCTCTGTGCATATATACACCTAGACATGTTTATCACCTGTGTTTATACTCTGAAAGATATATATATATATATATATATATATATATATATATATATATATATATATATATATATATATATATAAACACTGATCTCTGGCTGAAGGAGACTCGAACCTACGAACCTTAGGACAAGGTACGCAGTGCTTTACCAATCTACCCACACTGGACAATACCTTGGCGTTTAGCTTGCGCTACACGTTTGATCAAAGG
>NC_069403.1:50521525-50526525 GCF_026875155.1 Cherax quadricarinatus
TCAGAGGGCGAGAAAATCTCATGCTACAAACAGCAACAAGAAATCAAAGGCTGGGAAAACCATCTCTCTTTGAAACTAATATTCTCTCTCGAAGATATTTTACATTCTCTTACTTTCCCCTTAACCCCCCCCCCCCAACAAAAAAGGGAGAGAAACAAGGCGTGCCAAGCAGCTGAGTGAGTGCCAAGCTCACTAATTGGCACTCTGCAGCCTCACCGTGTTGATTAGCTCCACGAATATCGCTGATCGCTCGCAAATTTCCTTTGAGGTCTCGTAATTTAATATGTGATGTAAGAATGAGAATTAGTTTAGAGGACAACATGACGTTCTGGAGGAACAAGAGGAAGGGGAGGAGGAAGAAGAAGAAGAAGAAGAAGAAGAAGAAGAAGAAGAAGAAGAAGAAGAAGAAGAAGAAGAAGAAGAAGAAGAAGAAGAAGAAGAAGAAGAAGGAGAAGAAGAAGAAGAAGAAGAAGAAGAAGAAGAAGAAGAAGAAGAAGAAGAAGAAGAAGAAGAAGAAGAAGAAGAAGAAGAAGAAACAGAAGAAAAAAGAAGAAAAAAGAAAAAGAAGAGAAAAGAAAAAGAAGAAGGAAAAAGAAGAAAAAGAAGATTAAAAAGCGCAGAAGGAGGAGGACAAGGAGTAGCAAATGTAATATCAGTAACATTATTCCTTGACCTTACTCAATGACTCTCTTTTTGTAATATATTTCACAAGAAATATTACCAGCCTTGGGTACACCAGAACGCTCGTTTTACAACTCACTCAGGCACAAAAATTTACGTGACGGGAACTCAGGGGTAATATTATTCATAACCCAAGAGAAGTGATAAGAAGTTTTCCAAGCAGATATATTATTTCTCAAGTAACGCACACCTTGGAGGGGAAAGCTTAGGAGACATTTCGCTCCCATTTGGATCATTATCATGTCACAGCTGCAGTGAATGACTAGTAATGAGTAATTAAGAGAGGGAAACAGAGCGAACCTTGGTATAAGAAAACGTTTCGCCATAACTTTATCAAGTTTTATGAAGATGTGATGCATCCTTGTTTTGGGAGGGAGAGGGGCGAAATGTAGCTTACTAGTAAAACAGAAGGAGATTACTTTTAATAAAATGTATGTGCCATTCCAGGTCACCAGTGAGCGAGATAAATTGTTCCATCCACGGAATGTGATTTTGTGGGTTGTAAATCGTTCAAGCCACGGTATTGTGACTTTGGGTTTGTTGTGAATGTTTCCGCCCATGGTATTGTGAATTTGTGGGTTAGTTGTGAATCGTTCCTCCTAAGATTTTCTGACTTTGTGTGCTAGTGGTGGATTGTTCCACCCACGGTTTTGTGATTCTTCGCATGCATCAGCCCATCGTATGGGCCAATAAAGAACGGAGGTGCAGCGTAAGGTAACTTCTATACAGAAACCTTCCTTCATTCCCAATGACTTTACCATTCTGCTGGTAATGGCTTCCTTAGTTAATGGGGTTTAAAGCGCATCGACTGCACGAGAGTCTTTAAGACTGCGTATCACCTGTGCACCACCAGTCAAGAATGATGTATTCCCTAACACAGGGATAAAAGTAAACTTTTAGCGTGTATACACCGAGCGGTATACTGGTGTATTGTATCCCGTGTTTCACCCTTGGACGGTCAAACATACATTGCCTCTATACTTTTTTACGTATCTCTCTGCGTTAAATACGACGTTTGGTGCATCCAACACCCAGGTTGCTTTTCCACAGCAGGCCTCTGTGACAGAATCTGTCCAGTTCTCTAGCAATACCCAGCGTTGCTTCATATATATTTATTCTCTTTGTAAGCGAAACTCTGATGATTTTATAGTAAAACGCCTTAAGTGCTCTTTTTTCCCCTCCTCTCTTTAACTCCAAATTAAGTATGAGAAAATTATTATTAATTCTTTAATAATAATAATAATAATAATAATAATAATAATCATAATAATAATAATAATAATAATAATAATAATAATAATAATAATAATAATAATAATAATAATGTGGAAAATTGCATTTATCTGAATGTAACTCATTATATACATAACAGAAAATGATAGCAAAGATTATTATTTATCAGAGTTACATAGACAAGTAGGAATTTGGGACACCTAGGTCGCAAAAATGTCCCCCTTCGATACCTACCACTGTCATAACCACTAGTTGCTCTGGACCTATTAATTAAATGAAATATACATACACCAGGAATACTGGTAAATATATAAATTTGTGGACTGTATATTAAAAATAATAAATGGTTATATATATACACAATTACATAACAGAAGGAAAATGTATCTTAATATCACTCACCAATTTGACTGGATATTAAATTGTATCATACTCAGAAAAACCTCACTAACTAAATTTATGAAAACACTGGCCAGAATTATACACAAATCTAGAGAGCTTATCTGAGGTTCATGGAACTGTCTTGTCCAGTCGTTTGATATCTCAAGTTATGCAGGAATACACATCCAACAATTTCGCCTCCTATTTGAGAGGTGTCAATCCAATTTTAACCTCTAGAGCACGAAAAATTCTTCCCATTATATTAACGTTGTATCCAATTCAAAACCAAGATGGCGAGTCTCGTCTGCGCAGACGCAGGCTTTCCGTTTTCTATGACATAAATATTATTAAATACAGTATGGCCATCTATTTACATATAAATACTGAATTTCTGGAAAATATGTACAGTATTTTCCACAAATAATAATAATAATAATAATAATAATAATAATATTATTATTATTATTATTATTATTATCATTATTATTATTATTACTATTATTATTATTATAAACATCTTCATTATATATATATATATATATATAATATATTTTATATATATATATATATATATATATATATATATATATATACTCACCTAATTGTACTTACCTAATTGTGGTTGCAGGGGTCGAGACTCAGCTCCTGGCCCCGCCTCTTCACTGATCGCTACTAGGTCCTCTCTCTCTATCTGCTTCCTGAGCTGTATCATACCTCTTCTTAAAACTATGTATGGTTCCTGCCTCCACTACTTCACTTGCTAGGCTATTCCACTTCCTGACAACTCTATGACTGTGTGTGTGTGTGTGTGTGTGTGTGTGTGTGTGTGTGTGTGTGTGTGTGTGTGTGTGTGTGTGTGTGTGTGTGTGTGTGTGTGTGTGTGTGTGTGTGTGTGTGTGTGTATGTATGTGTACGGGCGGGTATAACGGAAGTCAAACTTAGACAAAAACTCTTCGGAAACAAGGCGCCACATTTCACTTAGTTTTTTGGCTAACTAATTCAAATTTCAAAATATTATTTTCAGATATTATGCACAGGCGCGCGTAAATACACTAACACACACACACACACACACACACACACACACACACACACACAGGAACCATACACAGTTTTAAGACGAGGTTTGATAAAGCTCATGGAGCGGGGAGAGAGAGGGCCTAGTAGCAACCGGTGAAGAGGCGGGGCCAGGAGCTAGGACTCGACCCCTGCAACCACAAATAGGTGAGTACAAATAGGTGAGTACACACACACACACATACACACATGCCTGAGAACTATCCAAGGTGTTTGCTACGATGGCCGTACTCGGAATTTGTCATCCACAACTCTATTGACAAACAGTGAATCAGATCAGTGATGCTGTACACAGTGGAAGATCAGTGACCTCACTGCCTGTACTACCAGTGAGAGGAGCAGCAGCTTATTTAAAAATGTGATTAAAGAGAGAGAGAGAGAGAGAGAGAGAGAGAGAGAGAGAGAGAGAGAGAGAGAGAGAGAGAGAGAGAGAGAAAGAGAGAGATCCACAATTCGACATTTCTTCCCTAATTAACAATCATAAACTTTCTTTTAATGGGTCTATTATTTTATCTTCCCCTCTCTCTGGGGCATAAAAAAAAAACTTTGAATGCCTCTGTTTAGCTGGGCAAAAAAACAAGAAAGAAAAAAAAGGCAGCAACAGTGGAAATACGATGTTTTATGCAAGTCTTAAACAAGTGAATAGTTTTTATGGTTTAGGTAAAAACGTTCTAGGCCGTTAACACGAATTTCTTCATGAATGACTAATTCATTGGCAGCCTGTTGACTAAACTTTGATAATCATGTTAGAATGGCTGTAACAGTTTCCTGTTCAACAGAGGGTGTTATCATGCAGAGTCCTGTTAAACAGACGGGTTATCACGAACTGTCCTGTTCAACAGAGGTTACCATGCAGTGTTTTTTTTTAAACAGAAGGGGGTTTTCATGTAGTGTTCTGTTCAACAGTTAGGGTTATCATGCAGTGACCTGTTCAACAGACGGGGTTATCATGCAGTTTCCTGTTCAACAGAAGGAGTTACCATGCAATGTCCTGATCAACAGAGGGGGTTACCATGCGGTGTCCTGTTCAACAGGAGGGGTTATCATGCAGTGCCCTGTTTAACAGAGTGGGTTACCATGCATGCTGGTTGAAAGAACAGTGAGGAGGTATTGTGTTACCTGGAGTATTTAGTACCAATAACTTGACAAGCAATCCCCGCATGCAACACCTGGGTATTTCTGTTACCGAAACGTTTCGCTCACGCCGCCTTTTTCAGTAGATTCCAGGCGATGATAACACACAAGCTGTGAGGTGATGAGTCCTTCAGCTGTCTGTGTATACTCACCTACTTGTAGTTGCAGGAGCCGAGTCGCAGCTCCTGGCCCGCCTCTGCGTTGGTCGCTACTAGTTCCACTCCCTGCTCTAAGAGCATTGTCGTACCTATTTTTAAAGCTATGTATGGTTCCTGCCTTCACTGCATCTTTCTCCAAATTGTTCCACTTTCTAGTGCTGATGAAATACCTCCTAACATCCACATGACTTATCTGAGTGTGTGTGTGTGTGTGTGTGTGTGTGTGTGTGTGTGTGTGTGTGTGAATACTAACCTATTTTTGGTTGCAGGGGTCGAGTCACAGCTCCTGGCGTGTTTAGGTTGGTTTTCTCACCACCCTGGCAGCAGAGGTGTCAG
>NC_069403.1:50531525-50561525 GCF_026875155.1 Cherax quadricarinatus
AGCTGCTGCTCCTGCTGCTACTCCTGCTGCTGCTCCTGCTGCTGCTCCTGCTGTTGCTCCTGCTGCTGCTTCTGCTGCTGCTCCTGCTCCTGCTCCTGCTCCTGCTCCTGCTCCTGCTCCTGCTGCTACTCCTGCTGCTGCTTCTGCTGCTCCTGCTGCTGCTCCTGCTGCTCCTGCTCCTGCTGCTGCTCCTGCTGCTACTCCTACTGCTGCTCCTGCTGCTGCTCCTGCTGCCTCTGCTATTCTCACTGTCCACATATCTTTCGCATCTCCATCTTTTTTGTTGTTGATACTGCAAATATTGTGAGAGTGATGGTGGTTTTGATGGAGGTGGTGGTAGTGAAACTGCTGTTGTTGCTGCTGCTGTTATTTCTGCTGATGTTGCTGTTGTTGTTGATACTGCTGATGTTGTTGCTGCTGTTGTTGTTGCTCCTACTGCTGTTGCTGCTGCTGTTGTTGTTGGTGTTCTTGCTGCTGATGTTGATGTTGTTGCTGCTGCTACTGCTGTTGCTATTGTAGTTGTTGCTACTGCTGTTGTTGCTGCTGCTGCTACTGATGTAGCTATTGTAGTTATTGCTACTGCTGTTGGTGCTGCTACTGCTGCTGCCGCTGTTGCTATTGTAGTTGTTGCTACTGCTGCTGCTATTCCTACTGCTGTTCCTGCTGCTGCTGTTCCTGCTACTACTGTTCCAGCTGTTGCTGTTCCTGCTGATGCTGTTCCTGCTGCTGCTGTAACGAGTCCGGTTGGGTAGGGTGAGGAAAAGATTAATGTTACAGGAGACAGGTGCGGCTTCCCAGGAAGACACTGACGCCGCGGCAAGTGAGCTGACAGCAAACAACCCGCGCAGTCACAAGACGATTAACGAAATTCTTTCCTAATTGGAAAGTAAAGAGGGAGAAAACTCTCTAAAATCCTCCTCTAATGAAGGCATCTCCCTGGGACTTCCCTGCCAAGTCACACTCGTGCACAAGAAATTTCCCAGCCACAACAATGCAGAAAATAATTCGGACGATACAGAGAGAGAGAGAGAGAGAGAGAGAGAGAGAGAGAGAGAGAGAGAGATAGGGAGAGCATAAGACTCAAAGGAGGAAATAAAAGCGAAAACAAAAGAATTAGAGAAAAAAAAATTCAAGGAGAGAAGGCAGACCATTCCGTAAAGAGTCACTGAGATCATGATAACACTGACACAATTTGTGGCTGTGGCTTACGTTGATTCATTACAAGACGTTTCGACCACCACTGCAAGTGGGTGAGGTCACCTGTAAGTGGGTGAGGTCACCTGCAAGTGGGTGAGGTCACCTGTGCCTGAAGTCACCTGTATGTGGGTGAGGTTGTCTGTAAGTGTGAGAAGCGACATACAACTGGGTGAGCTCACCTGTAAATGGGTGAGGTCACCTGTAAGTGGGTGAGGTCACCTGTAAGTGGGTGAGGTCACCTGTAAGTGGGTGACGGCAATATAGGAATACTCAATAACTATCCTTGGTGCCTGTCTCTGCCTTTATTCTCGCGATTTGTTCATTGTCTAGGGACTTGACTTACGACCAGGTACTGCAGGCCACTTATTTGTAACTGTATTCCTAATAATGAGTTCCATTAAGACCGAACACTAGTGTAGAGGTTACCTCTGTATTCGACTGAATAATCCTGCAGCATAGTCAAAACTTTTCAACACTAAAAATACCCAAGTGTTGCACATGTGTCTTATTCTTCCTGTTTTTTTTATCCATGATGCTAGTGTTTAAATCCCTGGAAGATTTATCAACATCAAATTCACTACGGCCTCCTCAATCTATGATGCAGATCAGTGCAGTGGCATTTAAAGTTTAATCGCCTGTTTCGACCAAGTCCCTGACAGTAACTGAGGCTATCGGCTACTCTCATATTGGTTTTGGTTAAGAAGTTGACCAGGATATGACTTATGTGGTTATCCAGGAGCAGTGTGAATGTGTTATTGAAGGACTCTGGTCTGGTTGTAAGCAGAAACTTTTTTATCGATTTCCTTTCAGATTGAGTAATGATACGTCTCGGGTAGTGTAGATCCACTTTAGATGTAGGTCCATGAAGACTGTTGATGTAGGTCCATGAAGACTGTTGATGTAGGTGCATGAAGACTGTTGATGTAGGTACATGAAGACTGTTGATGTAGGTCCATGAAGACTGTTGATGTAGGTCCATGAAGACTGTTGATGTAGGTTCATGGAGACTGTTGATGTAGGTACATGAAGACTGTTGATGTAGGTCCATGAAGACTGTTTTAGGTACATGAAGATGTTGATGTAGGCATGAAGACTGTTGATGTAGGTCCATGAAGACTGTTGATGTAGGTCCATGAAGACTGTTGATGTAGGTCCATGAAGACTGTTGATGTAGGTCCATGAAGACTGTTGATGTAGGTCCATGAAGACTGTTGATGTAGGTCCATGAAGACTGTTGATGTAGGTCCATGAAGACTGTTGATGTAGGTACATGAAGACTGTTGATGTAGGTCCATGAAGACTGTTGATGTAGGTCCATGAAGACTGTTGATGTAGGTCCATGAAGACTGTTGATGTAGGTCCATGAAGACTGTTGATGTAGGTACATGAAGACTGTTGATGTAGGTCCATGAAGACTGTTGATGTAGGTACATGAAGACTGTTGATGTAGGTCCAGAAGACTGTTGATGTAGGTCCATGAAGACTGTTGATGTAGGTCCATGAAGACTGTTGATGTAGGTCCATGAAGACTGTTGATGTAGGTCCAAGAAGACTGTTGATGTAGGTCTATGAAGACTGTTGATGTAGGTTCATGGAGACTGTTGATGTACGTCCTTGAAGACAGTTGATGTAGATCCATGAAGACTGTTGATGTAGGTCCATGAAGACTGCAGATGTAGGTCCATGAAGACTGCAGATGTAGGTCCATGAAGACTGTTGATGTAGGTCCATGAAGACTGTTGATGTAGGTCCATGAAGACTGTTGATGTAGGTCCATGAAGACTGCAGATGTAAGTCCATGAAGACTGTTGATGTAGGTCCATGGAGACTGTTGATGCAGGTCCATGAAGACTGTTGATGCAGGTCCATGAAGACTGCAGATGTAGGTCCATGAAGACTGCAGATGTAGGTCCATGAAGACTCTTGATGTAGGTCCATGAAGACTGTTGATGCAGGTCCATGACGACTGTTGATGTAGGTCCATGAAGACTGTTGATGTAGGTCCATGAAGACTGTTGATGTAGGTCCATGAAGACTGTTGATGCAGGTCCATGAAGACTGTTGATGTAGGTCCATGAAGACTGTTGATGTAGGTCCATGGAGACTGTTGATGCAGGTCCATGAAGACTGTTGATGCAGGTCTATGAAGACTGTTGTTGCAGGTCCATGAAGACTGTTGATGTAGGTCCATGAAGACTGTTGATGTAGGTTCATGGAGACTGTTGATGTAGGTCCATGAAGACTGTTGATGCAGGTCCATGAAGACTGTTGAGTAGGTTCATGAAGACTGTTGATGTAGGTCCATGAAGACTGTTGATAGGTCCATGAAGACTGTTGATGCAGGTCCATGAAGACTGTTGATGTAGGCTCATGGAGACTGTTAATGAAGATCCATGAAGACTGTTGATGTAGGTCCATGAAGACTGTTGATGTAGGTTCATGAAGACTGTTGATGTAGGTCCATGAAGACTGTTGATGTAGGTCCATGAAGACTGTTGATGCAGGTTCATGAAGACTGTTGACGTAGGTACATGAAGACTGTTGATGTAGGTCCATGAAGACTGTTGATGTAGGTCCATGAAGACTGTTGATGTAGGTCCATGAAGACTGCAGATGTAGGTCCATGAAGACTGCAGATGTAGGTCCATGAAGACTGTAGATGTAGGTCCATGAAGACTGTTGATGTAGGTCCATGAAGACTGTTGATGTAGGTCCATGAAGACTGTTGATGTAGGTCCATGAAGACTGCAGATGTAGGTCCATGAAGACTGCAGATGTAGGTCCATGAAGACTGTTGATGTAGGTCCATGAAGACTGTTGATGTAGGTTCATGGAGACTGTTGATGTAGGTCCATGAAGACTGTTGAAGTAGGTCCATGAAGACTGTTGATGTAGGTTCATGGAGACTGTTGATGTAGGTCCATGAAGACTGTTGATATAGGTCCATGAAGACTGCAGATGTAGGTCCATGAAGACTGATGATGTAGGTCCAGGAAGACTGTTGATGTAGGTCTATGGAGACTGTTGATGCAGGTCCATGAAGACTGTTGATGCAGGTCTATGAAGACTGTTGATGCAGGTCCATGAAGACTGTTGATGTAGGTCCATGAAGACTGTTGATGTAGGTTCATGGAGACTGTTGATGTAGGTCCATGAAGACTGTTGATGCAGGTCCATGAAGATTGTTGATATAGGTTCATGAAGACTGTTGATGTAGGTCCATGAAGACTGTTGATGTAGGTTCATGGAGACTGTTGATGTAGTTCCATGAAGACTGTTGATGTAGGTCCATGAAGACTGTTGATGCAGGTCCATGAAGACTGTTGATGTAGGTCCATGAAGACTGTTGATGTAGGTTCATGGAGACTGTTGATGTAGGTCCATGAAGACTGCAGATGTAGGTCCATGAAGACTGCAGATGTAGGTCCATGAAGACTGCAGGTGTAGGTCCATGAAGACTGTTGATGTAGGTCCATGAAGACTGTTGATGCAGGTCCATGAAGACTGTTGATGTAGGTCCATGAAGACTGTTGATGTAGGTTCATGAAGACTGTTGATGTAGGTCCATGAAGACTGTTGATGCAGGTCCATGAAGACTGTTGATGTAGGTCCATGAAGACTGTTGATGTAGGTCCATGGAGACTGTTGATGCAGGTCCATGAAGACTGTTGATGCAGGTCTATGAAGACTGTTGATGCAGGTCCATGAAGACTGTTGATGTAGGTCCATGAAGACTGTTGATGCAGGTCCATGAAGACTGTTGATGTAGGTTCATGAAGACTGTTGATGTAGGTCCATGAAGACTGTTGATGTAGGTTCATGGAGACTGTTGATGTAGGTCCATGAAGACTGTTGATAGGTCCATGAAGACTGTTGATGCAGGTCCATGAAGACTGTTGATGTAGGTTCATGGAGACTGTTAATGTAGATCCATGAAGACGGTTGATGTAGGTCCATGAAGACTGTTGATGTAGGTTCATGAAGACTGTTGATGTAGGTCCATGAAGACTGTTGATGTAGGTCCATGAAGACTGTTGATGCAGGTCCATGAAGACTGTTGATGTAGGTACATGAAGACTGTTGATGTAGGTCCATGAAGACTGTTGACGTAGGTTCATGGAGACTGTTGATGTAGGTCCATGAAGACTGTTGATGTAGGTCCATGAAGACTGTTGATGTAGGTCCATGAAGACTGTTGATGTAGGTCCATGAAGATTGCAGATGTAGGTCCATGAAGACTGCAGATGCAGGTCCATGAAGACTGTTGATGTAGGTCCATGAAGACTGTTGATGTAGGTTCATGGAGACTGTTGATGTAGGTCCATGAAGACTGTTGATGTAGGTCCATGAAGACTGTTGATGTAGGTTCATGGAGACTGTTGATGTAGGTCCATGAAGACTGTTGATATAGGTCCATAAAGACTGCAGATGTAGGTCCATGAAGACTGATGATGTAGGTCCATGAAGACTGTTGATGTAGGTTCATGGAGACTGTTGATGTAGGTCCATGAAGATTGTTGATGTAGGTTCATGGAGACTGTTGATGTAGGTCCATGAAGATTGTTGATGTAGGTTCATGGAGACTGTTGATGTAGGTCCATGAAGACTGTTGATATAGGTCCATAAAGACTGCAGATGTAGGTCCATGAAGACTGATGATGTAGGTCCATGAAGACTGTTGATGTAGGTTCATGGAGACTGTTGATGTAGGTCCATGAAGACTGTTGATGTAGGTCCATGAAGACTGTTGATGTAGGTTCATGGAGACTGTTGATGTAGGTCCATGAAGACTGTTGATATAGGTCCATAAAGACTGCAGATGTAGGTCCATGAAGACTGCAGATGTAGGTCCATGAAGACTGTTGATGTAGGTCCATGAAGACTGTTGATGTAGGTCCATGAAGACTGTTGATGTAGGTTCATGGAGACTGTTGATGTAGGTCCATGAAGACTGTTGATAGGTATATGAAGACTGTTGATGCAGGTCCATGAAGACTGTTGATGTAGGTTCATGGAGACTGTTAATGTAGATCCATGAAGACTGTTGATGTAGGTCCATGAAGACTGTTGATGTAGGTTCATGAAGACTGTTGATGTAGGTCCATGAAGACTGTTGATGTAGATCCATGAAGACTGTTGATGCAGGTCCATGAAGACTGTTGATGTAGTTACATGAAGACTGTTGATGTAGGTCCATGAAGACTGTTGATGTAGGTTCATGGAGACTGTTGATGTAGGTCCATGAAGACTGTTGATGTAGGTCCATGAAGACTGTTGATGTAGGTCCATGAAGACTGTTGATGTAGGTCCATGAGGACTGCAGATGTAGGTCCTTGAAGACTGCAGATGTAGGTCCATGAAGACTGTTGATGTAGGTTCATGGAGACTGTTGATGTAGGTCCATGAAGACTGCAGATGTAGGTCCATGAAGACTGTTGATGAAGGTCCATGAAGACTGTAGATGTAGGTTCATGGAGACTGTTGATGTAGGTCCATGAAGACTGTTGATGTAGGTCCATGAAGACTGTTTATGTAGGTCCATGAAGACTGTTGATAGGTCCATGAAGACTGTTGATGTAGGTCCATGAAGACTGCAGATGTAGGTCCATGAAGACTGTTGATGTAGGTCCATGAAGACTGTAGATGTAGGTCCATGAAGACTGTTTATGTAGGCTCATGAAGACTGTTGATGTAGGTCCATGAAGACTGCAGATGTAGGTCCATGAAGACTGCAGATGTAGGTCCATGAAGACTGTAGATGTAGGGGTCCATGAAGATGTTGATGTAGGTTCATGGAGACTGTTGATGTAGGTCCATGAAGACTGCAGATGTAGGTCCATGAAGACTGCAGATGTAGGTCCATGAAGACTGTAGATGTAGGTCCATGAAGACTGTTGATGTAGGTTCATGGAGACTGTTGATGTAGGTGCATGAAGACTGCAGATGTAGGTCCATGAAGACTGCAGATGTAGGTCCATGAAGACTCTTGATGTAGGTTCATGGAGACTGTTGATGTAGGTCCATGAAGACTGTTGATGTAGGTCCATGAAGACTGTTGATGTAGGTCCATGAAGACTGTTGAAGTAGGTCCATGAAGACTGTTGATGTAGGTCCATGAAGACTGTTGATGTAGGTACATGAAGACTGTTGATGTAGGTCCATGAAGACTGTTGAAGTAGGTCCATGAAGACTGTTGATGCAGGTCCATGAAGACTGTTGATGTAGGTCCATGAAGACTGTTGATGTAGGTCCATGAGGACTGTTGATGTAGGTCCATGAAGACTGAAGATGTAGGACCATGAAGACTGTTGAAGTAGGTCCATGAGGACTGTTGAAGTAGGTCCATGAGGACTGCAGATGTAGGTCCATGAAGACTGCAGATGTAGGTCCATGAAGACTGCAGATGTAGGTTCATGGAGACTGTTGATGTAGGTTCATGGAGACTGTTGATGTAGGTCCATGAAGACTGTTGATGTAGGTTCATGGAGACTGTTGATGTAGGTCCATGAAGACTGCAGATGTAGGTCCATGCGTACTGCAGATGTAGGTCCATGAAGACTGTAGATGTAGGTCCATGAAGACTGCAGATGTAGGTCCATGAACACTGCAGATGTAGGTCCATGAAGACCGCAGATGTAGGTCCATGAAGACTGCAGATGTAGGTCCATGAAGACTGCAGATGTAGGTCCATGAAGATTGTTTATATAGGTCCATGATGACTGCATAGTCCCTGAGCTGTACACAAGTGTACGGGTCAGGGAGTGTACACAAGTGCCGTTTTCCACAGGACCCCATGACGACACCTTAGTTGGGTTTCGTGTCGTGGTGGGACGGGAAGTGTAGGTCGTTTTCTTTTATTAATGAGCATTCTGTAAACCCCGCAGTCAAGTTTCTGATGATCACAACAGAAACGTAATCTGTTCGCCATGTTCCTCCTCTGCGGTAAACATAACGAGAGGTTCCATGGATGGGAGGACAGAGCCTTTTGCTTCTCTGCCCATGACTGACATACCTATACAATATGAGACTTCTTGCTCTATGTAGACGTATATACTTCTACTCAACAGGTATCCTCGGTATTCATTTTCCACGTCCGGTTGTGCTTTTCATGTACACCCATGTGCGGCTGTTCACTCACGTACATCTATGTGCAGTTGTTTACCCGTCTACGACAGTATTCAGGCTTCTATGAGCAATAATGTAAACATTGCATACATACCTGGCCTCTCCCACTTCCCTCCGGATAAGTCTGTCCTGCTCCTCCAGGAGCTCCATACACCCACCAGTATGGTAATATGACACAATATGCTATTTAAGGCATTTTATTGAGATGTTTCTCCCACCAGGAAAAATCAATAGTAGACGGATAAGACTCTTATGCAACACGTGGGTATCTTCACTGTGGAAACGTTTCGCTAACTAGTGGCTTCAGTAAGCCACTGTCCCCCTAACGTGTGAAACGTCGTTCAATAAATGGCGTAAATCGCATAATGCGATATATTAACATGTCTAATGAGTGTTCATAACTGGAATTCCCAAAGGGAAAAACAATTTTGGTTGGTACCAGACCCAGAGAAGTCCAGGAAGTTCTTGGCAGAAATTTGGAGGCTTTGACCATCGTGAATTTCATGTTTGAGTATATTTAAACGGCTATGGTGAGAGGCACTCTGTGTAAAGTGCCTCTCACTTGAAAACTAAAGAGCGTCTTACTCCCGAGGTGTAAATCACAGACCCGATGTAACGAGTCTGCAAAGTGAGTTGTAGTGATGCTTCCTAGTAACTGTGAGAAATGTTGTGCGATTATTATTATTATTATTATTATTATTATTATTATTATTATTATTATTATTATTATTATTATTATTATTATTATTATTATTATGTTATAAGCACTTATAGAATGTAAGGTAGTAAATATGAACTGATGTGTACTCACCTAATTGTGGTTGCACCGGTCGATTCATAGCTCTTGGTCCCCCTCTTCACTGGTCGGTACTAGGTCCTCTCTATCCCTGATCCATGAGCTTTATCAAACCTCGTCTTAAAACTATGTATTGTTTCTGGCTATATTACGTCACTTTCCAGACTATTCCACTTCTTGACAACTCTATGACTAAAGAAATACTCACCTATATATGATTGTGTGTGTGACCGGGAGTCACACACACTCATATGTGTGTGATTCCCAGTGTCACACACATATTAGTGTGTGTGTGTGTATATATATATATGTGTGTGTGTGTGTGTGTGTGTGTGTGTGCTCGTGTTCATGTGTTGGCACCTGACACCACGGCCCTCCTCCCTGCCTGGAACCAGTGCCAACTTCCACTGCAAGGGCACGAGCACTCGCATGATTGAGGATAAGTTGTGAGAGTGTTATATAGCATCCCCAGGGGCCACCTAAAACACGTACACGCACACTATCACGTACACCCACACGCACACAAACACGTACACACGTGTATGGGACAATCACAAGAGCATGGAGACAGAGAGAGAGAGAAAGAGAGCGAAAGCTGATGGTATCGTTCCACGACGACCCATTCTGAATGTGACTCTGGCCTGTGCTCCCTCCTGATTAGATGGGAGTGGAGGTGAAGGAGGAAGAGGAGGAGGTGGACGAGGTAGAGGAAGAAGAGGAGGAGGAGGAGGAGGACGAGGAGAAGGAGGGGAGGGGGAAGAGTAAGTAAATTCGGAAGAGGAAAGACAATGACGGTGAGAGAATATATGAAGTATATAGAGAAGAGAACCAAGAAATTGAGAACATTTGAAGACACGAAATTTTGTTCATATAAGAGAGTGAGAAAAACAGAGATAGACAGAGAAAGGGAGAGAGAGAGAGAGAGAGAGAGAGAGAGAGACAGACAGACAGACAGACAGACAGACAGACAGAGAGAAAGAGAGAAAGAAGAGGTGTTGCTGATAAGATTGCTGGAAGAGGAATAATGAACAGAAGCGAAGAGGGAAGGAAAAAAAAGCAAAAGAAAATGAGTGTCTAGGGAAATCGACAAGGATTTCCGATGGCAAAATGTTTGATAATAAAAATGTTCGTAAAGCGATCTGATGAAGGAGAATGATAACGAAGAAAGAAAAGAGCAGTAAAAGAGAGGAATAATCGTCAAATAATAATAATAATAATAATAATAATAATAATAATAATAATAATAATAATAATAATAATAATATTAATTATAATAACCTTAAAGTCTTGTACATACAAGTGTTTATAATGGCTTGACACAGTTCCAGATGCTAGAGATAAATACTTCTTCATGCTGAACAGGGCATCCGGCTGCCTGTCCGACCATCTGGCCAGCACGGCTGGAGATACGTGTGGCCCAAGAGATATCAAGGAAGGGTCTTTGATTCCTCTTGATCCTTTGTATTATTACCTGATCACCCTTTCCCAGGATCGAATTTGATTACCTTCAATCCAGCCCCCCCTCCCTCTTCTCCCATCCCAAGGAGCTATATAACCCCTATGACTTTAGCGTTTCCCTCATGAATATGATAATGATAATAATTCTTTCCGGATACTCGCCTCGTTTATTATCAATTATTGGACGCGAGAATCTCACCAAAATATCTTTCCGGACTGGTGACATAGTGGCCTTATAATTCTCAGGGAGAAATTAAAGTTGGGGACCGTTCAGTGCCAGATATCGGGTCATGAGGCAGGTCAGTGGTCAAAGTAAGCAGTCAAGTCAACAGGCAGGTCAACAGGCAGGCCAACAGGCAATGAACTTCCTAGGTTAAGGGGATCCGTAGACTAACAGACAGTGGACTTCCTAGGTCAAGACCTGCGTGTACTCCTCAAGCAACACGCCCGTCTTAACTTCAGTCTCTAAGAAGAAATAACTAACCCCCCCTTCCCCCTTCCCCCTCCCCCCGAGGAAATAAATAGCTTACGTTCCTGAGGAAGTGAATAGCCTATGTTCCCGAAGAAGTGGCTAGATTACGTTCCCAAAAAAGTGAATAAATTACATTCCTTTAGATTTGACTAGATTACATTCCAATAGATGTGAATAAATTACATTCCTTTAGATTTTAGATTTTATTAGAATTCATTCCAATGTGATTAGATTACATTCCTGAGGAAGTGATTAGATTACATACCATGAGAAGTGATCAGGTTATATTCATAGAAGTAATTAGATTACATTGCCAAAGAAGTAAATAGATTACATTCCTATAGAAATAATGAGATTACATTCCTGAAATGAATAAATTACATTCCTATGGAAGTGATTAGATTACTTTTTCGAAGAAGTGATTAAATTACATTTCTATAGAAGTGATTAGATTACATTCATATACAAGTGACTAAATTATCGTTTTCTTATGTGTTTTCGACGAAATGATTGCATTACATTAATGTAAAAGTGAACAATTGTTGGGGTTGTTTCTGCAGAGCCTCAAGAACACTAGTCTTACTAGTCCTGCTCCCGGTAGTCTTACTAGTCCTGCTCCCGGTAGTCTTACTAGTCCTGCTCCCAGTAGTCTTACTAGTCCTGCTCCCGGTAGGTCTACTAGTTCCTGCTCTGTAAGTCTTACTTGTCCTGCTCCCGGTAGTCTTACGAGTCCTGCTCCCAGTAGTCTTACTAGTCCTGCTCCCGGTAGTCTTACTAGTCCTGCTCCCGGTAGTCTTACTAGTCCTGCTCCCGGTAGCCTTACTAGTCCTGCTCCCGGTAGTCTTACTAGTCCTGCTCCCGGTAGTCTTACGAGTCCTGCTCCCGGTAGTCTTACTAGTCCTGCTCCCGGTAGTCTTACTAGTCCTGCTCCCGGTAGTCTTACTAGTCCTGCTCCCGGTAGTCTTACTAGTCCTGCTCCCGGTAGTCTACTAGTTTCATGCTCCGGTTGTCTTACTAGGTCCTGCTACCGGTGTCTTACTAGTCCTGGCTCCGGTAGTCTTACTAGTCTTGCTCCATAGGTTAGTCTTATTAGTCCTGCTCCGGTAGTCTTACTAGTCTGCTCCCCGGTAGTCTTACTAGTCCTGCTCCCGGTAGTCTTACGAGTCCTGCTCCCGGTAGTCTTACTAGTCCTGCTCCCGGTAGTCTTACTAGTCCTGCTCCCGGTTATAGTCTTACTAGTCATGCTCCCGGTAGTCTTAATAGTTCTGCTCCCGGTAGTCTCTTACATAGTCCTGCTCTCCCGGCATAGTCTTACTTGTCTGCTCCCGGGATTGCCTTACTAGTTCCTGCTCCCGGTATGTCTACTAGTCCTGTCCCGGTAGTCTTACTAGTCTCTGTCCCGGTAGTCCTTACTAGTACCTGCTCCCGAGTAGTATTACTAGGTACTGCTACCTGGTAGTCTTACTAGTCTGCTCCGGTAGTCTTATAGTCCTGCTCCCGGTAGTCTACTAGTCCTGCTCCGGTAGTCTTACTAGTCCTGCTCCGGGTATGTCTTACTAGTCCTGCTCCGGTGTCTTACTAGTCCTGCTCCCGGTTTGTTCTTACTTAGTCTTGTCTCCCGGTTAGTCTTACTAGTCTGCTTCCGGTAGTCTTACTAGTCCTGCTCCAGGTAGTCTTTACTAGTCTGCTCCCTGGTATTGTCTTACTAGTCCTGCTACCGGTAGTCTTACTATAGTCCTGTCCGGGTAGTCTTACTAGTTCATGCTCCCGGTTAGTCTTACTAGGTCCTGCTTCGGTATTCTTACTAGTCCTGATCACGGTAGTCTTACTAGTCTGCTCCCGGTTAGTCTTACTAGTCCTGTCCGGTAGTTTAATAGTCCTGCTCCCGGTATAGTCTACTTGTTGCTCCCGGTTAAGTCTTACTAGTCCTGCTCCCAGTGTCTTACTAGTCTCTGCTCCCGGTAGTCTTACTAGTCATGCTACCGAGTAGTCTTAATAGTCCTGCTCCGGATAGTCGTACTAGTCCTTGCTCCCAGAGTCTTACTAGTCCTGCTCCCGGTAGTCTTACTAGTCTGCTCCCCGGTAGTCTTACTATTCCTGCTCCGGTGTCTTATAGTCTGCTCCCAGTTGTCTTACGAGTCCTGATCCCGGTAGTCTTATAGTCCTGCTCGGTAGTTTACTAGTCCTGCTCCCGGTAGTCTTACTAGTCCTGCTCCCGGTAGTCTTACTAGTCCTGCTCCCGGTAGTCTTACTAGTCCTGCTCCCGGTAGTCTTACGAGTCCTGCTCCCGGTAGTCTTACGAGTCCTGCTCCCGGTAGTCTTACTGTCCTTGCTCCCGGTAGTCATACTAGTCATGCTACCAGGGTCTTACTAGTCCTGCTCCCAGTAGTATTACTAAGTCCTTGCTCGGTAAGTCTTACTAGTCCTGCTCCCGGTTGTCTTACTGTCCTGCTTCCCGGATAGTCTTACTAGTCCTGCTCCCGGTAGTCTTACTAGTCTGCTCCCGGTGCTTACTAGTCTGCTACCGGTAGTCTTAGAGGCGTCTGCTCCCGGTAGTCTTACTAGTCTGCTCCGGTAGTCTTACGAGTCCTGCTCCCGGTAGTCTTACTAGTCCTGCTCCCGGTAGTCTCACGAGTCCTGCTCCCGGTAGTCTTACTAGTCCTGCTACCCGGTAGTCTCACGAGTCCTGCTCGGTAGTCATACTAGTCTGCTCCCGGTAGTCTTACTGTCTGCTCCGGTAGTCTTATACAAGTCCTGCTCACCGGTAGGTCTTATAGTCCTGCTCCCGGTAGTCTTACTAGTCCTGCTCCCGGTAGTCTTACTAGTCCTGCTCCCGGTAGTCTTACAAGTCCTGCTCACGGTAGTCTTACTAGTCCTGCTCCCGGTAGTCTTACTAGTCCTGCTCCCGGTAGTCTTACGAGTCCTGCTCCCGGTAGTCTTACGAGTCCTGCTCCCGGTAGTCTTACTAGTCCTGCTACCAGTAGTCTTACTAGTCCTGCTCCCAGTAGTCTTACTAGTCCTGCTCCCGGTAGTCTTACTAGTCCTGCTCCCGGTAGTCTTACTAGTCCTGCTCCCGGTAGTCTTACTAGTCCTGCTCGGCAGTAGTCTTACTAGTCCTGCTCCCGGTAGTCTTACTAGTCCTGCTCCCGGTAGTCTTACGAGTCCTGCTCCCGGTAGTCTTACTAGTCCTGCTCCCGGTGTATTAGAGTCTTGCTCCCGGTTAGTCTTACTAGTCCTGCTCCCGGTAGTCTTACTAGTCCTGCTCCCAGTAGTCTTACTAGTCCTGCTCCCGGTAGTCTTACTAGTCCTGCTCCCGGTAGCCTTACTAGTACTGCTCCCGGTCGGTTCTTATAGTCCCTGCTCCCGGTAGCCCTTACTAGTCCTGCCTCCCGGTAGTCTTACTAGTCCGCCCCTGTAGCCTTACTAGTCCTGCTCCGGTAGTCTACTAGTCTGCTCCCGGTAGGTCTTACTAGTCCGCTCCGGGTATCTTTACTAGTCCTGCTCCCGAGTAGTCTTATAGTATTGCTACCTGTATAGTTACTAGTCTGCTCCCAGTAGTCTCACTCGTCCTGTACGGTGTCTTTACTAGTCCTGCTACCAGTAGTCTTATAGTCCTGCTCCGGTTAGTCTTACTAGTCCTGTCCCAGTTAGTCTTACTAGTCTGCTCCTGCGTAGTCTTACTAGGTCAGGCTACGGTGTCTTACTAGGTCCTGCTCCAGTAGTCTTTACTAGTCTGCTCCCGGTATGTCTTACTAGTCCTGCGACCAGATGTCTTATAGTCCTGCTCCGGCTTAGTCTTACTAGTCCTGCTCCCAAGTGAGTCTTACTAGTCTGCTCCCGTATAAGTCTTACTAGTCCTCGCTACCAGTAGTCTTACTAGTCCTGCTCCCGGTAGTTTACTAGTCCTGCTCGCCCGGTAGTCTTATTCCTGCTACCAGTAGTCTTAACTAGTCCTGCTCCCGGTCGTACTTTACTAGTCCTGCTCCCTGTACGATCGTACTAGTCCTGCTCCCGGTAGTCTGACTAGTCCTGCTCCCAGTAGTCTTAACTTTTTTTTAAAAGGGGTTTCCTGCTCCCGGGTATAGGGGGGGGTCTTACTAGTCTGCTACCTTAGTCTTAATAGTCCGCTCCCGGTAGTCTTACTAGTCATGCTCCCCCGGTAGTCTTACTTAGTTCCTTGCTCCAGTAGTCTTACTAGTCCTGCTCCCGGTAGTCTTACTAGTCCTGCTCCCAGTAGTCTTACTAGTCCTGCTCCCGGTAGTCTTACTAGTCCTGCTCCCGGTAGTCTTACTAGTCCTGCTCCCAGTAGTCTTACTAGTCCTGCTCCCGGTAGTCTTACTAGTCCTGCTCCCGGTAGTCTTACTAGTAATGCTCCAGAGTCTTACTAGTCTGCTCCGGTAGTCTTACTAGTCATGTACCAGTTGTTCTTACTAGTTCTGCTCCCGGTATTTTAGTCTTACTAGTCCTGCTCCCGGTTGTTACTAGTCCTGCTCCCAGTGTCTCCGTTCTAGTCATGCTCCCGGTAGTCTTACTTAGTCCTGCTCCGGTAGTCTTACTAGTCCTGCTCCAGTGTCTTACTAGTCCTGCTCCGGTAGTATTACTAGTCATGCTACCAGGTAGTCTTATAGTTCATGCTCCCGGTTGTCTTTACTAAGTCCCATGCTCCCAGTAGTCTTACTAGTCCTGCTCCCGGTAGTCTTACTAGTCCTGCTCACAGTAGTCTTACTAGTCCTGCTCCCGGTAGTCTTACTAGTCCTGCTCCCCGCGTTATTGTCTTATAGTTCCTGCTGCCAGTAGTCATTACTAGTCCTGCTCCCGGTTAGTCTTATAGTTCTGCTCCAGTAGTCTTACTAGTCCTGCTCCCGGTAGTCTTACTAGTCCTGCTCCCAGTAGTCTTACTAGTCCTGCTCCCGGTAGTCTTACTAGTCCTGCTCACCAGTTAGTCTTATAGTCCTGCTCCGGTAAGTCTTACTAGTCCTGCTCCGGTAGTCTTACTAGTCCTGCCTACCTGTAGTACTTACTAGTCCTGCTCCCGGTATCTGACTAGTCTGCTCCCAAGTAGTCCTTAATAGTCCTGACTCCTGTAGTCTACTAGTCCTGCTCCGGTATAGTCTTAATAGTCCTGCGCTACAGTAGTACTTATAGTCCTGCTCCCGGTAGGTCTTAGTTGTCCTGACTCCGGTAGTCTTACTAGTATGACTCCCAGTAGTCTTACTAGTCCTTCTCCGGTAGTTCTTACTAGTCCTGCTCCAGGTAGTCTACTAGTCTGCTCACGGTAGTGTGACTAGTCCTTGCTCCCGGTTTAGTCTTTACTAGTCCTGCTACCAGTAGTCTTACTACTCCTGCTCCCCGTTAGTGCTTACTAGTCTCTGCTCCAGTAGTCTTACTCGTCTGCTCCCGGTAGTCTTACTAGTCCTGCTCCCAGTAGTCTTACTAGTCCTGCTCCCGGTAGTCTTACTAGTCCTGCTACCAGTAGTCTTACTAGTCCTGCTCCCGGTAGTCTTAACTTTTTAGTCCTGCTCCGAGTAGTCTTACTAGTCCTGCTCCAGTAGTCTTACTAGTCCTGCTACAGTTGAGTCTTACTAGTTCCTTGATTCCAGTAGTCTTACTAAGGTCCTGCTCCAGTAGTCTTACTAGTCCTGCTCCCGGTAGTCTTACTAGTCCTGCTCCCAGTAGTCTTACTAGTCCTGCTCCCGGTAGTCTTACTAGTCCTGCTCCCGGTAGTCTTACTAGTCCTGCTCCCGGTAGTGTTACTAGTCCTGCTCCCGGAAGTCTTACTAGTCCTGCTCCCGGTAGTCTTACTAGTCCTGCTCCCGGTAGTCTTACTAGTCCAGCTCCCAGTAGTCTTACGAGTCCTGCTCCCAGTAGTCTTACTAGTCCTGCTCCCAGTAGTCTTACTAGTCCTGCTCCCGGTAGTCTTACTAGTCCTGCTCCCAGTAGTCTTACTAGTCCTGCTCCCGGTAGTCTTACTAGTCCTGCTCCCGGTAGTCTTACTAGTCCTGCTCCCGGTAGTCTTACTAGTCCTGCTACCAGTAGTCTTACTAGTCCTGCTCCCGGTAGTCTTACTAGTCCTGCTCCCAGTAGTCTTACTAGTCCTGCTCCCGGTAATCTTACGAGTCTTGCTCCCAGTAGTCTTACTAGTCCTGCTCCCAGTAGTCTTTCTAGTCCTGCTCCCGGTAGTCTTACTAGTCCTGCTCGCGGTAGTCTTACTAGTCCTGCTCCCAGTAGTTTTACTAGTCCTGCTCCCAGTAGTCTTACTAGTCCTGCGCCCGGTAGGTCTTAATAGTCCTGCTCCCAGTAGTTTACTAGGTTCCTGCTCCGGTAGTATTACTAAGTCTGCTCCCGATAGAATATAGTCCTGCTCCCAGTAGTCTACTAGTCCTGCTCCCCAGGTCAGTCTTACTGTTCCTGCTCCAGGAGTCTTACTATGTCCTGCTACCTCAGTAGTCTTACTAGTCCTGCTCCCAGTAGTCTTATTAGTCCTGCTCCCAGTAGTCTTACGAGTCCTGCTCCCAGTAGTCTTACTAGTCCTGCTCCCAGTAGTCTTACGAGTCCTGCTCCCGGCTTGTCTTACTAGTCCTGCCTACCAGTAGTCTACTAGTCCTGCTCAGTAGTTTTTATCTAGTACTGCTCCCAGTAGTCTTACTAGTCCTGCTCCCAGTAGTCTTACTAGTCCTGCTCCCAGTAGTCTTACGAGTCCTGCTCCCGGTAGTCTTACTAGTCCTGCTGCCAGTAGTTTTACTAGTTCCTGCTCCCGTAGTCTTATCTAGTCCTGATTCCAGTAGTCTTAAAGTCCTGCTCCCTGTAGTCTTACTAGTCCTGCTCCAGTAGTCTTACGAGTCTGCTCCGGTTAGTTTTACTGTCCTACTCCAGTAGTCTTACTAGTCCTGCTCCCCAGTAGTCTTACTAGTCCTGCTCCCAGTTAAGTAGTCTTACTTGTCCTGCAACCAGTAGTCTACTAGTCCTGCTCCCAGTAGTCTTCGAGTCCTGCTCCCGGTCAATCTTACGAGTCTGCTCCCAGTAGTCTTCTAGTCCGCTCCCAGTTAGTCTTATAGCCTGCTCCAGTAGTCTTACTAGTCTGCTCCCATAGTCTACTTAGTCTGCTCCCAGTATCTTACTAGTCCTGCTACCAGTAGTCTTACTAGTCCTGTACCATAGTCTACTAGTCCTGCTCCAGTAGTCTTTACTGTCCTGCTCCCAGTGTCTTGCTAGTCCTGACTCCCAGTAGTCTTACTAGTACTGCTCCCAGTAGTCTTACTAGTCCTGCTCCCAGTAGTCTTACTAGTCCTGCTCCCAGTAGTCTTACTAGTCCTGCTACCAGTAGTCTTACTAGTCCTGCTACCAGTAGTCTTACTAGTCCTGCTCCCAGTAGTCTTAATATCCTGCTGCCCAGTTGTCTTAATAGTTCCTGCTCCCAAGTAGTCTTTACTAGTCCTAGCTCTCAGTAGTCCGTTACTGTCCTGATCCCAGTAGTCTTACTAGGTCTGCTCCTTTAGTCTTACTTGTATGCTCCCAGTAGTCTTACTAGTCCTGCTCCCAGTATTCTTACTAGTCCTGCTCCCAGTAGTCTTACTAGTCCTGCTACCAGTAGTCTTACTAGTCCTGCTCCCAGTAGTCTTACTAGTCCTGCTCCCTGTAGTTTTACTAGTCCTGCTCCCGGTAGTCTTACTAGTCCTGCTCCCAGTAGTCTTACTAGTCCTGCTACCAGTAGTCTTACTAGTCCTGCTCCCAGTAATCTTACTCGTCCTGCTCCCAGTAGTCTTACTAGTCCTGCTCCCAGTAGTCTTACTAGTCCTGCTACCAGTAGTCTTACTAGTCCTGCTACCAGTAGTCTTACTAGTCCTGCTCCCAGTAGTCTTACTAGTCCTGCTCCCAGTAGTCTTACTAGTCCTGCTACCAGTAGACTTACAGTCCTGCTACCAAGTTAGTCTTACTAGTCCTTGCTACAGTGTCTTACTTGGCCTGCTCCCAGTGGTCTTACTGTCCTGCTCCCAGTAGTCTCTTACTAAGTCCTGCCTACAGTAGTCTTACTAGTCCTGCTCCCAGTAGTCTTACTAGTCCTGCTCCCAGTAGTCTTACTAGTCCTGCTACCAGTAGTCTTACTAGTCCTGCTCCCAGTAGTCTTACTAGTCCTGCTACCAGTAGTCTTACTAGTCCTGCTCCCAGTAGTCTTACTAGTCCTGCTACCAGTAGTCTTACTAGTCCTGCTACCAGTAGTCTTACTAGTCCTACTCCCAGTAGTCTTACTAGTCCTGCTCCCAGTAGTCTTACTAGTCCTGCTACCAGTAGTCTTACTAGTCCTGCTCCCAGTAGTCTTACTAGTCCTGCTCCCAGTCGTCTTATAGTCTGCTTCCAGTAGTCTTTCTAGTCTGCTCCCAGTATAGTCTTTACTGTCCTGCTACCAGTAGTCTTACGGTCATGCTCTAGTAGTCTACTAGTTCCTGTCCCAGTAGTCTTCACTTCTAGTCCTGCCTCCCAGTAGTCTTAACTAGTACTGCTACAGTAGTCTTCTAGTACTGCTACAGTAGTTCTTACTGTCCTGCTACCAGTTAGTCTTACTAGTCTGCTTCCAGTAGTCTTACTAGTCTGCTACCAGTAAGTCTTACTAGTCATGCTACCAGTAGTCTTAACTAGTCCTGCTACAGTAGTCTTATAGTCTGCTCCCAGTATAGTCTTACTAGTCCTGCTCCCAGTCGTCCTTCTAGTCCTGTACCAGTAGTCTTATAGTCCTGCACCAGTCGTTATTTCTAGTCCTGGCTACCAGTATAGTCTTACTAGTCTGCTCCCTAGTAGTATTACTAGTCATACTGCAGGTAGTCCTTACTAGTCCTGCTACAGTAGTCTTATCTAGTCCTGCTCCCTGTAGTCTTCTTAGTTCCTACTCCTGTAGTCCTTATAGTCCTGCTCCCCAGTAGTCTTACTAGTCCTGCTACCAGTAGTCTTACTGTCCGGACTCCCAGTAGCTCTTACTAGACCTGATTCAGTATTAGTCTTACTAGTCCTGCCTCCAGTAGTATTACTACTACCTGCTCCAGTAGTCTTACTAGTCCTTGCTCCCAGTTGTCTTACGAGTCCTGCCTCAGTAGTCTTACTAGTCTGCTCCCAAAGTAGTTCTTACGAGTCTGTCTCCCGGATGTCTTACTAGTTCCTGCTCCATGTCTTACTAGTCATGCTCCAGTAGTTTTACTAGTCTGCTCCTCGTAAGTCTTAATAGTCCTGCTCCCCAGAGTCTTACTAGTCCTGCTCCCAGTAGTCTTACGAGTCCTGCTCCCGGTAGTCTTACTAGTCCTGCTCCCAGTAGTCTTACTAGTCCTGCTCCCAGTAGTCTTACTAGTCCTGCTCCCAGTAGGTCTCATACTAGTCTGCCTCCCCAGTTGTCTTACTAGTCCTGCTCCAGGAGTCTTACGAGTTCCTGCTACCGGTAAGTGTTAATAGTCTACTCCCAGTAGTCTTCTAGGCCCTGCATCCCAGTAGTTCTACTTGTCCTGCTCCCAGTAGTCTTACTAGTCCTGCTCCCATTTGTCTTTACTAGTCCTGCTCCAGTAGTTATACGAGTACTGCTTCCGGTAATCTGACTGTCCTGCTCCAGTAGTCTTACTAGTCCTGCTCCCAGTAGTCTTACTAGTCCTGCTCCCAGTAGTCTTACTAGTCCTGCTCCCAGTAGTCTTACTAGTCCTGCTCCCAGTAGTCTTACTAGTCCTGCTACCAGTAGTCTTACTAGTCCTGCTACCAGTAGTCTTTAATCTAGTCCTGCTCCCAGTTGTTATTACTAGTTCCTGCTCCAGTAGTCTTGCTAGTCTGCCAGTAGTCTTACTAGTCCTGCTCCAGTAGTCTTATAGTCCTGCTCCCAGTAGTCTTACTAGTCCTGATCCCAGTAGTTTTCTAGTTACTGTACCGTAGTCTTACTAGTCCTGCTACAGTAGTTCTTACTAGTCTGCTCCCAGTAGTCTTACTAGTCCAGCCTCAGTAGTCTTATCTAGTTCTGCTCCCAGGTGTCTTACTAGTCCTGCTCCCAGTTTGTTTCTACTAGTTCCTGTCCCATTAGTCTTACTAGTCCTGCTCACAGTATGTCTTACTGGTACTGCTCCCAGTAGTCTAATAGTGGCTCCCAGTATTATTACTAGTCCTGCTCCCAGTTGTTTACTAGTCCTGCTACAGTAGTCTTACTAGTCTGCTCCCAGGTAGTCTTACTAGTCCTGCTCCTGTAGTTTTATAGTCCTGACTCCAGTAGTCTTACTAGTTCGTGCTCCCAGTTGTCTTACTAGTCCTGCTACCAGTTGTTCTTACTAGCCTGCTTCCGGTAGTCTTATAGTCTAGCTCCCAGTGTCTTACTAGTCCTGATACCAGTAGTCTTACTAGTTCCTGCTCCAGTAATCTTACTCGTCCTGCTCCCTAGTAGTCTTACTAGTCCTGCTCCCTTTAGTCTTCGAGTCCTGATACCAGTAGTTCTTTCTAGTTCTGCTCATGTAGTCTTGTACTAGTCCTGCTCCCTGGTAGTATTACTTGTCCTGCTCCAGTAGTTCTTTACTAGTCCTGTACCAGTAGGCTTACTAGTCCTGCTACAGTAGGTCTTCTAGTCCTGCTACCAGGTGTCTACTAGTCCTGCTCCCAGTGGTCTTACTAGTCCTGCTCCAGTGGTCTTACTGTCCTGCTACCAGTTAGTCTTATTTTTTAACTAGTCCTGCTCCCAGTAGTCTTTCTAGTCCTGCTCCAGTAGTCTTTACTTGTTCCTGCTACCGTAGTCTTTATAGTCCTGCCTCAGTAGTCTTACTAGTCTGCTCACAAGTAGTCTTACCTAGTCGTGCTTCCCTGTAGTCTACTAGTCTGCTACCAGTAGTCTTACTCGTCCTGCTACAGTAGTCTTAATAGTCTGATCCCAAGTAGTCTTACTAGTCCTGCTCCCGGTAGTCTTACTAGTCCTTGCTACCAGTAGGCTTTACTAGTCATGCTACCAGTTGTCTTACTAGTCCTTGCTACCTGTAGTCGTACTAGTCCTACTCCCAGTAGTTTATAGTCCTGCTCCCAGTAGTCTTTCTAGTACTGCTAACCAGTAGTCTTATAGTCCTGAGCTCCCAGAATAGTCTTACTAGTCTGCTCCCAGTCGTCTTACTTGTCCTGCTACCAGTAGTCTTACTAGTCCTGCTCCCAGTAGTCTTACTAGTCCTGCTTCCAGTAGTCTTACTAGTCCTGCTCCTAGTAGTCTTACTAGTCCTAGTCACAGTAGTTTACTAGTACTGCTGCCTGTAGTCTTACTAGTCCTGCTACCTGTTGTCTTACTAGTCTGCCTACCAGTAGTCCTTACTAGTCCTGCTCACAGTATGTTTAATAGTCCTGCTTCAGTAGTCCTTTCTAGTCATGCCTACCCTGTAGTCTTACTAGTACTGCTACCAGTTGTTCTTATAGCACTGCTTACCTGTAGTCTTACTAGTCCTGCTCCAGTAGTTTACTAATCCTGCCTCCAGTAGTCTTACTAGTCTGCTAACTGTAGTCTTAATAGTCTTGCTACCAGTAGTCTTACTAGTCACTGCATACCTGTAGTCTTTCTAGTCCTGCTTCCAGTCTGTCTTAATAGTCCTGATTCAGTTAGCTCTGGTCTAGTACCTGCACCAGTTAGTCTTACTAGTCCTGCTCCCAAAGTATTCTTACATAGTTCCTGCTCCCAGTAGTTCTTACTACGTCTGCTACCAGTGTCTTACTAGTCTGCTCCAGTAGTTTACTAGTCCTGCTACAGTAGTCATTACCTAGTGCTCCAGTTAGTCTTACTAGTCATACTGCCAGTAGTCTTACTAGTCCTGCTACCCAAGAAGTTCTTACTAGTCTGCTCCCAGTAGTCTTACTATCTACTCCATTAGTCGTACTAGTCTGCTCCCGTAGTCTTATAGTCCTGCTACCAGTAGTCTTACTAGTCACTGCTCCAGGTAGTCTTACTAGTCCTGTACCAGTAGTCTTATAGTCCTGCTCACCAGTAGTCTTAATAGTCTGCTCCCAGTAGTCTTACTGACCTGCTTCCAGTAGTCTTACTAGTCCTGCTCCCGTAGTCTTATTAGTCTGTCCAGTAGTCTTACTAGTCTGCTCCAGTAGTCTTACTAGTCTGCTCCACAGTAGTATTAATAGTCCTGCTCCCGGTAGTCTTCAATAGTCCCTGGCTAACCAGTAGTCTTACTTGTCTGATACCAGTAGTGCTTACTGTCCTGCTACAGTAGTCTTTACTCGTCCCTGCTCCCAGTAGTCTTAATAGTCCTGCTCCCCGTAGTCTTAGACTAGTCCTTCTCCCAGTAGTCTTACTAGTCCTGCTACCACAGTAGTCTTACTAGTCCTGCTACCAGTAGTCTTACTAGTCCTGCTCCCGGTAGTCTTACTAGTCCTGCTCCCAGTAGTCTTTCTAGTTCTTGCTACAGTAGTCTATGTCCTGATCCCAGTTGTCCTTACTAGTCTGCTCCAGTAGTCTTAATAGTCCTGCTCCCAGTAGTATTACTAGTCCCTGCTCCCAGTTGTATTACTAGTCCTGCTCACGTAGTCTTACTGTCCTGCTCCCAGTAGTCTACTAGTCTGCTTCCAGTTGTCTTACTAGTCCTTGCTACCAGTAGTCTTACTAGTCCTGCCCCGCGTATTGTCTTACTTGTCTGCTCCCAGTAGTCTTACTAGTCCTGCTCCGTAGTCTTACTAGTCGATCCCAGTAGTCTTACTAGTCCTTGCTTCCCGGTAGTCTTATAGTCCTGCTCCCAGGTAGTCTTATAGTCCCTGTCCCAGTTGACTTATTGTCCTGCTCCCAGTTGTCTTAAATAGTCCTGCTCCCGGTTGTCTTATAGTCCTGCTCCGTAGTCTTACTAGTCATGCTCTCCGGCTTAGTCTTACTAGTCATTGCTCCCGTAGGTTTGGTTGAAGATTTTCCCCATTATTTGGTCTGATAATGGAGTAGAAAACAAGTTTCCTCGTAACGGACAAACAGAAAACGATACTTTGTTCCAAGTTGGTCAAGTGGCCGCCCTTGTCTGCTCTCTGCCCAAGCCACACCGCACACACGCTACACAACACACACGTACACACTCACACACGCACACACACACACACAACACCACCACACACACACACACACACACACACGCACACACACACCACACACACCACACCACACGCACACACACCACCACCACAACACACACACACGCACCACACACACGCAACACACACACACAACACACTACGCACACACACACCACACGCACACACACACGCAAAACACGCACACACACACACACACGCACACACACCACGCACACACACACGCACACACACACACGCACACACACCACACGCACACTCACGCACACAACGCACCACACACGCACACACCGCACACACACACACACACACAACACGACGCACACACACACAACACGCACACACACACAGCAGACACACAAGCCACACACACGCACACACACACCGCACACCCACACACGCACACACACGCACACACCGCACACACACACGGCCACCCCCCCAGCCCCCCTCACCACACACACACACACACATCACCACACACACACAACCACACACACACACGCACAACACACACAGACACACAACACACACACACGCTCACACACGCACACACACACACGCACACACACACGCACACACACGCACGAATACACACCAACACGCACAACACCAGGGCACGCTCAGTTCTCGATCCAGTGCTGTTTTTGGTATTTGTGAACGACATGACGAAGGATAGACTCTGAGGTGTCCTGTTTGCAGATGACGTGAAGTTGATGGGAAGAATTACACTCGATCGAAGACCAGGGGGGGGCCCCGCCAGAACTTACAAAGGGATCTGGACAGGCTGCAGACTGGTCCAGCAATTGGCTCCTGGAGTTCAATCCCACAAGTGCAAAGTCATGAAGATTGGGGAAAGGGCAAAAAAGGCCCGCAGACGGGTAAGTCTGGGGGGTCAAGACTAAAAACCTCCTCAAGGAAAAAGATCTTGGGGGGTATAAACCGGTACATTCCTGAAGCGCACATAAACCAAAAACCTCAGTATGGGCGCCTGCAAAAACCTCAAAAACGCATTCCGCTCTTAAAAAGAATCGTTGGGCCCCTGTCACCGTATACGTTGGGCCCCATATTAGTATGCGGCACCAGTTTGGAACCCACCCCTACCCAAGCACGTAAAAAAAACTAGGAAAGTGAAAGGTTTGCAAAAAGATAGTCCCAGAGCTAAGAGGTATGCCCTACGAGGAGGGTTAAGGGAAATAAACCTGACGACATGGAGGACAGGGAGATGGGGGGGGAATGATAACGACATCAAAATACTGAGGGGAATTGAAAGGTGGACAAAGACGGGGTGTTCCAGAGTTTGGACACGAAAAGGGGACACAGTTGGAAGTTTAAAGAACAGTAAATCACAGGATGTTGGGGGAAGTATTTCTTCACCCACAGGTAGCAGTAGTGGAATAGTTTGGGAAGCGTTTTGTAGTGGAGGGGACCCATAAAGTTTTTTAAGCAGGGGTTGAAAAAGCTCACGGTCGGGGAGATGACCTGTTGCGATCAGTGTAGGGCGGGGCCAGGAGTCGGGCTCGACCCCGCAACCTCAACTAGGTGAGTACAACTGGTGAGTACACCACGCCACACACGACACACACACACGCACACACACACGCACACACACGCACAAACCACACACCACACGCACACACAACCGCCACCCCACCCCACGCCACAACCCCACACACACACACGCCACACACGCACCACAGCACACCACACACGCAGCACACACACCCACACACGCACCACACACCACGCCACACACACACGCACAACACACACACGCACACACGCACCCACGCACACCCCACACGCACACACACGCACACACACACCACCAAAACCCCACACACAACAACCCCAACAGATGATGTGAAATTAAAGAGGAGAATTAAAATTTTGAGCATTTCGGAAGCACACTCAAACAGTTATGGCAGCATATGGGCGCCCGGCAAAAATGAGAACAGCATTCCCACACCTTAGTAAGGAATATTCAAGAACGTGCACCCTGTATGCGGCCCTACTGGAGTATGCAGCACCGTTTGGAACCCCCACTTGATAAAGCACGTCAATAAACTAGAGAAAGTAAAAGGTTTGCAAAAAGGTTAGTTCCAGGCTTAAGGGGGTGTCCCATGAAGAAAAATTAAGGGAAATCGGCCTGGACACTGGAGGACAGGAGGGTGGGGAGACTGATAACGCATTAAAATACTGCGTGGAATAGACAAGGGGAAGGACAGGATGTTCCCGGGAGGGGGGAAAAGAAAAAAAAGGCCACAATTGGAAGTTTAAGACACAAAAAGAGTCAGAGGATAGTAGGAAGTATTTTTCGTCATAGAGTTGAAGGCGTGGAATGCCCAGAAAATGACGTAGGGAGGCAGGAATACACAGTTTTAAGACGAGGTTTGATAAAGTATGGGCGGGGAGAGGAGGGCCTGTAGCAACCGGTGAAAAGGCGGGGGCCCGGAGTAGGACTCGACCCTGAACCACAAAAGGTGAGTAAAAAGGTGGTACACACCAAAAACGCCAACCCCCACACACGACACACACGCACACACACACCGCACACACAGCGCATACAAGCACACACCACACACGACACAACACACGCACAACACAGCACACCCACACACAACACACAACACACACACACCACACACACACACACACACACCCCATACACACAACACACACTAACACACACCACCACACGCACACAACACACACAATAAAAGGGGGCCAGGAGTTAAGTCTCGACCCCCGCAACCCATTAGGTGGTACACACACATAAAATAGCGTCCCCGGGGTATCAGGGAAAATTTTTTCATCATGCTTAATTAAGGTATGGCGAAGATTCCTCCACGACCCAATATAAGTCCTCACTCGACTAGAGGTAACGTCCGCACTTTACCCAAGAGCGGCACACAAATCCATCGCCACCCCTACGCTGACGTCTCAAAAAAGTCGGTAGTTTACACTCAGAGCGTGACTGCCCTTCACCCCCCCTACCCCTGGCCGATCGATTAAAAAAAACTTCGTCCAAGAATTGTTAGAGTCGATTTTATTGACGAATAAACAGAGGAGAATAAATAAAGAAGGAATATACAAGTTTGGGCTAAGACATTATTTTTTGTATTATTATTGAATTACGTGTTTTTTTTACCGTTTATGCGGTAAAATTTTGTGGGTTTGAGTATTAGGTATAAGAAGACTTCATGACCATTATATTGCATCAATATAATAGCTTAGTCTCATTATAATACCTCATGTATGCCATCGTACGCTGTTAAAAAGTCGGTATGTTTCACTCATGATGCTGACTCCCTCTCCTCCCCCCCTTCCCCCTCCCTCGATTAAAAAACTTCGTCCAAATCCTCAGTTCCATTCTCATTCTCATACATAAGAAATATACTGCTAAGCCTTCTTTCATTGTTTTTCTGAATTGACACGTGTTTTTATTCCTTTAGTTATTATCTGTAATCTTTGAAGTTTATGGTATACAAGTGAGATGCTAAATGCACATGTAGCTTGCTTATAATATACAATAGGATTGCATCCGTAGCGATATAAAGCCAGTAGATGAGGAGGGATGTATACTGGAGGAATGGAGGCATTGTTCACAAAGGGGGGCCCTCTGCAGTGGGTCGTTTCGAGTCCTCTTTGCTGAAAGTGGAGACCTTAATGATCGGTTCTCGGGTCCTCGCGTTTGCAGGCAGTGGTTTCCTCCTTTTCTTTTGAAGGACTGGGGGTTTTATGGGGTCTCAGGGGGGTTGTAAGACTTGTAAAAATTTTGGGGTAAATTTTGTAAACGGAGGAGAAAGAAAATGGATGGAAGTTTGGTGGTCGTCTGAGTTATGAGAATATTAGGTGAGGCAGGGAGGGAGGGAGGGAGACACTTGAAGGGAGATACTCAAATGGGAGAGATAACAGCAGCCTCGGCAAAGAGGAGGGAGAGTGAGGAAAGGGGGTGTGAGGGGGACTGACCTTCGAAGAAGGTTACTGAGTAGCAGTTATAGGAAGAATGAGTTGGAAAGAGTATTGAAAGGAAAGGGAAAGAGTTGTCCATGGGGGAGAGTAGAAGGAAGGGGAGGGTTGCCCTGGAGAGGGCTTGAGGCCAGAGCTGGCTTGTGGAGAGGTTGCTCACATGCCGGGAGTGGCAGCTATGGGGGGAAAGGACACCTATGGAGAAGTCTGGTCTGTCACTATAGCAGAAACTGGCTACCTGTGGGAGAGCTGGCTCACTGTGGAGAGCTGCTCAATATGGGAGAGTGGCTCACCTAGGCCAAGCGGCTCAATGTGGAGAGGGAGGGGAGGGTGGCTCACCTATGGACCAAGCGGGTCCACTGTGAGATCTCATTTATGAGAACTGGCTCGACCTATGGCCCAGAGCTGGCTCCACCTTGGCCACAAGAGGTAACCATGGCAGATCGGGCTCCACCTGTGGCCAGAGACTGGCTCCCCTATGGCCCAGAGCTGGCTCCACCTTGCCCAGAGCTGGCTCCACCTGTGCCCAGAGCTTGGCTCCACCTATGGCCAGAGCTGGCTCCACCTATGGCCCAGAGCTGGCTCCACCTATGGCCAGAGCTGGCTCCACCTATGGCCCAGAGCTGGCTCCACCTATGGCCCAGAGCGGGCTCCACCTTGGCCCAGAGCTGGCTCACCTATGGCCCAGAGCTGGCTCCACCTATGGCCAGAGCTGGCTCCACCTATGGCCCAGAGCTGGCTCCACCTATGGCCCAGAGCTGGCTCCACCTATGGCCCAGAGCTGGCTCCACCTATGGCCCAGAGCTGGCTCCACCTATGGCCCAGAGCTGGCTCCACCTATGGCCCCAGAGCTGCTACTCAACCTTGCCCAGTTGGTTCCGACATAGGGCCCAGAGCTCTCTAAACCTGTGGCAGAACATGGCCCCACCTAAGCCCAGAGCTGGCTCACACCACATAGCTTTAGAGTGGTAACCACCTATCCCCAATCTCCCCCTTTATAATGTTCACATATCCCCAAAACATGGCTTATATGGCCAAGTTCCCCACTTTACCCAACTAGCTACCTATAGAGCTACTCAAAATGAGTATCTGGTCCGTATGGCAGAGCGTTGTCCAACTTTGGTCGTAGCCTCACCTTTGTACAGTCGCTGGTACCAATCATCCGGTGGTATCTATGCCCGTGGTACTATCTCCGGTTTCCATCTTCCCTTGATCTGCCATCTGCTCATATCAATCATCCTTGTATCATCTCGTTGTATATCTTACGGTACAATGCTGTGATACCATCATCCTTTATCTGTTCGTTGTGATCTATCTTCCTTGAAGTTTCATCTTTAATCACTCATACTTGTATCTTAATCGTCCTTATAATTGCCGATCTGCTGAACTACGTCCGCTTATATGTATCGTCATTAATATTTATAGTATATTAAAATTGTATGATCTGGTAATAATTATGTTATCAAGATATTGAAATATAATAAAATAAATTTTAATGCGTCATAGCCGTATCATCGTTATGTTGTAGTCGTGTTGTTAGTATCTTGTTAGTTAGTTCGTTAGTATTGTTGTTATGATGTTGTATATGTTCGTTAGTTATTATGTTAGTAATGTTGTTAGTAATTTGTTGTTAGTGAATGTTGTTAGTAGTTTTTAAGTAGTGTTGTTATATGTCGTTAGTATGTTTGTTAGTATGTCTTAGTATGTATGTTAGTATTTTTGTTAGTTGTTGGGTTAGTAGTTGTTGTTCAGTATGTGTTTTAGTAATTTGTTAGTGATGTTGTTAGTAGTTGTTAGTGATGTTGTTAGTAGTGTTGTTAGTAGTGTTGTTAGTAGTGTTGTTAGTGATGTTGTTAGTAGTGTTGTTAGTAGTGTTGTTAGTAGTATTGTTAGTATGTTGTTAGTATGTTGTTAGTAG
>NC_069403.1:50566525-50571525 GCF_026875155.1 Cherax quadricarinatus
CTTCACCTCATCTGACGCCTCCTACCACTGCTTCACCTCATCTGACGCCTCCTACCACTGCTTCACCTCATCTGACGCCTCCTACCACTGCTTCACCTTATCTGACGCCTCCTACCACTGCTTCACCTCATCTGACGCCTCCTACCACTGCTTCACCTTATCTGACGCCTCCTACCACTGCTTCACCTCATCTGACGCCTCCTACCACTGCTTCACGGGTCATCGCAAAATTAAGACCAGTGCCAGGATCCCGGTCTTGGCGAGCATTATACATACATACCTATGCTACACTTACATCAAAATTGATGAACTGAACACATCGTCTCCGGGCTGAGGGACTGATTACCTCAAATTCCTCCTCATTTTACCGTTCTTCTTTGTGTTGGACTGAAGAAGCCACTAGTTGGCGAAACGTTTTCAGAATATAGATGCCCAAATTTTGCAAGAGTGTGGTATTTAAGAAAAAATGGTGCACAAGAGTGGCAAAGAGAGCACGAAACAATAGCTAAAAGAGTGGTCATAAAAGAAATTAAAAAAAAGTGGTAGAAAGAATAAGCAAAAGAAAGTGGCGAAAACAGCTAACAAGAAAAGGGCCCCTAAAAAAGGCCAAATAAACATAAGGGTTGCTTATTTTTTTTTAGTCACACTGAGAATGAAGAAAAAAACTTGGAGGGAGAGATGCAAAGTGTGATGAGAAACCCTGGACACAAGATGGCACGTGTCTCTTCTCTGTCAGAGAGACATTGAGAAACTGTACGTGAAAGTGGAGGCGGTAGAAAGATGGTGGAAAAAGTTTGAAGAGTTACGCAACGTAAGTGAGTAAGGTTAGGCAGAGTTTCTTGCGTTTGGGACGAGGACGAATGAGAGATATCGAAGGGGGAAGAGAGGAAGAATGGGTGAGAAAGAATGGGAAGTGAGTTGGAAGTGCAATTGGAAAGAGATTTCACGATGCCCCGATGTGGCCTTTCCAGGGTATGGATCAGCCGATGCTTCAGAAACCTTCTCCCTGCTAATCAGCAGTAACTGCTGTGAGAACAGCAGTGACTCCTGTGAGAACAGCAGTCACTGCTGTGAGAACAGCAGTGGGGGATGGATGCGATTATAGACGAAACGCTGAGAGTAGGAAATGGGATGAAATGGGAATGGGTGAATTTTTCTTTATGAACACCGACCTTTAAAAGAGTTATCCACTCAGTGAAGGAGAGAAGAACACTACGATGTTGCTTCCGTCAAGCAACTGTAGTGACGAGAGACGTCAGTGAAACAACGCAACTAGTCACTGCACATCACAGGTGGTGCAGTCACAAGGTGGGGTAGGAACCTCTAAGCAGCCTGCATAATAGTAGTAATAATAATAATAATAATAATAATAATAATAATAATAATAATAATAATAAGAAGAAGAAGAAGAAGAAGAAGAAGAAGAGGAAGAAGAAGAAGAAGAAGAAGAAGAAGAAGAAGAAGAAGAAGAAGAGGAAAAGAAAAAAAAAGAAGAAGATGAAGAAGAAGAAGAAGAAGAAGAAGAAGAAGAAGAAGAAGAAGAAGAAGAAGAAAAAGAAGAAGAAGAAGAAGAAGAAGAAGAAGAAGAAGAAGAAGAAGAAGAAGAAGAAGAAAAGGAAAAAAAGAACAACAAGAATAAGAAGAAAGAAAGAAAGAAAAGGAGAGTGGGACAAAATGTTGGAATGCAATGTGTGTTTCTGGAGTGTGTATGAGAGGGGAACCTCCTCATTGCCTGGCCGAGAACATGCAAGTTTCCTTCGTGCAAAAGTGAACTAAATTTAATGTAGTATTCTAGTCCTGAGGAGACAGGAATATTTCTCCTGACGTAGGTGTTGGTTATTTTAAGATCCTGCTCAGTGGAATTTCTGGTTATATGATCGAGTTCTTCACTGGTGTACCGTCCTAACCCCAGCAATATTACAGTAGCTTGAATAACGTTATAAATGCATACTTTATGAGGAAATACGTCTGTTATGAGTTCCAGGGAAAGTTTGCACTGGGGTTCGTAGAAGACAGATTGCAGAAGACCAGGATGTGCTATCCAAAGTTATCTGCAGTGAAATAACGGTCGTCTTCTACCTAGATTAAGGACTACTATCTGCAGTGAAAAAAAAAACTGTTCTCTTCTACCTAGATTAAACACTACTATCTGCAGTGAAAGAATCTTTCTACCTAGATTAAGGATTACTATCTGCAGTGAAAATACTATCTTCTTCTACCTAGATTAAGGACATATCGTATATTTTCCAGTTTTTTTAGGGAAGAATTGTAAAGCATTAGGTAAAACTTTGATTGAATAGTCAGTATGACCGAAGTAGAACAGAAAAGGTTTAAAAACAGAAAGAGATGTGTAAATCTAGTATCAGCGAAAACGTCAATGAGTAGCCTTTATATGAGGATTATTAACTGTTTGTTGCCTTTGTGGATTTGTAAAAGGCGTGTGACAGTATGGATGAGGCAGCCTGAAGCTTACGTCTGTCAGGACGGGCTTTACGAAGCCCACATCAACCTTTCAGACGTGCATCTTCACACGCACGGTAAAACAAGCGTGCAAGATGAGTTCCTTTCGTACACACTCAAAACATCAGATATACTCTGTCAATAGACACAGCTTGCTATCTATCTCTGACAAACATTAATATACGTTAACCTATCCAATTCTAACCAGATCAAAAACTAACCCAAACTTAACCTGATCTACCCTTACCTAACCGGTAATAATGAACATATTAATTTTCAAAGAGATTTCGTGCATTCCGAAATGCACGAAGGACAGCTTCCACAGTGGAAGAGCAGGTTAAAGAAACACTAGGAATATTAACCTACAATAATGGAACGTCGAGGAAAATTTGTGATGTCGATAGTTTGTCTAACGTATTGACAGGCGGGAGAGCAAGAGAAGTAAATGATAGTGTTTATAGTGATAGTGTTTATGTTAGTGTTCAAAATGATAGTGTTTAGAGTGAAGTGTTTAGGGTGATAGTGTTCAGTTGATAGAGTTCATGCTAGTGTTTAGGGTGATAACAAATCGAATATAAAATGAGAGTCGTCACAGTTACTGTTTACAGATGACGTTGTGCTTTTGGGACATTCGAAATGATAAACTAAAGAGGGCGTAGAGAAACTTGGGAGTATAAAATATATGAAAAGTGAATGCAGAAAAGACAAAAGTGATAAGACTATGAAGACATATAGGAAAAAAGCAATTAGAGGCCATAACGGAAGGAAACTTTTGGGGGGGGGGGAAAGTGAACATATCACAGATACCTGAGAGTGGATGTATTAGCAGAGAAGCCTAGAAAGGATGCGAGAAACACAATAGATTCGAAAAATAAAAATTGCAGGAGTTTCAAGTACCCTCTAGAAAAGATTTGAAATCTTTAAATGAATGAAAAGCGACTAGTACATCAGAAAACATTAGTTCCAACCCTTCTGTTCGAAGCAAAGAGGAATGGGGGCAGATGGAAGCTGGTAAAATTAAGTTTCTGAGATCCGATAAATAAGAAGGCAGTGTATTCATATGAAAGATATTAAGCACGGGAGCGGAAGATGCTATGTTAAATGGGGGCGATCTTGCAGAGAAAAATATGAATCAAGATAGGATGATAAGTAGGGTGTTTTAATCTGAGTGGAGGGAAGGAGGTGTATGAGATGTCCCAGGAAGGGTTCGTGAGTGCGTGTGAAGGAGGTTTTGAGTGTCAGGGGCTTGAGCATGATTCAGTAGTGTGTGTGTGTGTGTGTGTGTATGTGAGAGAGAGTTCGAGTGGAGTGGATCGTGATGGTCATGTTTATTTAAACATCAAATAGCTCATCGAGTTCATTAGGCAGCTCGTCAACAAGCTCATCAAGGAGTTTGTCAGGGAGGTACTCATTACAAATACACACACACACACACACACACACACACACACACACACACACACACACACACACACACACACACTTTGAATACATAGTAGAGTTGCAAGTGGAGAGAGTAACAGGAGTTGAATGGAAAAAGCCAGACTATAAAAGAGGGGACTACATAGGGTTGAGGAACTTCCTGCAGGAGGTTCCGTGGGACAGAGAACTGGCAGGAAAGCCAGTAAATGAAATGATGGAATATGTAACAACAAAATGCAAGGAGGCAGTGGAAAGGTTTATTCCCAAGGGCAACAGAAACAATGGGAAGACCAGAACGAGCCCCTGGTTTACATGACGGTGTAAGGAGGCAAAAACAAAGTGCAATAGAGAATGGAAAAAGTACAGAAGGCAGAGGAGAACACATGAAAATAGGGAGATCAGTCGCAGAGCCAGGAACGAGTATGCACAGGTAAGGAGGGAGGCCCAGCGTCAGTATGAAAATAACATAGCATCGAAAATCAAGACTGACCCAAAACTGTTGTATAGCCACATCAGGAGGAAGACAACAGTCAAAGACCAGGTGATCAGTCTGAGGACAGAAAGTGGAGAACTCACAAGAAATGATCAGGAGGTATGTGAGGAGCTAAACAGGAGATTTAAGGAAGTTTTTACAGTAGAGAGAGGAAGGGTTCTGGGAAGACAGCACAGAAGGGAACATCAAGAGGGAATATACCAACAATACGAACAACCGAGGAGGAGGTGCAGAAGCTAAGGGACCTTGATACCTCAAAGGCGATGGGACCGGACAACATCTCCCCATGGGTCCTTAGAGAAGGAACAGAGATGCTGTGCGTGCCTCTAACCACAATCTTCAACACATCCCTTGAAACTGGGCAACTACCTGAGAAATGGAAGACAGCAAATGTAGTCCCCATATTTAAGAAAGGAAACAGAAATGAGGTACTAAACTACAGACCTGTGTCTCTGACATGTATTGTGTGCAAAGTCATGGAGAAGATTATCAGGAAGAGAGTGGTGGAACACCTGGAACGGAGCAAGATTATAAATTAAAACCAGCATGGGTTCATGGAAGGCAAATCCTGTGTCACAAAACTTCTGGAGTTTTATGACAAGGTAACAGAAGTAAGACACGAGAG
>NC_069403.1:50576525-50579025 GCF_026875155.1 Cherax quadricarinatus
ACCATCATAACACCCAACACATGTCCTCGACTAACACTAAGTATTTGGTGAACAACAGTTAGTGAGAGTTAGTGTCGCTGCTCTCACAATATATTGTCTCATACTCAGCACGACAGAAAGCAATAAATTTCTCTTCAATAGTTTGACTGGAACTTGTCCAATAGCTGTTGGATTCGTGGCCACCTGAGGCTGAAGTATTGTATCAAGTTGGCCAGGCGGCCTCCAGAAGACTCGGGCCACACTATAACTGTGGTCAGAGTGGGCCAAACTAAGGTGGCCAACCTGTGGTTTGATAAAGCGGCCCTGGTTCCCTAGGCTACTACATGGACATTGGCCACATGGAGACTAGTGTGGACAAACCAGGCTCAAAGACAGATGTCCTGCTCGTCTAGTAGTGTATGGATACCTAGAAGTTAGTTGGCTTTCTACAAAAAGAACCGTAAAATCCTAACCGATATCAGTATATTATACCGTGTCCAGCTGTGGTCAGCGGAAATATGAAATAAGTGGTACAAGACGACGGAATGTTGGCAATATAAGATGGCGATCTGTGGCCAACTGTGGCCAGCTGTGGCCAGCAGGTGTCTTGAGACAGAGCCGCAGATAGTTTAGTTCAGTTTGCCCCGCACGTCTCCCACTGTCCGCCTCTATGCTTGCGAAAATTGCCATTGAATTGGTTACCATGTTTTAAATCCTCGGGACGGACATCTCTCAGCTCCTGAGCTGGAAAAGTTCTGACGGCAACATAAAAACAGACGTCTTATATTGACGTTTGTTCTGCAAAGATATTGGTCGGGTTGGTTTATGTGGTTTAAAGCCTATCTACTACACGAGGAGCCATCCAGGCTGCAGTGATCACCACCCGTCAAGTACACTTTAAACTCTAAAATAGGGGTTAGAGTAAACTCTCAGCCTTTATACTTAAAGATATATATTTCTCTGTGTATACAACCCTGGAGGGATATATGACATCTATAGCTTCCTGTTTAATAAAATAAATTTGTATAAATAAAGTTAAGATAAAATGAATCACATTAAAATATCCTTGACAGGTTATGAACAAGTAACACACACACACACACACACACACACACACACACACACAGAGGCGAGGCCAGGAGGCGGCGACAAGAGGCGGAGCCAGGAGGCGGGGCCAGGAGCTGAGTTTCGACCCCTGCAACCACAATTAAGTGAGAACACACAAATGTACCAACACGTAAGAAACACCAGCAGAGAGAGGAGGAGATGAACCAGCGAGACTGGACCTAGTATTCACCTTGAGTAGCGCAGATATTAAGATCACAAATGAAAGACCCCTTAGGGCCAGTGTCCATGTGGGTCTGAGTTTCGACTACATAGTAGAGTTGCAAGTGGAGGGGGAAGCAGGAAGGGCCGGATGTATGAAGCCAAACTACAAAAAAGGGGATTACATAAGCATGAAGAACTTCCTGCACGGGGTTCAGTGGTATAGAGACGTGGAGGGAAGTCAGTAAACGAGATGATGGAATATATGACAACAATATGCAAAAAAGCTGAGGAGACGCTTGTACCCAAGGGTAACAGGAATAACGAAAAAGCCAGGATGAGCCTGTAGTTCACCCAAAGGTGCAGGGAGGCAAAAACCAAGTGTACTAGAGAATGGAAGAAGAATAGAAGGCAAAGGACCCAGGAGAATAAGGAGAGCCGCGTAGAATTAGAAATGAATATGCACAGGTAAGAAGGGAACCCCAAAGACAATATGAGAATGACATAGCAGCGAAAGCCAAATCTGACCCAAAGCTGTTGTACAGCCAAATCAGGAGGAATACAACAGTCAAGGACCAGGTAATCAGGTTGAGGAAGGAAGGAGGGGAGGTCACAAAAAATGACCGCGAAGTATGTAAGGAGCTCAACAGGAGATTCAAAGAAGTGTTCACAATGGAAACAGTAGGGCCTCCAGAAAGGCGGAGAGGTGGCATACACCATCAAGTGTTGGACACAATACATACAACCGAAGAAGAAGTGAAGAGGCTGCTCAGCGAGCTAGATACCTCAAAGGCGATGGGACAGGATAACATCTCTCCATGGTTCCTGAGAGAGGGAGCTGAGGCGCCATGTGTACCACTAACAACAATCTTCAGCACATCTATCGATACAGGGCGATTACTTGAAGTATGGAAGACAGCAAATGTAGTCCCAGTTTTTAAAAAAAGAGGACAGACACGAAGCATTAGATTACAGACCAGTGTCACTGATATGTATAGTATGCAAGGTCATGGAGAAGATTATCAGGAGAAGAGTGGTGGAGGACCTAGAAAGGAATACGCTTATCAACGACAGCCAGCACGGTTTCAGGGACGGGAAATCCTGCGTCACAAACCTACTGGAGTTCTATGACAGGATGACGGCAGTAAGACAAGAGAGAGAGAGAGAGAGAGAGAGAGAGAGAGAGAGGTGGGTAGATTGCGTTTTCTTGGACTGTAAGAAGGCGTTTGACACAGTTCCACACAAGAGATTAGTG
>NC_069403.1:50581525-50586525 GCF_026875155.1 Cherax quadricarinatus
ATTCACTTAAAGCACTTTTATTGTCTTCAATAGCACACTTAAGACACCTTCATTGTTTCGTTATACGTCGTTTCTCTTAAAATTCCAGTTTCCAAGCAACTATTGACGAAGTTCAGTAAGGACTTACTGTATAAGTAGTCAGTGTATTTTAGTGTTCAGTAGCTCCTTAGAGAAACAAATATTGACCAACCTTTGTGTTACAGCAATTTTCCCTGTGTTCCATTGTGTTGTGTTTCGTTTTGTCCAGTGTTGTCGCACTTCACAATGCTCTCTTCTTTAACTAAAAAAGTTTGAATTAGATTCCCTTGCAGTCTCCGCTTTCTAAGGTAAAACTGAAATATTTTATTCAGTTTTTTAAATATGAGTTATTGTTCGATGGAGAGAGAGAGAGAGAGAGAGAGAGAGAGAGAGAGAGAGAGAGGAGAGAGAGGAGAGAGAGAGAGAGAGAGACTTGACTCACGAAATCGTAATGACACGATTGCAAACAAACCATACCTCGGCCGTGTCATTACGATTTCGTGAGTCATGTTGACGGCAGTGAAGGGACTTGAGCTAGAGTTCGTCACGGCCACGCTAGCTGGAGATTCGTCTGTAAAAACTTGCATTTGTGGTCACAGAGGTGCCTGTGCTAACCTTCCTATGGTGTAGAAATATACCTAGTTGGACGAATCTTATTGTGGCTAGCTGGTCTAGTGGCTAACGCGACGGGCTGGAGTTTTGAGACTCTCTGACCGCGGGTTCAATCCCGGCCGAGGTATGGTTTGGAGAGAGAGAGAGAGAGAGAGAGAGAGAGAGAGAGAGAGAGAGAGAGAGAGAGAGAGAGAGAGAGAGAGAGAGACAGACAGACAGACAGACAGACAGAAAGTGACAGAGAGGGAGAGAGAGAGAGAGAGAGAGAGAGAGAGAGAGAGAGAGAGAGAATCACAATTAAAAGCAACTATTTTGTGGTGACGCTTAGTATCATGTGAGCCTCACTTAGTCAGCAGTCATCATGTACCTGAAAACTTACCCGCATGATCATGCGTCCACTCATCCTTAATACTCATGTCTGAGGACCTTGTCAGTCAGGAAGGCTCACCCGACCATTAACCCATCAGCAACACCTGCGTATTCATGAGCAGCACAATTTACACGTTTGATATTTTTTAATTGCAGTTATTTATATTACAGGGGTTAGACAAAACATGAACGCCTACTGATTGAACTCTTGAACTGTCGAATGACTGAAAAATCAATTTAAATATGTTACTGGTCCCATTTTGCGCAATCTTCCAAGACGATAATACGCTAAGTCACACCGCTAGAATAGTTCAAAACTGTCATGAAGAACGTAAAAGTGAAGTCAAACACTTGGAGTGGCCTCCCTATATATATATATATATTATATATATATATATATATATATATTATATATATATATATATATATATATATATATATATATATATATATATATATATATATATATATATATATATATATGTATATATATATGTTGTGCCGAATAGGTAAAACTGGTCATTTAGCAAGAACTCTTTTAAAATTAAGGCCTTTCTAAAAATTTTCTCTTATACGTTTAAAAATATATATCTTTCAGTTATGTTAATGTAAAAATTAATAATTTTGTACCGAAAGAACCTTAGAAAACTTACCTAACCTTATTATAATAAGCGCAATTTAATTTATTACTGGTGGCCCGGTGGCCTGGTGGCTAAAGCTCCCGCTTCACACACGGAGGGCCCGGGTTCGATTCCCGGCGGGTGGAAACATTTCGACACGTTTCCTTACACCTGTTGTCCTGTTCACCTAGCAGCAAATAGGTACCTGGGTGTTAGTCGACTGGTGTGGGTCGCATCCTGGGGGACAAGATTAAGGACCCCAATGGAAATAAGTTAGACAGTCCTCGATGACGCACTGACTTTCTTGGGTTATCCTGGGTGGCTAACCCTCCGGGGTTAAAAATCCGAACGAAATCTTATCTTATCTTATCTTAGCCTAATCCAACTAAATATATTTTAGATAAGTTTACAACAATTTGATAAACAAAAACAATAAAATATATTTTTCTCGTTAGGTTCAGCATGATTTTTGCGAAATTATTGCATACATAAATTTTCTTTCTATTCATGTGCTTTAAAATCATTATTCCTTGTTTTTCTCCCTATTCAAAATCATTAAGCGACCTAACTAATTGGTGCATGCATTGTAGCAAGAATTTATGTATATCTTTCTTAAAATTTGTATGTCTTTTAGTACTTAAATGGTTGGTTGGTTAATGGAGTGCAGATGTGAGGGAAAAGTTCAGTAGATAGGAGTAGCGAGGGAGTATATAGTAACAATAGTTTCATTGCTGGCTACTTGTTAAGGTAGGGTAAGTCAAGCTCCCGCTATTCCCGCCTTTTTTCCCCCACCCCGAAAGTGATAGTTTGATTGCCGGCTGCTTGTTAACATAGGGTCAGTCTAGCTCCCGCTATCCCTTCCCCTCTCTCTTATCCCCCCCCCCCCGAAAGGTGACGTGTGGGGCTCTGGTCAAACAGTAATCACTCGACTCACAGCTCCCAACACTACTGTAAGTACATACCTGCCTTGTATTCTAGTGGATTTATTGGTTGAAAGCTTCACTTTTGACCAATAATAAACTTAGTCTTTTCAGCCTTGCTCTACGTTGACTGTTGTAATAATCACCACGTCTTTTAGGTATTGTACTTATCATGGAGAGTGATTATTTAAGCAGTGGGTAACCTGTCTATCTTTTCAGCTTGGATGACAGAGAGGGTCACCTGTTAATCAACGAGAAGAACTGATGGAGACGGACTAACGTCCTGGAGACGTCCCATTTTGGATTTAATTACCTGTGCACCTGTATGAAATTGCAGGACGTAACCCCACATCATTGCAGCGGTAAAGAACCTGCTTTCCTGTCATCGGGATATACTCACGGCTATACTGTGAAGAACTAGCCAGTGGGTAGTAACCAACACCTGCGACCCCCCCCCCCCCCCCCATCATCAGCAACTGCTACGATTTCAACAACAGTGTCACCAACACCAGACACCCCTATATATATTAGCGTTGAATTCAGTTATTTATATTTTTCCTTTTTCATTTTCTTTAATGTAGAATTAATATTTCATATTTAAGTGTTTTATATTTTATATTTTCTGTATAATAAAGTGTTTATGTTTGTCTGTTATTATTTCTTTTTCTATTCATTAATTTTCCTGAGGAGGAGCCAGCCTGAGTAATACTGTCTGAAGTTATTACAGGGCTGAGTAAGCCTTCACAGTAGAGTCTGTCGACTCCCTGAGCGTCTGTAAGGCTGCATATAACCTATTCACCAGAGGGATTAAAGTGAACTGTACACAAAGAGATATACTCCTCTCTGCGTATATATCACGTGAATGTCGTGCATCCTTATGTCATATATTTTGTTATATCTACTCTGCTTCCTCCTGCACTTGTACAAGGCCATATCCTCTTCTTTCAATCTTTCTTTATTATTTCTGTTCCTTAAAATTTCTCTCTTGTCTCTCTTTACACTCTCTCCCGTTTCTCTCTTCGTCTTTAACTTTCTTTTCTTCAAAGGAGACCTAGAAGCATGTTAAACTGAATACAAAAAAAAAAAGACCAAATCCTAATGGCCTCTAAATGGTGTTACTGATTATCGAGGACCACGTCTCAGGGCTTGCTGAGTGGTCCCTTTTGAAGCAAAAGCTGATCACTGCCTTCCTTCCTGCCAGGAAACAGGAGGAAGGAAGGAAGGAGATGGTAGGAGACCAGCTGAGCCCGTCCCACCTGAGTTTCTTAAGTGACTCGTCGAGCAGAGAGGAAGAGTTAAGTAAGGAAGAGCAGAAATCAAGGAAACTAAGTCACTTCTCAAGCTGGCCACTGCCTTTCTTCCTGAGCATCTCATGTTAGGCAAGGAGCACCAAATAAAATTAAGAGAAGAAGAAAGAGGAGGAGAAGGTGGGAAGAGCAAGGGTGTCTCCTCCTTCAAGCTGACCACACGTCTTCCCTAATATGTCGGGTAAAGCAAGAAGCACGAAAGAACATTCAAAGAAGGAGAAGGGAGAAGGAACTAGAGTAAATCTTCCTTCAAAATGACCTCTACTCAACTTCCTCAGCACCTTGGGTGAGGCCAGGCGCAAGAAAGTAGATTCAGAGAAGAAAGAGGAACAGGAAGAAGGAACGAGGGGGTGAATCTACCCTCTAAGTGACCACTACACATCTTCAGTATCTCAGATGAGGCAAGGAGCAAGGAAGACGGGTGAGAGAAGGAGGCAGGATTGAACCACTCCTCAAACTCGCCACTAATGAGCAAACGTTTGAGTGAATGGATGAAAGATAATCGCCTTTTATCTGGCCAAACAATACGCTTTAGGAAGAGAGGTAACTGCACTTTATAACTAAGCTCGCGTAGCAAGGTCTTCAGGGTATATATGAGCGAGGAGGTGTAAGACGGGTTTCTTGGTATATATGAGCGTTCATGTGTAAGACGTTCTTTGTATATATGAGTGAGGATTTGAAAAACGGTTTTCTTATTATTTCTAAGCAAGGATATGAAAGACACTAAACTTGGAATATATAGACTTGGATATATGGTATGTGTGATATATTAGCATATATATCAACATCGCGTATACTAGCAAAAAATAAATAGCTCGATATTCTTGGTATATTCATACGCTTGGATGTATAACCAGGTCATCTTGATATATATGCCCTTCACTGTATTATTCGGTGTTCTTGGTATATATTATCTTAAATAAATAGCAGGGTCTTGGTATATATGCTCCACTGGCGATTTATAACATTTTTCAAGCATAAATTGTTAGGATGGGCTAGCCAGGGGTGGGGTGACAAGGGGTGGGCTGGCCCGGAGTGGGCTGGACGAGAGAGTGGGCTGCCCAGGGGTATTTATTATGTGCCCGGGTAAACCAGTGGACGTTGCATTTTGTAGTCAGTGTTAACACCTTGAGATTTTATGTGGCATTTTTCAC
>NC_069403.1:50594025-50624025 GCF_026875155.1 Cherax quadricarinatus
ATTCTCACTCCTTTTCTCGACTCTTTTTCTCCCACTTACCTCCCTCACTCTCAAGACTTCATCGAGCGTGATCGGCCACATCTGACCTGTAAGATGCTAAGTCCTGATGTTCAGTCTTTGCTTCTTTCCTCTGGATAATTTTCCCAGTTTTCTCAGAGTGAAGGCCAGTGTAGGTCTACTAGATCTCCCTATTTACAATGAAGTCTTTCTTGATCTTATTCGCCCTCGTGTAGACTAACTTCTTTTCTTTCGATGTAAATTTTGCTCTCAAACATTTGAGTTACTATGTGCTCTCTTATACCCCGTCAGTTACTAACCTTCATGTGGAGTGTTTCACAGATGTTCTACTTCTTATTATTGAAGTAGGTCTTTCTCTCCGGCTGAGATGATGCTGAATTAGACACTTGGGCATCGTAATTGTTTAAGCGCTTCGCCAACCAGTGGCTTCCTCAGTCCGATACAGAGAAGATGGTTGAAGCTCAGAAGGGGCTAAAGGTAATCAGTCCCTCTGCCGGAAGTCGATGAGATTACCTCAAACTCCTTCTTTTCTGTAATGGACTGAGAAAGTGTTGGCGAAACGTTTCCACAATAAAGATACCCAAGTGTTGCACTAGTGTCTAATTCATCATCCCGTCGGTTCTCTGAACCATTTATCTATATGTAGATGACGTCTTTGCTCTTTGGCCAAATAAAACTACTCTCTTCCAGTTTTCTCTTAGTGCTCTTAACAATCTTCCTCCTACTGTCACGTTCAAAGCTGAATGGAAACCTAACTCTTTGCTTCCTTTCCTTGATGTTAATGTCCACCGCTCCGGGGCCAGGTTTTCTTTTTCCGTCTACCACAAGCCTATGCACACCGGCGTGTACATTCACTACTTTCCTTACCATACTTCTTCTGTCAAGAAAAGTATTCTTCTCTCTTCCACCATGACCTCATACGTGACCCCAGTTCCTCGACTCTCGACATCTCTACTCTTCGTTGTTCGTTCTCTCGTCTTAGTTATCCTTCAGATATCGTAAACTCTGTTTACTCTCATGCAAAACGAAATTTCTAGTCACTCAAAGTCACTTTTCCCGTGATAACTCCCATTTTTTGCCTTCCCGATATTTCCAGTCTTTGAAATGTTAGAGCCTATGTCCTCTGACTTTCCGTCTTCTTGCTTTTTTTTCCTTCCTAGCATGGGCCAGTAGGCCTACCGCAGTGCCTCTGTGCCCCTTGGAAGGACAGGTGTTAGTACTGAGATACAACAATCTCCACAACTCTGAGCTGTAATTCATTCTCATTATTTTGTCAGTAGTGTTGCCCAGAGTGAGCCAGTAGACCTGCAGCGCTCCTCCCTTCTTTTGTTTTTTGGGACTACAACTACTACTACCACTACTACTGCTGCTATTACTACTACTATTACTAATACTGCTTCTACTATTACAATACTACTATTACTACTACACTACTACTACTACTACTATGCTATTACTACTACTAGAACAACTACTACTAGTACTATTTCTACTACTGCTGCTACTACTACAAATAATAATAATAATAATAATAATAATAATAATAATAATATTATTATTATTATTATTATTATTATAATACTAATACTACTGACACTTTTCCATGTCCACCACCACCACCACTACTAATAGTGCTACCTCTACTACCACTCCTTTCTTCCCCAGCCCCCTACAGTATTGTCATCTGGCCTTCTCTGCCTTTCTCGCCCCAGTTGTGACTTGACAGTAGTCCAGGGCGGACGAAAACTTCTCCACGTATTCTCTCCCCTAAGTTCGCGTTGTTGGTGAAATATTCCCCATTTCAAACACACGTCAGTATGCTGCACAGAGATATAACACACACACACACACACACACAGTCAGAGTTGTCAGGAAGTGGAGTAGCCTGGATAGTGATGTAGTGAAGGCAGGATCCATACATAGCTTTAAGAAGAGGTATGATAAAGCTCACGGAGCGGGAAGAGTGACTGAGTACGCGGCCAGTTGAAGAGGCGGGGCCAAGAAATGTGAATCGACCCCCGCAACCACAGCTAGGTGAGTACAACTAGGTGAGTACACACACACACACACACACACACACACACACACACACACACACACACACAGGAAGGAAAAATGATTTATGGTGCTCCATTGTCTGACGGCAGCAAACTTCGCGTGTGTTGCAGACTCTTGTAAAGACAAGAAACACGGGGGGGGGGAGAAGGAAGGAGTGGGGAGGGGGGAGAGATGAGGGGGAGGAGGAGGGGGATGGATATGGGGGATGAGGAGGGGGAGGGCTAGGGAAACAGACTGTCATACTCCTGACCTGATCAATTTTCTTGACTTTTCCTGCTGACTCGTGCTTTTGTGGTTCCTGCTGACTAGATCTCTGTTGTTCCTGCTGACTAGATCTCTGTTGTTCCTGCTGACTCGATCTCTGTTGTTCCTGCTGACTCGATCTCTGTTGTTCCTGCTGACTCGATCTCTGTTGCTCCTGCTGACTCGATCTCTGTTGTTCCTGCTGACTCGATCTCTGTTGCTCCTGCTGACTGCTGCCTGAGTTATCCGGCTTCGCCTTGCCTGACTTATCTAGAATTTGCTTGATCCTTTTCTCGGAGTTACAACGAACTTGCTTTGACCTTCCCTGAGTCACATTGATCGTGCTTGACCTTTGCCTGACCTATACTGACTTTTCTTGATCATTGACCTTTGCCTGACCTATATTGACTTTTCTTGATCATTGACCTTTCCTGTCATTCCCTAACCTTTCTTGACCTTTGCCTGGCCTATACTGACCTTTCTTAATCTTCATCGGCCTTGCCTGTCATACCCTGACCTTGCTTGACCTTTGCCTGGCCTATACTGACCTTCCTTGATTTTCATTGGCCTTGCCTATCATACCTTGGCCTTGCTTGACCTTTGCTCAGCAGTTTCGGTATCTTGATAAAGCACCTAAAATAAGGCTGGAAAATTTAATTTGCTCTGCTGAACAAATGGTGGACAAAACTGTCAAGCCAGATAAATGATCGTTCTGGAATTGGCAAATGCAGGATCATCGTCTGCGATAAATTCCGTCATTATTCAGGGCAGCTAATGCCCGGAATTTGCTCGCGCGAGTTCTGTGTTTATATTTAAAGTGCGTCTGGGTGGTGGGGGGTGGGGGGTACCTCTGTACTGCCGTAACTTTCGTACTGACAGTGACCCTCCCTTCCCTGGCCGGACCCCTGGTTTTACCCTTGGTTGGACCCTTAGCTAGACCCCTGCGTGGGCCCCTGGAGAGACTCCTGGATGGACCTCTGGTTTTACCCCTGGTTAGACTCCAAGCTAGACCCCTTGCGTTCGGCCCTTTCTGGAACCCTAGATGAACCTTTGGAGGCACCCCCTGGCTGGAGCCCTGGCTTTACCCCTGGCTGGACCCCTGGCTGGACCCCTGGCTGGACCCCTGGCTGGACCCCTGGCTGGACCCCTTGCTGGATCCCTGGCTGGACCCCTGGTTGGACCCCTAGCTAGACCCCTGAGTGGGCCTCTGGCTGAACCTCTGGAGGGCCTTCCCTGGCTGGACCCTGCTAATTTAAAGCTTTTAACTCGAGAGAACGGGTGGGGTCTGAACTGGCCTGGATTTTTATGACTCACTCGCCATGAGTTGAAACCCCACCCGTTCCGTGGTTTGTGCTGAAAATTTTCAAAGATATTTATTTCAGGTAAATCGAGGTCAGAGTTGCGGTTTGAGAGGGACTTATCACCTCAGAACTACTACCTCTGCTGTCTTCGGTCTTTTATTGTCCCGGAGTCGACTGGAGAAGCCTGCCGTGCAGGCGAAGCGTTTAACCAACAAAGATATCTAACTAAGTGTTGCACATGTGTCTTGTCCAGAAACACATTGGTTGGACCAGTCTGTTGCAATCCTGGGGAATATTGTCTTTCCAGCCAGTGTTTGGTGGTGACCCAGTGTTGTGTGGTGAGCCAGTGCTGGGTGATGACCTAGTGTTGTCAGGTGATCCAGTGTTGTGAAGTGACCCAGTGTTGTGAGGCGATCCAGTGTTGTGAGGTGACCTAGTGTTGTGAGGTAACCCAGTGTTGTGAGGCGACCCAGTGTAGGGTGGTGACCAAGTGTTGTGTAGCAACCCAGTGTTGTGTTCTGACCCAGTGTTGTGTGGTGACCTAGTGTTGTGTGGTGACCCAGTGTTGTGTGGTGATCCAGTGTTGTGTGGTAACCCGGTGTTGTGTGGTGATCCAGTGTTGTGTGGTGACCCAGTGCTGTGTGGTGACCCAGAGTTGTGTGGTGACCCAGTGTTGCGTGGTTACCCAGTGTTGTGTGGCGAACCAGTGTTTTGTGGTGACCAAGTGTTGTGAGGTGATCCAGTGTTATGTGGTGACCCAGTGTTGTGAGGCGACCCAGTGTTGTGTGGCGACCCAGAGTTGTGTGGCGATCCAGTATTGTGTGGCACCTAGTGTTGTGTGGTGACCCAGTGTTGTGTGATGACCCAGTGTTGTGTGGCGACCCAGTGTTCTGTGGCGACCCAGTGTTGTGTGGTGGCCAAGTGTTGTGTGGCGACCCAGTGTTGTGTGGTGACTCAGTGTTGTGAAGTGATTAAGTGTCGTGTGGCGACCCAGTGTTGTGTGGCGACCCAGTGTTGTGTGGCGACCCAGTGTTGTGTGGCGACCCAGTGTTATGTGGCGATCCAGTATTGTTTGGCGCGTAGTGTTGTGTGGTGACCCAGTGTTGTGTGGCGACCCAGTGTTGTGTGGCGACCCAGTGTTGTGTGGTGACCCAGTGTTGTGTGATGACCCAGTGTTGTGTGATGACCCAGTGTTGTGTGATGACCCAGTGTTGAGTGATGACCCAGTGTTGTGTGGTGACGCAGTGTTGTGTGGCGACCCAGTGTTGTGTGATGATACAGTCTTGTGTGATGACCCAGTGTTGTGTGGTGACCCAGTGTTGTGTAATGACCCAGTGTTGTGTGGTGACCCAGTGTTGCGTGGTTACCCAGTGTTGTGTGGCGAACCAGTGTTTTGTGGTGACCAAGTGTTGTGAGGTGATCCAGTGTTATGTGGTGACCCAGTGTTGTGAGGCGACCCAGTGTTGTGTGGCGACCCAGAGTTGTGTGGCGATCCAGTATTGTGTGGCACCTAGTGTTGTGTGGTGACCCAGTGTTGTGTGATGACCCAGTGTTGTGTGGCGACCCAGTGTTCTGTGGCGACCCAGTGTTGTGTGGCGGCCAAGTGTTGTGTGGTGACCCAATGTTGTGTACTGACCCACTGTTGTGTGGCGACCCAGTGTTGTGTGGTGACTCAGTGTTGTGAAGTGATTAAGTGTCGTGTGGCGACCCAGTGTTGTGTGGCGACCCAGTGTTGTGTGGCGACCCAGTGTTGTGTGGCGACCCAGTGTTATGTGGCGATCCAGTATTGTTTGGCACGTAGTGTTGTGTGGTGACCCAGTGTTGTGTGGCGACCCAGTGTTGTGTGGCGACCCAGTGTTGTGTGGTGACGCAGTGTTGTGTGGCGACCCAGTGTTGTGTGATGATACAGTGTTGTGTGATGACCCAGTGTTGTGTGGTGACCCAGTGTTGTGTAATGACCCAGTGTTGTGTGGTGACCCAGTATTTTGAGGCGACCATTGTTGTGTGGTGACCCAGTGTTGTGTGGTGACCCAGTGTTGTGTGGCGACCCAGTGTTGTGTGATGACCCAGTGTTGCGTGATGACCCAGTGTTGTGTGGTGACCCAGTGTTGTGTGGTGACCCAGTATTGTGTGGCGACCAGTGTTGTGTGGTGACCCAGTGTTGTGTGATGGCCCAGTGTTGTGTGGTGACCCAGTATTGTGTGGCGACCAGTGTTGTGTGGTGACCCAGTGTTGTGCGATGGCCCAGTGTTGTGTGGTGACCCAGTATTGTGTGGTGACCAGTGTTGTGTGGTGACCAAGTATTGTGTGGCGACCAGTTTTGTGTGATGACCCAGTGTTGTGTGATGACCCAGTGTTGTGTGGTGACCCAGTTTTGTGTGGCGACCAGTGTTGTGTGGTGACCCAGTATTGTGTGGGGCCACCAGTGTTGAGTGATGACCCAGTGTTGTCTGGCGACCAGTGTTGCGTGATGACCCAGTGTTGTGTGGTAACCCAGTATTGTGTGCCGACCAGTGTTGTGTGGTGACCCAGTATTGTGTTGCGACCAGTGTTGTTTGATGACCCAGTGTTGTGTGGTGACCCAGTATTGTGTGGCGACCAGTGTTGTGTGGTGACCCAGTATTGTGTGGCGACCAGTGTTGTGTGGTGACCCAGTGTTGTGTGATGACCCAGTGTTGTGTGGTGACCCAGTATTGTGTGGCGACCAGTGTTGTGTGGTGACCCAGTATTGTGTGGCGACCAGTGTTGTGTGATGACCCAGTTTAGTGTGTGGCGACCAGTGTTGTGTGGTGACCCAGTATTGTGTGGCGACCAGTGTTGTGTGGTGACCCAGTATTGTGTGGCGACCAGTGTTGTGTGATGACCCAGTATTGTGTGGCGACCAGTGTTGTGTGGTGACCCAGTATTGTGTGGCGACCAGTGTTGTGTGGTGACCCAGTATTGTGTGGCGACCAGTGTTGTGTGATGGCCCAGTGTTGTGTGGTGACCAGTGTTGTGTGATGACCCAGTATTGTGTGGCGACCAGTGTTGTGTGATGACCCAGTATTGTGTGGCGACCAGTGTTGTGTGATGGCCCAGTGTTGTGTGATGACCCAGTATTGTGTGGTGACCCAGTATTGTGTGGCGACCAGTCTTGTGTGATGACCCAGTGTTGTGTGATGACCCAGTATTGTGTGGCGACCAGTGTTGTGTGATGACCCAGTATTGTGTGGCGACCAGTGTTGTGTGATGACCCAGTGTTGTGTGGCGACCAGTGTTGTGTGATGACCCAGTGTTGTGTGGTGACCCAGTATTGTGTGGTGACCCAGTATTGTGTGGCGACCAGTGTTGTGTGATGACCCAGTGTTGTGTGATGACCCAGTATTGTGTGATGACCCAGTGTTGTGTGGCGACCAGTGTTGTGTGATGATCCAGTGTTGTGTGATGACCCAGTATTGTGTGATGGCCCAGTATTGTGTGGCGACCAGTGTTGTGTGATGACCCAGTGTTGTGTGATGACCCAGTATGTGTGATGACCCAGTGTTGTGTGGCGACCAGTGTTGTGTGATGACCCAATGTTTGGTGTGGTGACCCAGTATTGTGTGGTGACCCAGTATTGTGTGGCGACCAGTGTTGTGTGATGACCCAGTGTTGTGTGGTGACCCAGTATTGTGTGGTGACCCAGTATTGTGTATCGACCAGTCTTGTGTGATGACCCAGTATTGTGTGATGACCCAGTGTTGTGTGGCGACCAGTGTTGTGTGATGACCCAGTGTTGTGTGATGACCCAGTATTGTGTGGTGACCCAGTATTGTGTGGCGACCAGTGTTGTGTGATGACCCAGTGTTGTGTGATGACCCAGTATTGTGTGATGACCCCGTGTTGTGTGGTGACCAGTGTTGCGTGATGACCCATGTTGTGTGATGACCCAGTATTGTGTGATGACCCAGTGTTGTGTGGTGACCCAGTGTTGTGTGATGACCAAGTGTTGTGTGATGACCCAGTATTGTGTGATGACCCAGTGTTGTGTGGTGACCCAGTGTTGTGTGATGACCAAGTGTTGTGTGATGACCAAGTGTTGTGTGATGACCCAGTATTGCGTGATGACCCAGTGTTGTGTGGTGACCCAGTGTTGTGTGATGACCCAGTATTGTGTGATGACCAGTGTTGTGGCGATCTAGTGCTTTAAAATACGATAAAATCAATAGATACCAACCAATTGCTGCAAACACCTGACCAAGACGGAACTCGCAGCAAGAAATTCAAATGGGGCAAATTTAGATTTAGAAAGGACATAGGAAAGTACCGACTTAACAAGAAAAATGTAAATGACTGGAAAGAACTCCAGTTAGTGTCAGTGAAGGGAGAACCTGGCTGTCTTGGAGTTTCACGACTCACTTGCCGCAAGTTCAGTCCCCATCCGTACCGTGGTTTGTTTAAGGTGAAGTATAGGGTGAACAGATACCTGAATGTGGGTGGGTGTGAGTTAGACCTCCCTAACGTGGGCCAGTAAGAAAATTTTTGGGGGGTTCACCTCATTCCTTGACCAGGGAAAGAATCGAAACGTTGCTAGCGATATATCGGATGATCCGGGAGATCAGGTTTCTTGATCTAGGAGATCAGGTGTCTGGATCTGGGAGATCAGGTACCTTGATTGTGACGATCTTGGTTTCTTGATCTGGGAGATCAGGGTATCTTGATCAGGGGATAGGGTATCTTGACCTGGGAATTAAGGTAACTTGAAATGGGAGATCAGAAATTGATCTGGGAGATCAGGTATCTCGATCTGGAAGATCAGGTATTTGGCCCTGGGAGATCAGGTGTTTTGAACTGGGAGATCAGGTACCTTGACCTGGGAGATCAGGTATCTTGATCTTGGAGATCAGGTATATTGACCAGAGAGATTCAGGTATCTTGTCCTGGGAGATCTGGTATAATTGACCTGGAAGTCCGGTATCTTGTTCTGGGAGATCGGTATCATTGAATCTGGAGATCAGTTATTTACATCTAGGGAGATCCAGGTATCTTGACCACGGAGATCAGGTATCTATGATTTTGAAGATCAGGTATATTCCCTGGGACATCATGTATCTTGACCTTGGAGATCAGGTGTTTTGATCTGAGAGATCAGGTATATTGATGTGGAGATCAGGTATCTTGACTCGGAAGATCAGGTACCTTAACCTGGGAGATATAAGGTATCTTGATCTGAGAAGATCAGGGGGTATATTGATCTGGAGATCAGTATTTGATTCTGGGAGATCAGGTAATCTTGATCTGGGTAGATCAGGGTAACTTGATCTTAGGAGATCAGGTAACTTGATCTGGGAGATCAGGTATCTTGATCTGGGAGATCAGGTATCTTGACATGGGAGATCAGGTATCTTGTTATGAGAGATCAGGTATCTTGATCTGGGGAGAGTACAGGTTTCTTGATCTGGGAGATCAGTGTCTTGATCTAGGACATCTGTTAAACTTTGTTCTGGGAGAATCAGGTATCTGATCTGGGAGATCAGGCATCTTGATCTGGGATATACGGTATCTGTCTGGGATATTCAGGTATCTTGACATGGAAGATAAAGTTTCTTCCACCTGGGAGAGAGGTATATTGACCAGGAGATTCAGATTTCGTGTCCTGGGAGTTCAGGTATTCTAGACTGGGAGATCAGGTATTTGACCGGGAGGAGTTCAGGTATATTGACCTGGGGATATCAGGTATTATTGACCTGGGAGATCAGGTATCGGACATGGAGATCAGGTATTTCTTGATCTGTGAGTTCAGATTATAGTGACATGAGAGATCAGGTATCGTGACCTAGGAGATCAGGTTCTTGAACTCTGGGAGATCAGGTATCGCGTGACCTGGGAGAGTCAGGTATCCTGACTGGGGGATCAGATATCTATGACCTGGTATATAGTCATCGTGACCTGGATGAGATCAGGGTATATCGACATGTGAGATAGGTATCTTGTCCTGGGAGAATAGGTTTCTTGAACAGGGAGATAGGTACCTAGACCTAGGAGCTCAGGTTTCTGACCTTGGAATCAGGTATCGTGTGACCTGGGAGATCATGTATCTTGACCTGGGAGATAGGTATCATGACCTGGCGAGATAGGTATCGTTGACCTGAGATATCAGTATCTTTACTGGAAGATCAGGTTTCTTTACCTGTGAGATCAGGTATCGTGACCTGAGAGATCGGGTATATTGACCTGGGAGATCAGGTATCGTGACCTGGGAGATCAGGTATCGTGACCTGGGAGATCAGGTATCGTGACCTAGGAGATCAGGTATATTGACCTGGAAGATCAGGTATCTTGACCTGGGAGATCAGGTATCGTGACCTGGGAGATCAGGTATCGTGACCTGGGAGATCAGGTATCGTGACCTGAGAGATCAGGTATCGTATGACCTGGAGATCAAGTTATCGTGACCTGGTGTGATCAGGATAGTGACCTTGGAGATCAGGTATCGTGACCTGGGAGATCAGGTATCGAGACATGGGAGATCAGGTATATTGACCTGGAAGATCAGGTATCTTGACCTGGGAGATCAGGTATATTGACCTGAAAGATCAGGTATCTTGACCAGGGAGATCAGGTATCGTGACCTGGGAGATCAGGTATCGTGACCTGGGAGATCAGGTATCGTGACCTGGGAGATCAGGTATCGTGACCTGGGAGATCAGGTATCGTGACCTGGGAGATCAGGTATCGTGACCTTGGAGATCAGGTATCGTGACCTGGGAGATCAGGTATCGTGACCTGGGAAATCAAGCATCGTGACCTGGGGAGATCAGTTATCATGACCTGGGAGATCAGGTATCGTGACCTGGGAGATCAGGTATCGTGACCGGGGAGATCAGGTATCTTGACCTGGGAGATCAGGTATCGTGACCTGGGAGATCAGGTTATCGTGACGGGGTAGGTATTATTGACCTGGGAGATTCAGGTTTCTTGACCTGGGAGATCAGTATTCGTGACCTGGAGACAGTATCGTGACCGTGGAGATCAGGTATCTTGACCTGGGAGATAGGTATATCAGTGACTGGGAGATCAGTATCGTGACTTGGAGATCAGGTATCTGTGCCTGGGAGATCAGTAATCGTGGACTGGGGGAAATAGGGCATCGTGACCAGGGAGATCAGGTATCGTGACCTTGGAGATCAGGTATCGTGACCTGGGAGATCAGGTATCGTGACCTGGGAGATCAGGTATCGTGACTGGGAGCATCAGGGTATGTGTATGAAGATCAGATCGTGACCTGGGAAGATCAGGTATCTTGACCTGGGAGATCAGGTATCGTGACCTCGGAGATCAGGTATCGTGACCTGGGAGATCAGGTATCGTGATCTGGGAGATCAGGTATCGTGACCTGGGAGATCAGGTATCGTGACCTGGGAGATCAGGTATCGTGACCTGGGAGATCAGGTATCGTGACCTGGGAGGTCAGGTATGTGACCTGGAGATCGGTATCGTGAACCTGAAAGATCAGGTATCGTGACCTGGGAAGTTCAGGTATTCATTGACCAGGGAGATCAGGCATTCGTGACCTGGGAGTTCAGGTATCGTGACCTGGGAGATCAGGTATCGTGACCTGAGAGATCAGGTATCGTGACCTGGGAGATCAGGTACGTGGACCTGGGAGATCTAGGTATCGTCACCTGGGAGATCAGGTATCGTGACCTGGGAGATCAGGTATCGTGACCTTGGAGGTCAGGTATCTTGACCTGGAGAATCAGGTATGTGAACTGAAAGATCAGGTGATCGTGAATGGAGATCAGGTCATCTTGACCTGGGGATCAGGTATCTTGACCTGGGAGATCAGGTATCCGTGACCATGGAGATCAGTTTCGTGATTGAGAGATCAGTATCGTGACTGGAGATCAGGTATGTGACAGGGTGATCAGGTATATTGACTGGAAGATTCAGGTATCTTGACCTGGGAGATCAGGTATCGTGACCTGGGAGATCAGGTATCGTGACCTAGGAGATCAGGTATATTGACCTGGAAGATCAGGTAGCTGTTGACCAGGGAGATTCAGGTATCGGACCTGGGAGATCAGGATATCGTGACCTGGGAGAATTCGTTCGTGATCTGAGAGATCAGGTATCGTGACCTGGGAGATCAGGTATCGTGACCTGGGAGATCAGGTATCGTGACCTGGGAGATCAGGTATCGTGACCTGGGAGATCAGGTATCTTGACCTGGGAGTCATTGATTTTTCTAGGTATCGTGACTGAGGAGATCAGGTATCGTGACCTGGGAAGAAGATCAGGTATCTTGACCTGGGAGACCAGGTATCGTGACCTGGGAGATCAGGTATCGTGACCTAGGAGATCAGGTATATTGACCTGGAAGATCAGGTAGCTTGACCAGGGAGATCAGGTATCGTGACCTGGGAGATCAGGTAACGTGACCTGGGAGCTCAGTATCGTGACCTGAGAGTTTCAAGTATCGTGACTGGGAGATCAGGTATTCGTGACCTAGGAGATTCAGGTATCGTGACCTTGGAGATCAGGTATCGGATGGACCTGGGGAGATTCAGTATCGTGACCTGGGAATCAGCCATCGTGACCTGGGAGATCAGCTATCGTGACCTGGGAGATCAGGTATCGTGGACATGGGGATCAGGGATCGTGGATCCTGGGGCAGATCAGGTACGTGACGGGAGATCAGTATTTTGACCTGGGAGATGAGGTGATCGTGACGTTGGGAGATCAGTATCGTGGAACTTGGAGATCAGGTATTCGTGACCTGGTGAGATAGTATCGTTGACCTGGAAATCAAGCATCGTGACCTGGGAGATAGTATCGTGACCTGGGGAGATCAGGTATCGTGGATCCTGGGAGATCAGGATTCGTGACCTGAGAGATCAGGTATCGTGACCTGTGGGGATCAGGTATCGTGGACCTGGGTAGATCAGGTATTCGTGACCTGGGAGATCAGTATCGTGACCTTGGGGATCAGGTATCGCCATGAACCTGGAGTTCAGGTAATCTTGACCTGGGGTGATCAAAGTATCTTGACCTGGGGAGATCAGGTATCGGTGACCTGGGAGATGCAGTATCGTGCTGGGAGATAGGTATCGTGACCTGGAGATCAGGTATCCGTGACTGGGAGATTAGGTATCGTGACCTGGGAGATCAGGTTATCGTGACCTGGGAGATAGGTATCGTGTCTGGGAAATCAGGGTATCGTGTCTGGGGATCAGGTATCGTGACCTGGGAGATCAGGTATCGTGAACCTGGGAGATCAGGTATTGTGACATGGGGAATCATGGTATCGGTCCTGGGAGTTCAGGTATCGTGGACCTGGAGATAAGTTATCTCGTGACCTGGTGAGATTCAGGCTATCCGTGTCCTGGAGATCAGGTTCGTGACGTGGGAGATAGGTATCGTGACCTGGGAGATCAGGTAATCGTGAACATGGGAGATTCAGGGTAATATTGACCTGGAAGGTTCAGGTATTCTTGACCTGGGTGATTCAGGATCTGACATGGGAGATCAGATATCGTGACTAGGAGATCAGTATATTGACCTGGAGAGCAGTAGGCTTGACCAGGGAGATCAGGTATTCGCGACTGGTGATCGGTAACGGACCTGGTGAGATCAGGTATCGTGACCTGGAGATCAGGTATGGGACCTGGGGAGATAAGGGTATCTGTGACTAGGAGATCAGGTATCGTGTCCTTGGAGAACAGGTATCGTTGACCTGGGAAATCATGCATCGTGAACTGGTAGATCTAGGTATCGTGACCTGGGAGATCAGGTATCGTGACCTGGGAGATCAGGTATCGTGACCTGGGAGATCAGGTATCGTGACCTGGGAGATCAGGTATCTTGACCTGGGTGATGAGGTTATCGTAACTGGGAGATCAGTATCGTGAGACACTTGGAGATCAGGATTCTTGACCTGGGAGAATCAGGTAGATAGTGACCTGGGTAAATCAGGCATGTGACCTGAGGAGATATCAGGTATCGTGACCTGGGAGATCAGGTATCGTGACCTGGGAGATCAGGTATCGTGACCTGGGAGATCAGGTATCGTGACCTGGGAGATCAGGTATCGTGACCTGGGAGATCAGGTATCGTGACCTGGGAGATCAGGTATCGTGACCTGGGAGATCAGGTATCGTGACCTGGTGAGTTCAGGTATCGTGACCTGGGAGATCAGGTATCGTGACCTGGGAGATCAGGTATCGTGACCTGGGAGATTAAGTATCGTGACCTGGGAGATCAGGTATCATGACCTGGGAGATTAGGTATCGTGACCTGGGAAATCAGGTATCGTGACCTGGGAGATCAGGTATCGTGACCTGGGAGATCAGGTATCGTGACCTGGGAGATCAGGTATTTTGACCTGGGAGATCAGGTATCGTGTCTGGGAGATCAGGTATCGTGACCTGGGAGATCAGGTATCGTGACCTGAGAGATCAGGTATCGTGACCTGGGAGATCAGGTATCGTGACCTGGGAGATCAGGTATCGTGGCCTGGGAGATCAGGTATCGTGACCTGGGAGATCAGGTATCGTGGACCTGGGAGAATCAGGTATCGAGACCTGGGAGGAGATCAAGGTATCGTGAACTCTGAGATCAGGTATCGTGACCTGGGAGAGATCAGGTATCGTGACCTGGGAGATCAGGTATCGTGACCTGGGAGATCAGGAGACCTGACAAGTGATTTGGTAAAAAATTAAACTTTTTAAATTTGCTTCGTTATTATTCTTTATTTACTGAAGTGTGAAGTTCAAATTAATGAAGGATGTTGATGAAGGATGTTGATGAAGGATGTTGATGAAGGATGTTGATGAAGGATGTTGATGAAGGATGTTGATGAGGATGTTGATGAAGGACATTGGTAGGTGTTGATGAAGGATGTTGATGAAAGGATTGTTGATAAAGGATGTTGAATGAAGGATGTTGATGAAGGGATGTTGTTGAAGGATGTTGATGAAGGATGTTGATGAAGGATGTTGATGAAGGATGTTGATGAAGGATGTTGATGAAGGATGTTGATGAAAGATGTTGGTGAAGGATGTGATGAAGGATGTGATGAAGGATGAGGAAGGATGTTGATGAAGGACGTTGTGATGGATGTTGGTGAAGGATGTTGATGAAGGATGTTGGTGAAGGATGTTTCGATGGAAGGATGTTGATGAAGGTTATTGAAGGATGATTTATGAAGATGTTGAGGAAGGATGTTTGATAAAGGATGTTGATGAGGTTGTTGATGAAGGATGTTGATTGAAGGATTGTTGATGAAGATGTTGATGAAGGATGTGATGAAGGGATTTGATTGAAGGATGTTGAAGGATGTTGATGAAGGATTTTGATGAAGGAGGTTGATGAAGGGTGTTGACGAAGGATGAGTGCTGGAAGGATGTTGATGAGGAATGTTGGATGAAGGATGTTGATGAAGGTGTTGATGAAGGATGTTTATGGATGTTGATGATGGATGGTGATGTGGATGTTGTATTAAAGGCTGTTGTGAAGGATGTTGATAAAGGTGTGATGTGAAGGTTGTGATGAAAATGTTGATGAAGGATGTTGATGAAGGATGTTGTTGAAGGTTTGTTGTTGAAGGATGTTGATGAGGATGTTGTTGATGGATATTGATGAGGATGTGGTGAAGGATGTTGTTGAAGGTGTTGATGAAGGTGTTGATGAGAATGTTGTTGAAGGATGTGGAGAAGGATGTGTATGAAGAGGTTGTTGAATGAAGGATGTTGATGTAAGGACTGTTGAAGGATGTTGATGAAGGTTGTTGATGAAGGATGTTGATAAGGATGTTGATGAAGGATGTTGATTGAGGATGTTGACGAAGGTTGTTGATGTAGGATTGTTGATGAGGTGTTTGATGAAGGGCGTTGATGAAGGATGTTGGTGACAGGTGTTGATAAGGATGTTGTGAAGGTTGTTGTGAAGATGTTGATGAAGGATGTGACGAAAGGATGTTGATGAAGGATGTGATGAAGGATGTTGATGAAGGATGTTGCTGAAGGATGTTGATGAAGAGATGGTGATGAGGATGTTGATGAAGGTTGTTGATGAAGGATGTTGATGAAGGATGTTGATGAAGGATGTTGATGAAGGATGTTGTGATGGATGTTGTGACAGGATGTTGATGAAGCGGATGTGATGAAGGATGTTGATGAAGGCATGTGGTGAAGGAGGTTGATGAAGGATGTTGATGAAGGATGGTTGATGAAGGATGTTGTGAAGGATGTTGAGGAAGGATGTTGATGAAGGATGTCTGACGAAGGATGTTGATTGAAGGATGTGATGAAGGATGTTGATGAAGGAGTTGATATAGGATGTTGATGAAGGATGTTGATGGAAGGATGTTGACGAAGGGATGTTGAGAAGGATGTTGATGAAAGGATGTTGATGAAGGACGTTGATGAAGGATGTTGGTGAAGGGAAGTTGGATGAAGGTGTTGATGAAGGTTGTTGATTGAAAGGATGTAGAACGAAGGATGTTGATGAAGGATGTGTGATGAAGGGTTTGATGAAGGATGTTGATGAAGGGTTGTTGAGAAGGATGTTAATGAAGTATGTTGATGAAGATGTTGTTTAGGATGTTGATGAAGGTTGTTGATGAAGGATGTTGATTGAAGGTTGTTGATGAAGGTTGTTTGATGAAGGATGTGATGACGATGTTGTGATGGATGTTGATGAAGGATGTTGTGTGAGATGTTGATGAAGGATGTTGATGAAGGTTGTTGATGAAGGATGTTGGTGATTGGATGTTGATGAAGGATGTTGATGAAGGATGTTGAGAAGGTGTTGAGGAAGGATGTTGATGAGGGTGTTGATGAGGATGTTAGATGAGGGATGTTGTGTGAAGTATGCGGATGAAGATGTTGATGAAGGATGTTGATGAAGGATGTTGATGAGGGATGTTGATGAAGGTATGATGTAGTTTGTTTGATGGAAGGTTGTGATGAAGGATGTTGGTGAAGGATGTTGATGAAGGATGATGATGAAGTATGTTGATGAAGGTTGTTGATGAAGGATGTTGATGATAGGATGTTGAATGAAGTGAGGATGTTGATGAAGGATGTTGATGAAGGATGTTGATGAAGGATGTTGATGAATGAACGTTGTTGAAGGATGTTTAGTGAAGTATGTTTGCATTGAAGGATGTGTTGAAGGATGTTGATGGAAGATGGTGATGAAGATGTTGATGAGATGTTGAGTGCAGGATGGTTGATGAAGGTGTTGATGAAGGTTGTTGGAAGGATGTTGAATGAAGGATGTTGAGAAGGATGTTGATAAAAGGATGTTGATTGAAGGATGGTGATGATGGATGTTGATGAAGGATGTTGATGAAGGATGTTGATGATGGATGTGATGATTGACGTTGATGAAGGTGTTGGGAAGTATGTTGATGAAGGATGTTGATGAAGGATGTTGATGAAGGATGTCGACGAAGGATGTTGATGAAGGATGTTGATGAAGGATGTTGGTGAAGGATGTTGATGAAGGATGTTGATGAAGGATGTTGATGAGGGATGTTGATGAAGGATGTTGATGAAGGATGTTGATGAAGGATCGTTGATGAAGGATGTTGGTGAAGGATGTTGATGAAGGATGTTGATGAAGGATGATGATGGATGTTGATGAAGGACGTAGACGAGGATGTTGGTGAAGTGTGTTGATGCAAGGAAGTTGACAAGGATGTTGGTGAGGATGTTGCTGAGGATGTTGATGATGGATGTTGATGAAGGATGTTGATGAAGGATATTGAAGGATGTTGATGAAGGATGTTGATGAAGAATGTTGATAAAGGATGTTGATGAAGGATGTTGACGAAGGATGTTGATGAAGGATGTTGATGAAGGATGTTGATGAAGGATGTTGATGATGGGATATTGTTGAAGGATGTTGAATGGATGTTGATGAAGGGTGTTGATGAAGGATGTTGATGAGGGATGTTTGATGAACAGTTAGCTGGATGAAGGATGTGAGAAGGATGTTGATGAAGGATGTTGAGAAGGTGTGGATGGAGATGTTGATGAAGGATTGTTGATGAAGGATTTTGATGGAAGTAGTTGATGAAGGTTGTTGATGAAGGATGTTGGTGAAGGAATGTGATGAGGATGTTGATGAAGGATGTTGAAGGATGTTGATGAGGTATGTTGATGAAGGATGTGATGAAGGGATGGTTGACGAAGGATGTGGATGAAGGATGTTGATGAGATTGTTGATGAAGATGGGGTTTGGATGATGGATGTTGATGAAGGATGTTTAAGGATATTGATGAGGTGGTGATGAAGGATGTTGATAAAGGCTGTGAAGAAGGATGTTGATATTGAAGGATGTTGATGAAGTTGTTGATGGAAAGATGTTGATGGAAGGATGTTGATAAGGGATGTTGATGAAGGATGTGATGAAGGATGTTGAATGAAGATGTTGATGAAAGGATGTTGATGAAGGATGTTGGTGATGGATGTTGATGAAGGATGTTAATGAAGGAATGTTGATGAAGGATGTTTGTGAAGGATGTTGATGAAGGATGTTGATGAAGGATGTTGATGAAGGATGTTTATGATGGATGTTGGTGAAGATGTGATGAAGGATGTTGATGAAGGATATTGATGAAGGATGTTGTGAAGGATGTTAATGAAGGATGTTTAGGAATGGTTGATGAAGATGGTGATGAAGGATTTTGATAAAGGCTGTTGATGGAATGATGTTGATGAAAGATGTTGGATGAGGATGTGATGAAGGATGTTGATGAAGGATGTTGATGAAGGATTTTGATGAAGGGATGTTGATGAAGGTTGTTGTATTGAAGGATGTTTGATGAAGGATATTGATGAAGGATGATATGTTGAAGGATGTGAAGGATGTTGATGAAGGATTGTTGATGAAGGATGTAGATGAAGGATGTGATGAAGGATGTTGATGAAGGATGTTGATGAAGGATGTTGATGAAGGATGTTGATGAAGGATATTGATGAAGGGAAGTTGAAGGATGTTGATGAAGGATGTTAGATGAAGGATGTTGATGAAGGATGTTGGATGAAGGGATGTTGACGAAGGTGTTGATGATGATGTTGAGAAGGATGTTGGATGAAGGATGTTGATGAAGGATGTTGATGAAGGATGTTGATAAAGGGATGTTGATGAAGGATGTTTGATGAAGATGTTGACGAAGGATGTTGATGAAGGATCGTTGGATGAAGGATGTGATGAAGGAGTTGATGAAGGATGTTTGTTAAGGATGTGATGCCTTCAATAAATATAGGTTGGTGAAGAAGGATGGTTGACGAAGGATGTTGATGAAGGATGTTGATGAAGGATGTTGATGAAGGATGTTGATGAAGGTTGTTGATGAAGGATGTTAATGAAGTATGTTGATGAAGGATGTTTGATGGAAGGATGTTGATGAAGGATGTTGTTGAAGGATGTTGATGAAGGATGTATGATGGATAATGTTGTTGATGAAGGATGTTGATGAAGGATGTTGATGAAGGATGTTGATGAAGGATGTTGATGAAGGATGTTGATGAAGGATGTTGATGAAGGATGTTGATGAAGATGTTGGTGAAGGAATGTTGATGAAGGATGTTGATGAAGGATGTTGAATGAAGGATTGTTGATGAAGATGTTGATGAAGGATGTTGATGAGGATGTTGATGATGGGATGTTGATGAAGTATGCGGATGTTGGATGTTGATGAAGACTGTTGATGAAGGATGTTGATGGGATGTTGATGAAGGATATTGATGAAAGTATGTTGATGGAAGGTTGTATGAAGCTGTGGTGAAGGATGTTGATGAAGGATGATGATGAAGTATGTTGATGAAGGTTGTTGATGAAGGATGTTGATGAAGGATGTTGATGAAGGATGTTGATGAAGGATGTTGATGAAGGAGTTGATGAAGGATGTTGGTGAATGACGTTTGATGAAGATGTTTGGTAAGTATGTTGATGAAGGTAGTTGATGAAGGTGTGATGAAAAGATGTTGATGAAAGATGTTGATGAAGGATGTTGGTGAAGGATGTTGATGAAGGATGTTGATGAAGGATGTTGATGAAGGATGTTGATGAAGGATGTTGATGAAGGATGTTGATGAAGGATGTTGATGAAGGATGTTGATGAAGGATGTTGATGAAGGATGTTGATGAAGGATGTTGATGAAGGATGTTGATGAATGACGTTGATGAAGGATGTTGGTGATGTATGTTGATGAAGATGTGATGAAGGATGTTGAGAAGATGTCGTCGAAGATGTTGATGAAGGATGTTGATGAAGGATGTTGGTGAGGATGTTGATGAAGGATGTTGATGAAGGATGTGATGGGATGTGGATGAAGATGTTGAAGAAGGAGTTGATGAAGGATGTTGATGAAGGATGTTGGTGAAGGATGTTGATGATGGATGTTGATGAAGGATGATGAAGGATGTTGATGAAGGACGTTGACGAAGGTTGTTGGTGAAGGGAATGTTGATGAAGGTCGTTTGACGAAGGATGTGGTGAAGGATGTTGATGTAAGGATGTTGATGAAGGATGTTGATGAAGGATGTTGATGAAGGATATTGTAGGATGTTGATGAAGGTTGTGATGAAGAAATGTTGATAAAGGATGTTGATTGAAGGATGTTGACGGAAGGATTGTTGATGAAGTGTTGATGAAGGATGTTGATGAAAGGATGTTGATGAAGGATATTGATGAAGGATGTTGAATGGATGTTGATGAAGGATTGTTGATGAAGGATGTTGATGAGGGATGTGATGAAGTATGGCGGATTGAAGGTTGTTGTGATGGATGTTGATGAAGGATGTTGATGAAGGATGTTGATGAAGGATGTTGATGAAGGATGTGATGAAGAGGATATTGATGAAGTAGTTGATGAGGTTGGTGATGAAGGATGTTGGTGACGGATGTTGATGAAGGATGTTGATGAAGGATGTGAAGGATGTTGATGAGGTTGATGATGAAGTATGTTGATGAAGGATGTGACGAAGGATGTGGATGAAGGATGTTGTGAAGAATTGTTGATGAGGTGTTGATGAAGGATGTTGATGAAGGATGTTTAAGGATATTGATGAAGGATGGTGATGAAGGATGTTGATAAAGGCTGTTGATGAAGGATGTTGATGAAGGATGTTGATGAAGGATGTTGATGAAAGATGTTGATGAAGGATGTTGATGAAGGATGTTGATGAAGGATGTTGATGAAGGATGTTGATGAAGGATGTTGATGAAGGATGTTGATGAGGATGTTGGTGAGAAGGATGTTGATTGAAGGATGTTAATGAAGGATGTTGATGAAGGATGTGGTGAAGGATGTTGATGAATGGGATGTTGATGAAGGATGTTGATGATAGGATGTTGATGATGGATGTTGGTGAAGGATGTTGATGAAGGATGTTGATGAAGGATATTGATGAAGGATGTTGATGAAGGATGTTAATGAAAGGATGTTTAAGGATGTTGATGAAGGAAGGGATGACGGATGTTGATAAAGGCTGTTGATGAAGGTGTTGATGAAAAGATGTTGATGATGGATGTTGATGAAGGATGTGATGAGGATGTTGATGAAGGATGTTGGTTGAAGGATAGTTGTATGAAGGATGTGATGAAGGATGTTGATGAAGATATTGATGAAGGATGTTGAAGGATGATGAATGATGTTGATGATGGATGTTGATGAAGTGTGATGTTGATGAAGGATGTTGATGGAAGGATGTTGATGATGGAAGGTTGATGAACGATGTTGGATGAAGGATGTTGAAGGATTGTTAATGAAGGATGTTGTGATGAAGAATGCGGATGAAGGAACAATTCATGAAGGATGTCTATCGGTCCCTCCATCAATATTACCCCTCCCTCCCTACTTCTCCCTGATATTTCCTCTCCCTCCCTCCCACAGTCTGGTCCTCATGGCCACCTCATCTTTCTGGCCACCAACAAGGTGTTGGTATGGCCAGGTCCTGAGTGGATTTCAATTACAGTAAGTACCCCGACTCACCGCTGGCTCTTGACTTACTGGTGTTGGCAGACTGCTCTGCTGCCTGCTGCCTAACTGACTGACTGGTTGCCTGGTTGGCAGACTGGCTGGGTGGCTGGCTGGCTGGCAGCCTGGCTCGTTTCCTAGCTAGCTGGCTGGCTGGCTGGCTAGCTGACTTCCTAGTTGGATAGCTGGTTGGCTGGCTTCCTAGCTAGCTGGCTGCCTGGCAGCCTGCCTGCCTGCCTAACTAACTGGTTGCCTGGTTGGCAGACTGGCTGAGTGGCTGGCTGGCAGCCTAGCTGACTTCCAGCGAGTTGGCTGGCTGGCTGGCTGGTTCGCTGGCTGGCTTCCTAGCTAGCCGACTGGCTACCTGGCTGGCTGGTTAGCTGGCTGGCTTCCTAGCTGACTGACTGGTTTGTTGGCTTCCCAGCTAAGCTGATGGCTACCGGTGGATGGTTCCTAGCTAGCTGGCTGGGTGGCTGACTGGCTTTCTAGTTGGCTGGCTGGCTGGCTGGCTGGCTGGCGTAATAACTTTTCAAAATACAATCGAAAATTTCCAGGAATTCTTTTTTTTCATTATTCTTTGTTCTTTCTGGAGAGAAGGAGAAGGACGGAAGGATGGGGGAGGAGGGGAGGGGAAGGAGAAAGAAGAGAGTAGGAAGAACGGAAGGAGGAAGCGGATGGAGGAATGGAAAGGGTAGAGGAGAAATCCAAGAGAAGATCCAATGTAATAAACGTGGAACTAATTAAATTGTGTAGTGATGGCACTGAAGCATCGGCACTGTACTCTTGGCACTGAAGCATCGGCACTGTACTCTTGGCACTGAAGCATCGGCATGTACTCTTGGGCACTGATAGCACGGGACTGTATCTTAGGCACTGTAGCATCGGCACTGTACTCTTGGCACTGAAGCATCGGCACTGTACTCTTGGCAGTGAAGCACCGGTACTGTACTCTTGGCACTGAAGCATCGGCACTGTACTCTTGGCACTGAAGCATCGGCACTGTACTCTTGGCAGTGAAGCACCGGTACTGTACTCTTGGCACTGAAGCATCGGCACTGTACTCTTGGCACTGAAGCATCGGCACTGTACACTTGGGCAGTGAAGCACCTGGTACTGTATCTTGGCAGTGACGCTACCGTACTGTACTCTTGGCACTGAAGCATCGGCACTGTATATTGGCACTGATGCATCGGCACTGTACTCTTGGCACTGAAGCATCGGCACTGTACTCTTGGCACTGAAGCATCGGCACTTTACTCTTGGCACTGAAGCACCGGTACTGTACTCTTGGCACTGAAGCACTGGTACTGTACTCTTGGCAGTGAAGCACCGGTACTGTACTCTTGGGCATTGAGACTGCACGGGTACTGTACTTCTTGGCAGTGAAGCACCGGTACTGTACTCTTGGCTGTGGATGACCGGTACTTGTACTCTTGGCAGTGATGCACCGTGTTACTGTACTCTTGGCAGGTGGATGATCCGGCACTGTACTCTCGGCAGTGAAGCTCCGGCACTGTACTCTTGGCTTGATGCCACCCGGTACTGTAACTCTGGCAGGATGAAGCATTCGGATCTGTACTCTTGGCAGTGAAAGCATCGGCACTGATACTCTTGGCAGTGAAGCACAGGTACTGTACTCTGGCAGTGATGCCACCCAGGCTTACTGTACTCTTGGCACTGAAGCACCGGTACTGTACTCTTGGCAGTGAAGCACCGGTACTGTACTCTTGGCAGTGATGCACCGGTACTGTACTCTTGGCACTGAAGCACCGGTACTGTACTCTTGGCAGTGAAGCACCGGTACTGTACTCTTGGCAGTGATGCACCGGTGCTGTACTCTTGGCACTGAAGCATCGGCACTGTACTCTTGGCAGTGAAGCACCGGTACTGTACTCTTGACAGTGATGCACCGGTACTGTACTCTTGGCACTGAAGCATCGGCACTGTACTCTTGGCACTGAAGCATCGGCACTGTACTCTTGGCACTGAAGCATCGGCACTGTACTCTTGGCCAGTGAAGCACGGATACTGTACTTCTGGCTGTGATGCCACCGGTACTGTACTCTTGGCATGGAAGCTCGTCACTGTACTTTGGCAGTGAAGCATCGGTACTGTACTCTTGGCAGTGAAGCACCGGCACTGTACTCTTGGCAGTGAAGCATCGGCACTGTACTCTTGGCAGTGAAGCATCGGCACTGTACTCTTGGCAGTGAAGCATCGGCACTGTACTCTTGGCAGTGAAGCACCGGTACTGTACTCTTGGCAGTGAAGCACCGGTACTGTACTCTTGGCAGTGAAGCATCGGCACTGTACTCTTGGCAGTGAAAGCACCCGGTACTGTACTCTGGCAGTGATGCACGGTACTGGTACTCTTGGCACTTGAAGCATCGGCACTGTACTCTTGGCACTGAAGCATCGGCACTGTACTCTTGGCAGTGAAGCACCGGTGCTGTACTCTTGGCAGTGAAGCACCGGTTACTGTATCTTGGCAGTGAAGCACCGCGTGCTGTACTTCTTGGAGTGGAAGCACGGTACTGTATCTTGGCAGTGATGTTCCGGTTGCTTGTACTCGTTGGCAGTGATGAGTGCACCGGTACTGTACTCTTGGATAAAATCAATAGATCCAACCAATTGCTGCAAACACCTGAAACCCCAAGACGGAACTCGCAGCAAGAAATTCAATGGGGCGGCAAATTTTGATTTTGAAAGGACATAGGAAAGTACCGCTTAACAAGAAAAATGTAAATGAACTGGAAAGAACTCCGTTTAGTGTCAGTGATGGGAGAACCTGGTGTCTGGGAGTTTCACGACTCACTTGCCGCACTGTTCGGTTTCCCCATCGCCGATACCACCCGGTGGTTTGTTTAAGGTTGAAGTATAGGTGGTGTTCAGTTACCTGAATGTGGTTTGGGTGTGAGTTAGACCTCCCGAACGTGGGCCAGTAAGAAAATTTTTGGGGGGTTACTCTCATTCCTTGACCAGGGAAAGAATCGAAACGTTGCTAGCGATATATCGATGATCCGGGGAGATCAGGTTTCATGTCTAGAGAGATCAGGTGTCTGGTTCTGGGAGATCACAGGTACCTTGATTGTGACGATCTTGGTTTCTTGATCTGGGAGATCAGGGTATCTTGATCAGGGGATAGGGTATCTTGACCTGGGAATTAAGGTAACTTGAAATGGGGGAGATCAGAAATGATCTGGGTTGATCAGGTATCTCGATCTGGAAGATCAGGTATTTGGCCTGGGAGAATCAGGTGTTTTGAAATGGGAGATCAGGTCCTTGACCTGGGAGAATCAGGTATCTTGATCTGGAGATTTCGGTATATTGACCAGAGAGATTCAGGTATCTTGTCCTGGGAGATCTGGTATAATTGACCTGGAAGTCCGGTATCTTGTTCTGGGAGATCGGTATCATTGAATCTGGAGATCAGTTATTTACATCTAGGGAGATCCAGGTATCTTGACCACGGAGATCAGGTATCTTGATTTGGAAGATCAGGTATATTCCCTGGGACATCATGTATCTTGACCTTGGAGATCAGGTGTTTTGATCTGAGAGATCAGGTATATTGATGTGGGAGATCAGGTATCTTGACCTGGAAGATCAGGTACCTTAACCTGGGAGATAAGGTATCTTGATCTGAGAGATCAGGTATATTGATCTGGAGATCAGTATTTGATTCTGGGAGATCAGGTAATCTTGATCTGGGTAGATCAGGGTAACTTGATCTAGGAGATCAGGTAACTTGATCTGGGAGATCAGGTATCTTGATCTGGGAGATCAGGTATCTTGACCTGGGAGATCAGGTATCTTGATCTGGGAGATCAGGTATCTTGATCTGGGGAGAGTACAGGTTTCTTGATCTGGGAGATCAGTGTCTTGATCTAGGACATCTGTTAAACTTTGTTCTGGGAGAATCAGGTATCTGATCTGGGAGATCAGGCATCTTGATCTGGGATATACGGTATCTGTCTGGGATATTCAGGTATCTTGACATGGAAGATAAAGTTTCTTCCACCTGGGAGAGAGGTATATTGACCAGGAGATTCAGATTTCGTGTCCTGGGAGTTCAGGTATTCTAGACTGGGAGATCAGGTATTTGACCGGGAGGAGTTCAGGTATATTGACCTGGGGATATCAGGTATTATTGACCTGGGAGATCAGGTATCGGACATGGAGATCAGGTATTTCTTGATCTGTGAGTTCAGATTATAGTGACATGAGAGATCAGGTATCGTGACCTAGGAGATCAGGTTCTTGAACTCTGGGAGATCAGGTATCGCGTGACCTGGGAGAGTCAGGTATCCTGACTGGGGGATCAGATATCTATGACCTGGTATATAGTCATCGTGACCTGGATGAGATCAGGGTATATCGACATGTGAGATAGGTATCTTGTCCTGGGAGAATAGGTTTCTTGAACAGGGAGATAGGTACCTAGACCTAGGAGCTCAGGTTTCTGACCTTGGAATCAGGTATCGTGTGACCTGGGAGATCATGTATCTTGACCTGGGAGATAGGTATCATGACCTGGCGAGATAGGTATCGTTGACCTGAGATATCAGTATCTTTACTGGAAGATCAGGTATCTTTACCTGTGAGATCAGGTATCGTGACCTGAGAGATCGGGTATATTGACCTGGGAGATCAGGTATCTTGACCTGGGAGATCAGGTATCGTCACCTGGGAGATCAGGTATCGTGACCTAGGAGATCAAGTATATTGACCTGGAAGATCAGGTATCTTGACCTGGGAGATCAGGTATCGTGACCTGGAAGATCAGGTATCGTGACCTGGGAGATCAGGTATCGTGACCTGGGAGATCAGGTATCGTATGACCTGGAGATCAAGTTATCGTGACCTGGTGTGATCAGGATAGTGACCTTGGAGATCAGGTATCGTGACCTGGGAGATCAGGTATCGAGACATGGGAGATCAGGTATATTGACCTGGAAGATCAGGTATCTTGACCTGGGAGATCAGGTATATTGACCTGAAAGATCAGGTATCTTGACCAGGGAGATCAGGTATCGTGACCTGGGAGATCAGGTATCGTGACCTGGGAGATCAGGTATCGTGACCTGGGAGATCAGGTATCGTGACCTGGGAGATCAGGTATCGTGACCTGGGAGATCAGGTATCGTGACCTTGGAGATCAGGTATCGTGACCTGGGAGATCAGGTATCGTGACTGGGGAAATCAAGATCGTGACCTGGGGAGATCAGTTATCATGACCTGGGAGATCAGGTATCGTGACCTGGGAGATCAGGTATCGTGACCGGGGAGATCAGGTATCTTGACCTGGGAGATCAGGTATCGTGACCTGGGAGATCAGGTTATCGTGACGGGGTAGGTATTATTGACCTGGGAGATTCAGGTTTCTTGACCTGGGAGATCAGTATTCGTGACCTGGAGACAGTATCGTGACCGTGGAGATCAGGTATCTTGACCTGGGAGATAGGTATATCAGTGACTGGGAGATCAGTATCGTGACTTGGAGATCAGGTATCTGTGCCTGGGAGATCAGTAATCGTGGACTGGGGGAAATAGGGCATCGTGACCTGGGAGATCAGGTATCGTGACCTGGGAGATCAGGTATCGTGACCTGGGAGATCAGGTATCGTGACCTGGGAGATCAGGTATCGTGACTGGGAGCATCAGGGTATGTGTATGAAGATCAGATCGTGACCTGGGAAGATCAGGTATCTTGACCTGGGAGATCAGGTATCGTGACCTCGGAGATCAGGTATCGTGACCTGGGAGATCAGGTATCGTGACCTGGGAGATCAGGTATCGTGACCTGGGAGATCAGGTATCGTGACCTGGGAGATCAGGTATCGTGACCTGGGAGATCAGGTATCGTGACTTGGGAGGTCAGGTATGTGACCTGGAGATCGGTATCGTGAACCTGAAAGATCAGGTATCGTGACCTGGGAAGTTCAGGTATTCATTGACCAGGGAGATCAGGCATTCGTGACCTGGGAGTTCAGGTATCGTGCCGTGGGAGATCCAGGTATCGTGATCTGAGAGATCAGGTATCGTGACCTGGGAGATCAGGTATCGTGACCTGGGAGATCAGGTATCGTCACCTGGGAGATCAGGTATCGTGACCTGGGAGATCAGGTATCGTGACCTTGGAGGTCAGGTATCTTGACCTGGAGAATCAGGTATGTGAACTGAAAGATCAGGTGATCGTGAATGGAGATCAGGTCATCTTGACCTGGGGATCAGGTATCTTGACCTGGGAGATCAGGTATCCGTGACCATGGAGATCAGTTTCGTGATTGAGAGATCAGTATCGTGACTGGAGATCAGGTATGTGACAGGGTGATCAGGTATATTGACTGGAAGATTCAGGTATCTTGACCCTGGGAGTTCAGGTATCGTGACCTGGGTGATCAGGTATCGTGACTAGGAGATCAGGTATATTGACCTGGAAGATCAGGTAGCTGTTGACCAGGGAGATTCAGGTATCGGACCTGGGAGATCAGGATATCGTGACCTGGGAGAATTCGTTCGTGATCTGAGAGATCAGTATCGTGACCTGGGAGAGCGGTATCGTGACCTGGGAGATTCAGGTATCGTGACCTGGGAGATCAGGTATCGTGACTGGGAGATCGTATCTTGACCTGGGAGTCATTGATTTTTCTAGGTATCGTGACTGAGGAGATCAGGTATCGTGACCTGGGAAGAAGATCAGGTATCTTGACCTGGGAGACAGGTATCGTGACCTGGGAGATCAGGTACGTGAACTAGAGATCAGGTATTTTGACCTGGAAGATCAGGTAGCTTGACAAGGGAGATCAGGTATCGTGACCTGGGAGATTCAGGTAACGTGACCTGGGAGCTCAGTATCGTGACCTGAGAGTTTCAAGTATCGTGACTGGGAGATCAGGTATTCGTGACCTAGGAGATTCAGGTATCGTGACCTTGGAGATCAGGTATCGGATGGACCTGGGGAGATTCAGTATCGTGACCTGGGAATCAGCCATCGTGACCTGGGAGATCAGCTATCGTGACCTGGGAGATCAGGTATCGTGGACATGGGGATCAGGGATCGTGGATCCTGGGGCAGATCAGGTACGTGACGGGAGATCAGTATTTTGACCTGGGAGATGAGGTGATCGTGACGTTGGGAGATCAGTATCGTGGAACTTGGAGATCAGGTATTCGTGACCTGGTGAGATAGTATCGTTGACCTGGAAATCAAGCATCGTGACCTGGGAGATAGTATCGTGACCTGGGGAGATCAGGTATCGTGGATCCTGGGAGATCAGGATTCGTGACCTGAGAGATCAGGTATCGTGACCTGTGGGGATCAGGTATCGTGGACCTGGGTAGATCAGGTATTCGTGACCTGGGAGATCAGTATCGTGACCTTGGGGATCAGGTATCGCCATGAACCTGGAGTTCAGGTAATCTTGACCTGGGGTGATCAAAGTATCTTGACCTGGGGAGATCAGGTATCGGTGACCTGGGAGATGCAGTATCGTGCTGGGAGATAGGTATCGTGACCTGGAGATCAGGTATCCGTGACTGGGAGATTAGGTATCGTGACCTGGGAGATCAGGTTATCGTGACCTGGGAGATAGGTATCGTGTCTGGGAAATCAGGGTATCGTGTCTGGGGATCAGGTATCGTGACCTGGGAGATCAGGTATCGTGAACCTGGGAGATCAGGTATTGTGACATGGGGAATCATGGTATCGGTCCTGGGAGTTCAGGTATCGTGGACCTGGAGATAAGTTATCTCGTGACCTGGTGAGATTCAGGCTATCCGTGTCCTGGAGATCAGGTTCGTGACGTGGGAGATAGGTATCGTGACCTGGGAGATCAGGTAATCGTGAACATGGGAGATTCAGGGTAATATTGACCTGGAAGGTTCAGGTATTCTTGACCTGGGTGATTCAGGATCTGACATGGGAGATCAGATATCGTGACTAGGAGATCAGTATATTGACCTGGAGAGCAGTAGGCTTGACCAGGGAGATCAGGTATTCGCGACTGGTGATCGGTAACGGACCTGGTGAGATCAGGTATCGTGACCTGGAGATCAGGTATGGGACCTGGGGAGATAAGGGTATCTGTGACTAGGAGATCAGGTATCGTGTCCTTGGAGAACAGGTATCGTTGACCTGGGAAATCATGCATCGTGAACTGGTAGATCTAGGTATCGTGACCTGGGAGATCAGGTATCGTGACCTTGGAGATCAGGTATCGTGACCTGGGAGATCAGGTATCGTGACCTGGGAGATCAGGTATCTTGACCTGGGTGATGAGGTTATCGTAACTGGGAGATCAGTATCGTGAGACACTTGGAGATCAGGATTCTTGACCTGGGAGAATCAGGTAGATAGTGACCTGGGTAAATCAGGCATGTGACCTGAGGAGATATCAGGTATCGTGACCTGGGAGATCAGGTATCGT